>OZ017740.1:154412818-155012818 GCA_963969285.1 Odontomyia ornata | reverse complement strand
TTTTAACCACTCTGCGTGGAATATAGATTGGAACGATCGTTGATTCCGTCTTCTAAATCTCCAATGGGGTATCGGTCGCAATCCAATACCCGATTAATTACATACGGTCCCTTGTAGCGTGGCTGTAATTTTCGAGATTCTCCGGTCGCAGAAGGCACGCTATCGACCACAACTAGATCGTTAACCGCAAACTGTTTTGGTTGCCCGTGTTGTTTGTCAAAAAGTTCTTTCCATTTTTGATTTTCGATGTTAATTCTATTCTCGATTTCGTCATAGCAAATTTCCGTGGATTTAGTCCCATCTAACTCGTGTAGCGCTTCGAGCAGCTTATTCGAAGGAATGTCACGTAGCTGGTATCGGAATACATCCGCATCCGGCGTGTGACCGGTAGACGAGTTTGCTTGGGAATTTAAAACAAACTGAACTGGAAGAACAGATTGATGCGCTCTCTCGATTTGGCCATTTGCGCTGGGGGTCCTAACCGCATTTAAAACATGGCTGGTATCGTTATCAGTACAATAACTTTCAAACTTTTTGGAAGTGAAGGCTGCGCCTTGGTCTGATATGATTAGTCGCGGAAGCCCAAAAAAGGTAGTTAGATCTTTTAACGCATGAATTACTGGGAGCGTACTCGCCGACTTTACAGCTTTTACCATAATATATTTCGAAAATGAGTTATTTCTAGCACGTATTGGTTTCCAGCGGTACTTTTAGGAAAGTGTCCCAGGTGGTCTACGTGTATCGTTTCGAACGGGATAGGGATAACCGGGCTAACATACAGTTTCACAACTGACTTCTCAGTAGCCCTTTTAAAATAACAGCATTTGATACAGGCAGCAATATATCCCTTAACGTAATTTCGCATTCACTTAAACCAATAATAGGGCCGTACCTATTCTAACGTTTTGTCCACCCCAAAGTGTCCTCGGTCATCATGAGCTTTCTTCACAACTCTCCAGCGTACAGCTTTTGGCACTTTCAGCGTACAGCTCTTCCCGCACTTTCTTACATAGTCGGTTGGTTTCCAGTACGTAACATAATCCTCTCATAACTGCGTCAGCCTCGAATTATCTGCGTGATATTTCCTAGTGCCGCATCCTGTCGTTGCATTGTAACCAGCCAGTCTTCGTCTGCAATGTTGACTGTTAAAATCCTTTCAACAATTTCAGTGGTGTTTTCGGTAGATGCACGACTTAAGGCATCCACATGCTGCTCCCTGCGGCTGTCCCGGTGAATTAGTTTAAAATCATACTCGGATATCTTCAGCCAACATCGTGCTATCCTTGGAGGTAGTGGCTTCTTTAGTCGCACCGTGGTAGCTGCAGAGCAATCTGTAACAATCGTGAAAGGTTTCCCTAACACGGAACTTTTCCAACGATTCCACTATAGCGAGTACTTCCAGCTCATACGAATGGTAATTTTTCTCTGCCTCGTTACAACAACGGCTATAGTAGCAAACCTTTTTAATCTCACCCGAAGATTCTTCCTGAAACAACACCCCGGCCAGCCCTTTGGAACTCGCATCTGTATGGATCTCACGGCGTTTCGCCTGATCGTACAAGCACGAAATAGGCTCGTTGGTAACATCTCCTTCAGACGGCTAAGTGCGGCTTCTTGATCAGAATTCCATAGGAAAGTTGCATTTTTCTTCAGTAGGAGGGTGATTGGTCGTGCTATTTCGGCACGTTTTTCAATATACTTCCGAAAAAATCCAGTTAACCCTAAAAATCTTCGTACATCCTTCATATTTTCGGGTGTTGGGAAATCTTTTATCGCTGCTACTTTTATCTCCCCAGGTGCTATACAGCTGGCGTTCACTCGATGGCCCAAAAAGTTAATCTCACATTCCAAAAATCTGCATTTTGAGCGGAGAGTAATTCCGACTGATTTTTCCATGCCTTCGGCAAAATTTTTGCTTTTGATCATTAAGTCGGCAAAAATGTAACAAGTCCCAGGGGGCAACATACGCTCAATTTTTTTCATTACTTCCTGGAACACAGCTGGTCCGTTTACAACTCCGAATGGCATCCATAGAAATTCAAAATGCCAATCGTGCGTAATAAAAGCAGTATATTTTCGTGACTCTGGCTCGACTTCGATTTGGTAGTATCCGGATAGCAGGTCCAGAGTTGTGAACAACTCAGCATCTGCAAGTTGTGCTAGCAGCTCATCCACTACAGGCGTCAAGAAGGGACGTTTCACCGTAATGTTATTTAGTTCTCGGTAGTCCACAGATAGTCAATCTTTTGAATCTGATTTTTTTTATAAGTACCACCGGAGAAGCATACGACGATTCACTCGGCTGAAAAATGTTTGTTTCCAATAATTTGTCTATAATTTTAGTCACCTCAGGTCTCTTCGCAAAAGCAATGCGATGAGGTCTGTGATAAATGGGTTTGTCTGATATTAACCTGATTTTCAGCTGTCCCAGTTTACACTTCCCAATCTCCGATAGATTCACGGCGAAACAATCTTTGAACTAGCATAATAGTTCATCTAACTTGCGATACTCGTTCAAGTTCTTTTTGTCTTCCATTTTACAAACTCCATCTCCAATGATTAGGTTTAGACGTTGGCTTTTTAGGAAATCGGCTCCCACTACAGCAGCACAAGGCAACATTCCATCTTCCATGATATAGAATGTGTGCAGAAAATCCCTATTATCAAACTGCATCTCCGTTTTGATTTTTTCCGTAGAGCGATATTTTCCTCAACCAAAGCAAGGAAATTCGATTTCAGTCGTTTCGACTAGCCCAATGACATCAGCAACGGATTCAGCTAATAATGAACGTGAGCTTTCTGAGTCTACTATTGCGAAAATACTTTTTCCCTTGACAGTTATTTTTTTTCGGCGGCAATAGCGGTCCAGAAACAATTGATAAGTTTTCCACCTCCTGTATTTGCAATACGACATCTGATTGCTGTGGTGTAGATCCTCTCGATTGTTGAGCTCTGTCGAGGCATTCGCTCGTTTTATGTCCCGTACGACGGCAATGATCGCAATGCGGACGTCGTTGTGGATGCGGACATCGCACTGCCAAATGACCTCGCTGACGGCAATTGAAACATGTCAGTCCAGTTTCGCGCTTTTCGACTGGCCTAGTATTCGACACTCGTACCGACTGGTCGCGTAGCAGCACAAATTCACTACGTAATGCACGCATCTGATGCGGATCTATAGCCCGCACAACATTCTGCTCGAAGCGGCTAATCACCATGTGAAATTCTTGTAGTTCTGCGAATTCACTTCCCGCAAGAGCATTTTGCAGTACTGGTTGACTGAGGCTTCGTCAGGAACACTTTATGATTGCTGCGTCTGATACTTCTCCCTGTCGCCCAATTGCTGTCATTTCATAAGAGTATTCGTCAAAACTTTCCGAATTTGCACGAATCGTTCTCATCAACTTTAAATGCACATCTGCTTCGTCAATTCGAGTAGGAAAGTCGATCATTGGCTTCTCGGGGTGCGCCCGTCTCCTCCGTTAGGGTGATTTCGTCGTCATGACCGAGTGGTTGCCACTTAAATCTCGCATAATTTGAACTTCGTTCATCTGCCTTGGAGCGCTGCTTGCTTCTGGGAAATCTGATTGCACTAACCTTTTGATTCATTCGGTTTTATTTCCCGACGTCGGCAGCCCACGCTCCCGGCACAAGTCTTGTATCTCTTTTTTTCGTTTTAATCGCGTACATGACTGATCCCACTTCTTAACTGTCAGAATGGCAGAATGGGTAATGAATAAAACCAATCGAGTTCAACCAATTTAGCTTTTTCATTTAATTAATTTCTCTCCGTAAGCAACTCCCGTCTACTCGGCTCCGCTGGCGTGCTCGACTGACTGCGTTTCAGGACTGGCATCCGTTGTTGCCAGTTGTCCAGTTTCTCCAGTGTTGACAATATTATTACTAAAAAGGGTCAAGTTTAGATTTCGAAGGTATTTGTTGTACTCATAAGAGCCCACGAGAAGGGATACAAATTTGTACACATGTTTTATTTCCTCTAAGCTCCTCAGCACTGTTTGCATTTCTCTAACAACCAATCTTGAAAGCCATAATAAAATCTTTTCGTGTGGTGCCCATGTTAGCTGCTTTAGTATAATCTGTGTTTTAAGGGTCACTTCCATAAACCTCCCTTTGAACTCTACCTTACTAGGTTAATAGAGGAGGTGTTTAGTGAGTAGTGTAAATGTCTTACGCGGCTGAGACCACCCACACTCAGGGTATATATGCTAGCTTTCACACCTTCCAACTACAAAAAACCTTAACACATTTGACCTGCTAGCAAAGTTTGATAAGTGAAGATTTTGTAGACTGACACCCATACATACAGTTAGAACCCCACTATTGGCTATTCTTGTGCGTTTCAGTAGTTAGGCGTTCCTGTTTTTGTTTATACTTTGTAACAAATAAGTTTGTCAATATCACGTTTTAAGGGTTTTGTAAAATAATTTTACAAAACCCTACTTAAAATAACGTCCTGTCTGTCCGCCCGTCCGTGTGTCACAGCACTTTTTCTCGCAAACTTCTTAAGCTAGAAACATCAAATTTTGTGTGTAGGTGTGAAGTGGTGCTCTCTTCAAAGTTCAAGCACATAAAAATTTTATAACGTATTTAAGAGGGATCTTCTCCTCACATAGGGGAGTGGCCCTGGAACAAAAAAAAAATTTCATTTTTCACCATTTTACAACCAAAAATAAAAACGTGGCACACTTCTGTCTACAGCAATCTACTAAATTGATTTTTACATAAAAAATTCGTATTAAGGTATGCTGCATATGAAACATAATTGATCCTTTTGTCTCTTTCAAGAATTTCTTTTAAAATGCTACGATTTTTCTCGAATCTTTATACAAATGAACATTTTAAAATAGATTGAACTTAAAGATGGGTTAAATGTATCCTATAATATACACTACGCTTGCAATAATTATTATAGTGAATTATTTTGTTTGCTTGATATCCACAGGACAATTCTCTTTTTTCTTGAAAAGACGTCGGGTCTTGCTTTCCAGTGAGCAGACGCGTTACGATTTTTTTGAGTAATCTTCAGTGTCAGACACTGAAGTCATCCCCACGGCTTTTCAATAATAAAAAATTTTTATATGTACTATTGATTTGTATTGCATGAAAAAGAAACTATCATTTAAACTTTAATATTTCCTCTTTAATGTTGTTACGACTTATTATATGTTTGAAGGCTCCTTTCGAGCGAAATTTCATGGTCTTGTGAATACTGATTTTTTCAGTAACTATCATGTATGAATTATATGAGATTGAGATTTAAGAAAATTCAAGCGGTTAAACAAATCAAAATGTAAATAAGGTTTGCACATGAATTTGATCTTAATTAAATAGATCATTTCTCTATGCCAAATCCATGCGGCTCCAAATCCTCCTCATATGCGCTGTTTTAGAAAATTGAGATTCGTGCTACAAAACAAAAATAACAATAATTTACTCCCAAAAAATATCAATTAGAATTTTAAATACGGGGTCTGTCCAAAAATAAAGTTGAATGACCTCTCTCCTCTACGGCAAGCCGCTACCGAAACGCACCAAGCGGCGGGAATGCTGTCGAGGGTCTAGTGAAGTGAACGAGACCTGCGCCAGTCACCTGCGGGCTGTTGTACAATGCACTTGACTATTTGTTTTGACAGCAGCGTTACACAATCAAATGTGTTTCACTGAACAAAGCGGGTGCCAAGGCTGTTGTTATGCTACGGGAGGCTTTTGGCAATGGTACCATCTCTCCAAACATTAATCGCAGACGCAAAATGTTCAGAGAGGGCAAAGGGGATGCCGAAGATGAAAACCGATAACGACAATAAGTTGAAGAAAGTGAGGGACATGCTCAACACAGATTATAGGATAAGCGTTAGAATGTTGTCAGAGGAGTGCGATGTTCCCAAAAGTACCGTGCTTCGCATTGTTACTAAGTTTATGGGCATGCGCAAAATCTGGGCGAAATTGTGCCCAAGGACCTCCCCGATGACCAGAAGGCTTCTCGTGCAAAAGTCTGGCAACACCACCTGAGGTAGCCTACAGCTCAGCGTGGAGCCTTCGAACTTCTTCTTATTCCACCATTTCGGGTGTTTTTTTTGTGTTTGGGAGGTGAATGCCATTGACGCACAGAGTCTGGGACTTACATGCTCGCAAGAAGGCGACTGGACTTCCCACTAAACACCTCCCCTGTCATCCTGAAAACCTAGCTTGGAACCCTTTGACACATTACTTCGGGCCAGGTCTCGTTTTGTTACGGCGTAAGGCGCCTTCTAGCTGGGGGATTCCTTTCCTAGCGGGGGGGGGGGGGGGGAGGAAGCGCCAGAAAAGCGATCCCCCGGCAGCAGTGAGCCATTTATATTTTCGGACTGCACAAGCATAATGTGCCACCTGGTTCCATTTGTCAACCGATTCGAGCATCACCGTAACTACATAAATTATCCAGGGTGAGGAAATTGACAAAATGTATGGCAGGAAATGTCCTCCTCTCGTAAAACCGACAATCGGGGGACTGTGACTTACCAATCTTGTGCAGTTAAGACTGAAAACACTCATGCCCGCTCAAAAGCTGGGTCAGATAGAAGTCAGTCTCAGCATGCCTTCGATTTAGCCATAGTCTCACATCCGGGATGAGGCGCGCAGATCACCTTCCCTTCGTGCAATTCACCCAAGAGTATTGCCAATCGTTGAGCGAGCGCTGTCTCTCCTCGCGGACAACCTGTAGTAATCGAGCAGTTACACTATCAAACTGCTCGGGAACAACTTTCTCAACCACAAACCATCAAAATGCGCTAAAACAAGGGAATCTCATTTAGAAACGTCAAAATTTATTTGACACTATCGTTCACTCTTCCCTAAATTGCGAAATGTATCTCAAATTGTTCAAAATCATATCCTTAGTGAAACTTAAACGTTAGTCTTTGCATTTCCGCCTAATCCATCGTTAAAATTGATTGAAGTTGTGTGTTGTGTTCTTTTTGACCCTATCGGCGAGATACTGAAGTGACAGTTACTCAGAGTTTTTTTTGAATGCGTCGTATGATATTGAATTTTTTTTTATCTCTGAGAGCTGATCATGATTTTTTGGACTAGATGTTCACGAAAAGGACTAGTTCACAATATATTGTGTGCCCCCTTATACCGATGTGTTAAACATTGTCTGGGTGGCACAAATGACCAAGCGACGTAATGTGAATGCAGATCGCATGAGCGTTGTGCGACGAAGAAAGAGTGATGGAGAGAGTGGTAGGGAATGGAGGTAATTAAAAAAAAATGCTTGAGTAAAAATCGCATCACACAGTCCACCGCATAAACACTATAGATTTAATAATATATGTTAATACCTTCTTTCGTCCGGACATATCCGCGTTGTTGGTGATATTAATGTGACGAGCACACTTTAAGGTTGTTTCAGTGATATTTTGGAGACAAATAGACTTGTTTTGAGTAATAAAAGACGCAAACTCACGGAACGACAACCACAGATATCCACTATCCATCAATTCAACTAATAAACTGTATAACAGCCATATTTGTTTTGGTTGGTGTTCTGTTTTGGTACTTATTTGCACGCTCGCAATGATAACATTAATGAAGTTGGTTGAAGAAAAATGGAGCGATGAAGTTCAAGAGAAAGATTCACTACTTGAAATCCTCCGAGGAATCGAAGCTAAATTAGAGCTGGAAGTTGAAAAGTGGACGAAGCACCTTCAGAGCTCACTCAAAGCCAAATCCATGTTAATGCTGAAACCCCGAGAAAAGGCACTTCAACTGTTTTCAAAAAGCCAAGAACACCATACAAGATATGAGAAAATTTTTAAACTAAATGTTAATATATTGTGCGTTAGGGCGAATGTGTCTGCAAGGAAGGATGGACCGGATCGGCTTGTGATTGACGAACATCAAATGAAACATGTATTCTTCCAAACGGTGGTGTTTTCTTTTATTTCAATAGTGATTATGTTTGGCGATTCTGATCTAAATTAGTCTGACAATAATTTTGAAATTGATAATTATTATAATTTTTTTATATACGAGCGTCCCCTAACCAATATTTTAAACAATATACCGGTAGATGCCCAGATTGAATTTCAGGACTTACCCACCCCGTCAACGAGCGCTTGTCGAGGATGTTGGGTAAGTACCCTTTTGATTAATTGCAGGCCTAACTACATTCCAAATTTTATATACATTTTTAATTAATATATACAAACAATAATGGGCATTCGAAACAGAAAAATTGCTTAAGGACAGAATGTGGCATATTCTGTGAAAAAAGGAAATTAATCCCTTATATCTACATTAATAGGATCAGACGTCTGTCCACTTGTGTTTCTTTTAGTTCTTTACATCTACGTTTAACTTTTAACAGTAGAAGATTCGGTTTATTAGTAGTTTGTAAATCATTAAGATAATATACTCTATTTGAAATGGCGAAAAAACCGCGTATTTTCTTTGTAAAATGATGCATTAAAAATAACGTCACCGGTCTTTCCATTTATGTTCTTCTGACCGGGTACAGGACCCAGCACGTTGGAAGGCTTTTTTCCAGAAAAAATGAGCTGGCCATCGGGCGCGCTCCCGCTGATTTTTAGTTTCGAGTCTCTTGCAGGTTGGGTGGCCTCCAGTTTAAGTGACCTTTTTATAGCATAGGGTTATGTGATCCGATCACATAACTCTATGACATAAATTGGTCACCTTTATATTTCTTTTTTTTTATGGGAAGGCTCATGAAAAGTAAGTTTGTATGAGTTTTCCACTCTGAAGGGAAATATATGGCCACCGCAACATTTTGGATCTTGATCCGGTTGGGCGGGTGCGGGGGGGCACCACATCCATCCGGTTGCCCCACTCTTATTTGTGGGCCATGAGAATCGTCGGGTAACGACGAGGTTCCCTTAAGTCCGTCTGTTTTGGCCGTCCTTTTGTAGTTACCTACAATTTGTTTGACTTCGGTCGATCTTTTCTGTTGAGACCCAAGAATTCGTGACTGCGAAATTCTTTTGTAGTGGGTCTTTGTGTTGGGAAATGCACCCGCCCTACGACACCACAACGCTAGCCTGCCAGCGCATTCACGCGTCCCCAGACAACGCCATTTTCGGCAGATCTTAACATCTTCTTCCGCCGAGGCAGCAGACCACCGCTGCAGTCCTTTACGGACATCATACCTACCTTTCACTACAACTCATCTCCCTTACTTCTTAGTTAGCGTCGCCCCACACTTCTGCAGCGTACAGTAGCACTGACCCTACAGCACTCATTAAGAGGCGTCTTCTTTATGGGCTGGGTCCCCCTACATTGGCCATAAGTCGACTCAGAGCCGATACGCCCAAAGCAGCCTTCTCAGCCGTTGCCCTGATTTGCTCAGAGAAACTCATCTTCGAGTCGATCAGTGGCCCCAGGTACTTCACCGATGGCTTCGATTCGTAAGTCTCTAATATGGATCATCCTTACTCTAGAGATTCTCTTTTCGGGACTTTAGAAGTTGTCCAAATGGCTACAACGAGGTGCTTGAAGGAGGTCCCCGTCGGGACCGATTTTCTGACGCAGAAGGAGCCTACTTCAAAGCGTTTCAATCACTTGTATATCTACATTAATTTTTTTTCCTGGCGTAATTCAACTTTATTTTGGGACAAACTCATCATTTATAAATCCTGAAAACGGGTTTGAAGTAAAAATGTTCTACACGGTTGAAGAAGCAGTTGGCGGTTTTCGCAATTCTTCCGAATCAACGCTTACCTCAAGATCTTCTCAAAATTGTTTCCAGCATTTGGGAAATTCCATACACAATTCTAAATCGACATTCTTATGGTGTTTAATGTTATCACTAAAAATCATGAAATAAAAAAAACGTTTAGAAGAAACAAAATTGACTTCACAATGCGCGAAAAAGAATGAAATAAACTTTTTTGAATCGGTGCCAAATCAGTTTCCAAGTTGAGAAAAATGAGTGGCAAATACTTATAAATCAATTGTAACCAACAATTTTATTTCATCTTTTTCAGCCATTTTAAAGTCGGTTTTCTGTTTTTTTCCTTAAAGGTTTTCACTAAATAATTTTTATGAAGTATAGCTGGAAAGAAAAATATAGTTTTCAATTACCTGCGTTTTAGACATACTGAAGCGATAAAATGTCTTAGAGATATAATTAATTAATTTAATTGTTAAACGCAAAGTATGCACCAGCAGATAAGCACCAGCGGTTCCATAGCGAAACTCATCAAATGAAAGTACTCACGTGCCTCTCTATAGCCTCAAACAATAGAAGGTACTATTACCTTCGTGCAATTATGCCAATTAGCCCAAGAAGTTCACTTAAACGTGTACAGCCTTCACCATTGTTAAGCAGACCAATTGTCGATTATCTCATTGAACAATGTATCTCAATTGAATATTAAAGCAATTCATTTGGAAAATATAAATTCTATTGTTTTTGAATTCACATACCAAACAAGCACATTTTACTAGGAACATTAGAAAATGAGTGGAAAATAAAATACGTTAATCATACGTAACTTTCCAATCTAGCGGTTAATATTTATCTCAAGCTGTGATGATTATTTAAGGTGCTCAATAAATTAAAACAGAAGAAACAATATAATGATGCAGGAGTAATGATGAATTGAACTAGACAACAAGCAACGTTTATACATACTTAAATTCATATTGTGGCAACGATTAAACTTGATTTTAGAGTTCTTACGGAGCAAGTTTCTCGAGAGTAGGAAAAATTTATTGCGGATAAACTGGTTCCAAACACGAAATTAATCATAAATTAAAGTAAATTTAAATTCAACAGGTGAAGAATATTGATCGGATGATCGATGGTAGAAGCAAATTTAATGGATTTATTATTTCATCCACTAAATATTTACCGAAAACTTTAATGGATTCAGATAGGACATTCAGATGCTTTGTTGGAAAGCTTTAATGAAGAGCCTACGTTTAATTTGAAATAAATCGCAAATTGATTTTGAATTGGTTTGCGCTCGCCAAAATATCATCAACAAAATCTAACAAAATATCTTTTGGCTATTTAAAGAAGTTTTTCCTCGTTCAGGATGTAGAGGAATAGATGGCAATTAAGCATGATGGAGAAACTTTGAATCTTTATCTGCGTTAGACCATGAATAATAAATTGCTTCGGGTTTAAAATAGGATTGAAGTATTGAGGATATATTTGTAGCTACGTCGCTTTCAGCAACTGCGGGGATGAATATAGTTTTAGGGTGTGGGGAAATGAAAGACGATATCAGTGGCTAATCGGAATACGGAGCGGTTTTTTGCTATCATAATCAACTCGTCTACTGTGTTATGGGCTCTGAATTTAATTAATCCAGACTTGGATATATTCATGTGGTCAGGCTTGTTTCAGACAGTCCTTATAAATTCACTGTCTTTCTGACCGACAGATTTTCTTGATCAATCTAAATATACTTTTCTTCGCTTCTGAAGTATAATCACATAAATTCACAATGTCCGGAATCTGTCTCGTTAAAACTATGTATATAATTCAAGCGACACCCACTTTTGGCAATAACTCATTAAACTTTTCCGAAAATGGAATTCACCCCTGTGCCACTGCTAACAGATATGAAGACGTTTTCCGTGTCTAATGGAGACATGATTTCTTCACAATTATACCTTTCGCCTCTGACTTCCCTTTTTCACACCTCAGTCAGGATACATAGCGCCAGAGGATAGTACTCATGCAATAAAAGTGTTAACAACAGCTTTTCAAAAGTTACAGCAAATCTATATTGGCTTAAAGCATATCTGCAATAAACATTTCTACACACTTACTCATGTGCCATATCCTGTTTGTTAGTCAAAGAGTCAGTCAGTTACTCTGACAAGTGACATGAAATGTTCAAGCTTCTAAATGTTAAAGCAAAAAAAGTGAGCTAAGAAACTTTGCTTATTCTCAAGGAAATCAACTTCTGAACATTTCATTCGGAAGTTAACGGAGGAATGCTCAGGATTTTAAACGTATACTCGGTAAGTTGTCGCCAGCAAATATATTATAATTTCAAATAATGTGGATCGTATAAAAAGCCTATGGAAGGGAAAGTGTTGACGACATATTTTCATGCTTACTTTTTCGAAACGCCATACCTTCAGCGGAATTCTAGTGAACAGGTGGGATGGGTAAGTTGAAAATAAATTTTATGAGGTAACGGATTTTTATGGAGTAGTCGGAAACTTAAGCAAGTTCTCTCGATGGAAAGTAGAGATGAGTTTAAACATCGGTTGTCAAAACAGAAGTTCCAGTTTTTTTAATATTACGAAAATCGTGCAAAAATTTGATTTTTACAGAAATTTATACTTGGGTTTGCACAGTGTATTGAGAGTTTCTAGTAGCAAATAGTACTAGACGAGATCTTAATTCAAACTGAAGTAACTTACATAAAGTTTAGATACGTGATCAATACTTTCACATCGAATAAGATGCACAAGCTTAAAAGCCTAGAGTATTATTATCTCCATTAAAGTTCGCCAAAATTCCTTGAAGAAAATAACACAAATTGGCCCACACACCTCAAAGGTTACTCTACGCCAAAAAGAGTTAACAAGGCTGAAAAACTTGACACATCGTGATAAAATGAGAGTAATGTCTCAACACTCAGAAACCTCAAACCTAACAAATGCTTTAAACACACACGGGATTGCTTCAGAGGGTGTATTTTATACTTTGCTCAGTTAACAAGTTTCATATATTTAGAACGCACCTTTTCACGTTCATAAATCTTTTTACCCCCACTTATAATTGAGTCGCTTAAATACGTCGACGTTCGACCTTGAAAGTTTTTGCACATACCGTCTCCTGAGCAATATGTAGGTATTTCCAACTTGGAAGAGACTGAGAGAGCCCATTAAGCTGGAATTATACCCAAACATATTTCGTGGAAGGAGTGAACGCAGGTAATAATAAAAGGCTACTCTTTGCCAACCAAGCACCGTCGAGCCGCATCTTTGCTCTTGTAGAACGAAGATTGTTCCAGGTAAGTGTTGGGCAAAGTTTAAGTGGAGTTTGGATAGAGTAGTTCCGTGTCACCAGGTTGAGTGTACTCCACTGGTTGAACGGCGTAAACAAAAAATGAGTTGGCAAAAATAAGCGCTCAAACATCCATCCTTGTACACTTGAGTAGTACAAACTGCTCCTCTCTTTCCGCGTAACACGCAATTAATGTCAAAGATTATACGATACTACCTTCGAATAATAGGCATAATGAAAAGTGAAGGTAGCAACAACAGCGTTCAAGACAGATTTGCGAAAAATGTATCGATTAAGTGCATTGAGATGGAGGGAAAAGATGAAAGGACGTGAAATTGTTTTTCCACGAAATAAACACATACATCAGGCGTCGTGTAGGAGTGGTTGCTGTTTACGAAAATTACCAGGTGATTTTGTTTGAGCTAATGGACACCTGTCGTAATGTCGCATGACTGTCATTAGGGAGAGTAAAACTTTTTTGTTTATTTTGCACCTGGCGGTCTCTTCCTTGGACGCTGTAAGAGAGAAATGGAATCAGAAGGATGAGCACAGAAGCTGTTGTTACAGATGAAATTGATTCGTTGAAATGTTGGAATGCTCCTGAAAGTGACAATTTTCATTTTTTCGTTGGGACACTTCGGGTAACTCTGAATGACGTGTATTTCCGAAAAATTCTGTCCAACGAACGGGAACACATCAGCGCTACTTGAATTAAATTGGCATGGAATCCTGGGAATTACTTAATACGAGTACATTTCATGGGAAAGATCATTCAAACAAAGATTTTGAATATATTTTCCAGACGTTTTAGTAGTCAGAATGCTTTACAGACAACGGCAAATGAATGTAAACTGGAGTGGCAGACTTCATAGGGTAGTTAATCAACAAAAAATGCTTTTTGACTTCTTGGAATTGCAATAACGAGCTAAAATGATATGCACAGAAAATAATAAGCTTTATTTGCGATTCTTTATTTACCGGATAATTTAGAAAACATTTTCAACCGGATGTTGCAGGAATCCAACAAAACTGAAAGTTTTTACGACAAAATTTACTTAGCCCTTTCGAGACTGATGGGATACATACGAGGGCGTATTTAGCCTCACGGCCAAATGGCACCACTATCGCAAGAGATATCACTATCATGTAGTACATACTAGTAGACGGCCACTGTAAAATTTCAACCGAATTGGTCTTGTAGCTTTGCTTTGACCGCGTTCGGAAGCGGGCGTGTCCGCGGCTTTTAGAGATTGTAGAAAGAGCAATATCAGTCGGTGATTCGTTTCTTGTTTTTGGAAAGGAAATCGCGCAGCGAAATCAAAGAGCGCTTGGATGCTGTATACGGTGATTCTGATCCTACAATGGCCCAGGTGTCCCGAAAACGGCTACCACGGAAGATAACGTGACGAAAATTGACGAGCTCGTATTGTCAGACCACCGATCGAAGATGCGCGTGATAGCTGGTACAGTAGACATCTTAAAGTATTGCGTGAGTCATATTCTGCATGAAATTTTGGGCATGAGACAGCTGTGGGCGTGATGGGTGCCACGTTTGCTCACTCCGGACAACAAACGCAACCGTGAGACCACTTCAAAGCAGTGTTTGACGGTGTTTATGCGTCGTTTCGTGATCCTCGATGAAACATGGCTCCACTGATATATACCAGAGACCAAGGAGCAGTCGAAACAGAGGATTTCACCCGGCGAACTGCTCCGAAGAAGACGAAGACTGCCCTATCGGCTAAAAAGATGATGGCTACCGTTTTCCGGGATTCACAAGGTGTGATCTGGATTGACTTTCTGGAAAAAGGCAAAACGATCTTAGGGTCCTAATATGCCGAATTATTGAGCTTATTTGATGCAGACTTGAAATTTGATTTGAAGAGGAGATCATCGACCTTACGGAGGCCTAGTTTGCAGACATCGAGAAAAGATATTTTTTCAGACAAGTTAAAGAAGTTGGAGCATCGCTAGATTAAATGTATCGAGCTATGTTATGTTGAGGAATAAATCGCCACTTTTCCAAAAATTTTGATGTTTCTTTTGGAGGCAATGTACTTCTCGGACCACCTTGTATATCATGATCGTTGATGCTAACTTTCAATCTCGTTGCCTAAAGCAAAAACTGCCGTTTGCATGTTTTGAAACATGTATAGGGAATCGAAAAAATATACCGAAGTCCAGAAACATTAATAAGGGTCAATCAATATCGAAGTGTACAAAGGATGGTATACTTACACTAAAAGGGCAAGATACAAAATATTTGTTTATTTATTAAGGTAAATAATAGTCATTAACAAATATATATACAAACTCAAAGCACAAATAGACCTAGTATTACCATAACTATATACAAATTCTTTACCAAAAATTCAAAAGTGACGAAAGTTAGACATAATCGAATTAACAGAAGAAAAAGAAAAAACTACAAAATTAAGAATGTGCAGTTTATATGACGATTAATAATTTTATATAAAAAAACGGAACCCAAATAATCACGTCTAGAGGATAAGAGCTGTAGATTGTGCCTAGATACACTCTCTCCGTAGTGTGTAAGCATATCCCATGCGATAATTAAGAGATTTCAGAAACTGTTTTTGCACCTGCTCAATTTTCTGAATATGAGTATCATATTGCGGTGACCAAATAACACTTCCGAGTTCAAGGATACTACGAACATATGTATTATACAGAATTTTCAATGTGTCGGCTCTTGAAAAGGGCTTACTTAATCGAAGAATCAATCCTAGACGTTTATAGGCCTTAGATACCATGTTGTCGCAATGCAGATTGAAGAAGAGTCTTGAATCTAATACCAGACCTAGATCTCTAACCTCATTAACCCGATTAATCGGCACTTCCGAGATTGTATATGCATAAGTTATTATATGACGCTTTCTTGAGAAAGTTATTTCACTGCACTTTCCTGCATTTAAAAATAGTTGATTCGCATTGCAGTATCGTTCAAACTGCCTGAGATCATGTTGCAATGTCTTACAATCGTCAAATGTCTTGATTATTTTGTAAATTTTAGTGTCATCCGCATAGAAAATGATGAGAGTTGGAAAAACAAGTACCAATATCGTTAACGTATAAGTTGAACAAAAACGAACTAAGGTGTGATCCTTGAGGAATTCCTGAGGATACCCCCAAGAAGTTTGGATAATAACCTCTCAATGCAACCGCTTCACTTCGATACTTATGTACGATCAGACCTATCTTAACAGATCACCATGTATACCAATTTTCGAGAGCTTCTTCATAAAAATAGCATGGTTAATTTTGTCAAAAGTCTTCGAAAAATCTGTATATACGGCGTCAACTTGGTACCCAGAATCTAGAGCATTAAGTAAGAAGTCGGTGTACAGCTTTAAATTAGTATTGACACTCCGGCCGCTTAAACATTCATGTTGTTGTGAAGCAATAATATGACCCATTTGTGAGTTAAGATTATCAACAACGATTTTTTCTAATATTTTGCCGAAAATGTTTAGCTTAGAAATCGATCTGTATTGTTTGATGTCTTGCTTATCGTTCCCTTTTGGAATCGGGGTTATGATTGCTTTTTTCCAAATGCTAAGAAAAGGACCTTCAGATACAAAGTTTTGGTACATTATAGTGAGGGGGATAGAAAGCTCTTTACTAAGTATTTTTTGTTAGAAATGGATGCACACCATCACAGCCAGCGCCCTTTTTGTACATCTAATAGTTAGAATTGTTTCACAACTATGTCCTGCGTTATAACTGTGGATGAAATATCTGCTAGGGGAAAAGTTCATCTCAGTATCTGACTGAGGAACGAAAACAGAGTTAAAATACTCAACAAACATAGTGCAAATATATTATTATGACATGTCTTTGATTTGATGAAACTCCAAAAGTAATTAGGAGCGGCAGCGATGTTATCTTCGGTGAAATCAATATAATTTCTATAACACTCTCGTTCAAAGTGGGAATCTCGAGCATTTTGATATCTCTTCCACTTCGAATGCTTTTTATTTTTCTGCTCAATAAATTTTATCAGATTTCGAGAAAACCAAGGCGGATAGTCTGATTTTAGCTAAGTAAGTAAGCGACTCCAATCAGAAAACTACTGTTTCTAGGAACAAGAACTGGTGACTGAGATACCAGTTTACTGCGTTATACGGTTTTGATCGCAGGCCCAAGAAATGGTGAAGGAAGGGGTTTAGAAACAATCAATGATGGCTGTCGCAAATTCTTGAATATTGTACCAAGAAATCACCTATAAAAAATTTCACTCATAGAATTTCGAGTTGAAGTTGTGGTTGGATATTTCACTGGAAGTCCACTGTAAATAAGCGATACTCATCAGAGCACCTGTCAAAAAGATTCGAGACTACTGAATGTTGGCGAGTATATGCCAATAAAAAGAGCGACCGGACGACGTAAATTTCATACTAAAGAAACAATGAAAAACGAACAAACATGATATGTACTGTATGTGATATACCTTCGTGTTACACGTGTTTTGCACCCTATCGCGCAAAGTAATGATGTATAAACACTTTCCTACTTTTATATTTTTTTCTTACTATTACATACAATACACGACATACTCGTATGCATCGAATTAGAATTTGGTTATAACCTTAAACCTAATGAGATATACGACTATGTACCAGTACGCAGGTCCAGTGAAACGTATCCAAGGCTGCAATTTTGTCTTTAACTTATTATAAGGGATTCATTCGTCACCTAAAATAATAGGAAAGAAATCTAGCCTTTTTATTTTCATTTGAAAAAATCAGTCTCGAAACGGTTGAAAGCCCTATGCGGCTTACGCACAATGCAGAAATCATATCGTTTTGCACATCTCACGGGTTTTCGCGTTGGAAGACACAAATATTTTGTACTCTCTTCTTCTTCATTTTAACTTGCCCCCAATGTTGCATTTAGGAAAGTTTCCGTCTTGAAAAGCTTCCGCTGAGAACTATCGGAGTGAAAAACTAACTTAAAGATTCATCAACTTATGAGTGGAAAGAAAACATTTTTTGAGAAATTATTTTCAAGAGGCCATCACAAAGTTTGACTTTTCTCGACATCGCAATACTGTCATGAAAATCCAGGCACGGCAAGCCCCAGTGCACTGGTGGTCGACTAAAATCGCTGAAAAGCGAAGAGAGTGTCACAAGCTTCCGCGTGAGGCTCAACGGTCACGGAACCGTGAAGAGGTATGCAACCGGGTAGAAGCATATAAACCGGCCAGGAAATGCCTTTGCGAATTGATTAACAATAGCAAGGTACGCTGCTGGCAAGATCTAGTGGCCAATGTGAACAAGGATCCGTGGGGCTACAAGCTAGTTTAACGGATGTTTGTTACCCTACGAAAGCCTTGCATATATGATGCAGAAAAGATGGACGAGATAGTGCGGGCACTCTTCCCCACCCATGCTGTCCATGTTATCGCTGCCCATGGCGAAAAAGCAGTCGAGTATCCACTCTTCATACAGCCGGAACTCGAAGAGGCAGTCCTTTCACTGAAAACGAGCAAGGCTCCAGACCCAGATGGTGTTCCAGCTGAGGTGTTGCAACTTGACTTGCTACTCAGTACATTCAACATTCAACGCTTGCCTACGGTACGGAGTTTTCCCGGTACGATGGAAGGTGGAAAGGCTCGTGCTGATAAGCAAGGGGAAGGGAAATCCCGGATTGCCGGCTGCACACCGCCCGTTATGCATGCTAGGCACTGCTGGAAAAGTGCTAGAGAAACTCATCAAGGGAATTCTCACTGACGCGATGCGTGCTGCTGGAGACCTATCGCCTCAGCAGTACGGCTTTAGAGCAGGACGCTCCACCATTGATGCGATTGCAGAGGTGGTGACCGCGATCAAAAAGGCAGATGCATATAGCAGCACCAAGCGGCGGATCGTCCTGTTGGTGACACTCGACGTTAGGAACGCCCTCAACTCCGCTAGATGGGTGGATACTTTGGATACGCTGGAAAACCCTTTTCAAGTTCCGTAATATCTAATGCGGCTTTTGAAGGACTACCGAAGCCTGCTTTACGATACTACACAGGGCCAACGAAGGATGGCTGTTACATCGGGTGTTGCCCATGGATCTATCCTTGGTCCAGACCTGTGGAACGTGTCTTGCGACGGGCTACCGAGACTGGAAATGCCAGATGAGTCGCGCTTGATCGGCTATGCGGATGATATTTTGGCTCTGGTCGCTGGGCGCACCGTTGAACAAGTGCCACTTAGGCTAGGTATGCTCAGGCACCGAGTGAGAGACTGCTGGCGGGCCCAGTTTAGCACTGGAGAAACCGAAGTGGTCATTTTGACAAAAAAAGAGGATCCTTAGAGAAGGGGTGATCATTTTTGGAGACATACTAATCGAATCGAAGCTAGCGATGAAGTACCTTAGATTACTGATTGACTCGAAGATGAGCTTCTCTGAGCAAATCAGGGCAACGACTGAGAAGGCTGCTTCGGGAATATCGGCTCTGAGTCGACTTGTCGCCAACGTAGGGGACCCAGCCCATCAAGAAGACGCCTCTTGATAATTGCTTTAGGGTCAGTGACGCTCTCAGTAACGAGGTATACCGAAAACGCTTGCCGCAGGTACAGAGAAAAGGAGCAGTGAGGGAGAGAGTTATTGCAGGCGTGATACGTGTTGCCCTCCTTGCTCCTTCCTGCGATATTTCTTCTTCTTCTTCGTCGCCCTACAGCCCCGTTCGGGCCTTCGCTCAGAGATAGTTAGAGTATCTCATTGTCATAATCTAATGTATCGGCATTCCGCAAGGTGAAATGATCATTATCACGCTTTGGCCGTGTGTGCGTCCACCCAGCTGCGATACGTTCTGATTTTAAACCAGCACGTATCATAACTGAACAGGATTAAAGTCCGTCCGAAGAACCACTCGAACTAAATCTCGTTGACGCCAACGAAACTTGAACCAGAGACCTTCGGCTTACGGGCTTAGTGCTCTAACCATTGAGCCACGCGGACACGCGATATTTACCTGCGTCGAAACAAGGACGCGAGAGAGATGATTATCTCCGAGGGGAGACGACGCCCGCTCAAGGATTGGCAGCAGTGTTGAGTGAATCGCACGAGGGAAAGATGGACTGCGCGCCTCATCCCGGATGTGAGACCGTGGTTAAATCGAAGGCATGGTGAGACTGACTTCTATCTGGCCCAGCTTTTGAGCGGGCATGGGTCTTTTCAGTCTTACCTACGCGAAATTGGCAAGTCACGGTTCCCCGATTGTCGGTTTTGTCGAGAATAGGAAGGCAATGCATGCCACACTTTTTTTGCGTGCACAAAATGAGACAGGCTACGAAGGGACCTCTACAGGGAGACGGGAGAGCTCACCCCGGATAGAAAAGTCGCGATGACGCTCGAATCGGTTGACAAATGGAATCAGGTGGCACATTATGTTTGAGCAATCCTAAAAGATACAACAGACCCGAAGCAGGCCGGGGCGTTTGGGATGGGGGATCGCTTGTTGTAAGTAGAATAATTCCACTTCCTGCAGAGCTAGAAATTCAACGAACATATACACTTGCATATAGTCCAGTAAAAGGTTTCTGTAGTGGAAAATTTGAGAACCCCCTTCAAAATCCTTTCAAATTTTTTCGGCTATGGAACATTCATTGATTCAATTTGATGACTCTACCTTCTATAATTCCTTAGAAAACTTGCTGTGGCGCACTACGAACAGACGGACGGACGCACAGGTACCGATTTTAATAGGACGTTGTAATTTTTTTACTAAGCCCTAATAAAAATGGAAGAGCTTTTAATTGAGCGTAAACTTCCCTGGTTTTCGTCGGCCATTGCAGACTTGACATTCGCTTCGGTGTGCCCAGTACCAAATGTTAAAAATTGACTCCTACACAAGTGATCACCAGTACATAGGACTTGAGTTCCATGACGGTACTTTTTGATGCCGTACGGTCAGTCTTCTAGGGTCCGGTGGAGAAGATGGACGTCGAAAGATTGGCAGAAGCGCAAACCGCATGATGGTCACTACCGGAAGTTTCGTCGGGGAGCGAGGTGCTAGCAGCTAGAGATATAGTGGACTCAACTATGAGAATTATTACATCTGAGAGCCCCAATACGAGAAGACTTCAGTGCACTGGCGGTCCTCTGAAACCAGCGAAAAGCGAAGCGAGTGTCAAAACCTCCAACAAGAGGCCCAGCTAGCACGGTCCTAAGAAGATGCAGGTATTAAATTAACAGCTTATAAGTCAGCTAGAAAATGCCCCCGCAAACTCATCAACAGCAGTACCGCCTACCACTGGCAAGAACTAGTAGATAACGCGAACCGAGATCGATAGGACATAGGCTACAAGCTTGTCATGTAGAAGCTCTGTGTCTTAAGATTACTCTGCTTATCTAATGCGGAAAAGATGGACGAGATTGTTTAGGTTCTCGTCCCTATTCATCCAATCTATTTTAAGGCTGCCCATGACGAAACATCAATGGACCCATTTTTCACGAGAACGGAAGTGAAAAAAGCAGTGTTGTCTCTGATGAAAAGAAGGGCTCCAGGACCAGACGGAGCTCCAACCTAGGCGCCGCAGGTAGTTTACCAGTTCTGCCCTGGCCTGTTGATCAGTATGTTCAACGTTTGTTTGCGGGAAGGGATAATGCCAGAGTGCTGGAAGGAGGCGAGGCTCGTGTTGATCAGCAAAGGTAAGGAGAATCTCGAGTCACCTTCTGTATACCGACAGTACGCTAGACACAGCCAGGATGTAATCGGAGAAGTCGTAAGTGCGGTCCAGCTCGCCGAGGCACACAGCAATTCCACTCGAAAGATCGTCTTGATAGTTACTTTTGATCTCAGAAACGCTTCCAATTTCGCCAGACAGGTGGATATCGTAGAAGCGCTGGAAAGTCGTTTTCAAGTATCACAATACCTTATGCGAATCTTGAGCGACTACTTGAGGAACCGCAGTCTGCTCTACGGCACGAAGGAAGTCGAAGTGAGACGGTTAGAGCGGATATCGTTCAGGGCTCCATTCTCTGTCCCGGTGCTGGAACATCACGCATGATGGGCTACTGAGACATGAGGTGCCAGACAAATCAAGCTCGGTTAGTTACGCAGACGATGTAACGGTGTTAGTTGCGCGACCCGCTGTTGAATATTCACACTACACACTACTTACACTATTGCGGTGAGTGAGGGACTGGATGACTGCTCACAGCTTCAGTCTAGTACTGAAGAAACCCGAAGTGATCATTTTTTTGTTTTGCTTTAGCACTACAGACCCTTTCGTACCTTCGCTTACAGATAGTAAGAATATCTCATTGTCTTGATCGAATGTACTAGTTTTAGGGAAGGTGATATGTTCAGTACCGTGCTTTGGCCGTATGTCCATCTATACCAGCTGCGATACGTTCTAATTTTAAACTAGTACGTATTACAACTGAACGGGCTTATAGTCCATCCGAAGAATCACTCGAAACAATTCTCGTTGTTACCACTCCAGGGACCTTCGGCTTAGGAATGAGTACTCTAACCACTTCACTACGCGGACTGAAGTGATTGTAATAACTAAGAAAAATCAGTATGGCGGAAACACTGGTCGGGTCGAAACCAGCAACGAAATACCTGGGTGTACTGATGAACTCAAAAATGAGTTCCTCCGCAAAAATCGGAGCAACAGTCGAAGAGGCGCCAGTACATGCAGCGACACTTGCTCCAGTTTGGGGAACATAGAGCAACCCGTTTCATCAAGGAAACGACTCCTAATGAGAGCTTTTCAATCTGTTCTAATCTACGGATCAGAACTATGGGCGACGCTCTAAACAAGGGATTGCACTGAAAACCGTTGGCACAGGTGCAGAGACAAGGAGAGCAATGCATTGCACGCGCATATCGGACAGCCTTCGAGTCTGCGGTATTGATGGTTGCAGGTGTAATGCCCATAGCACTCCTTGTTGCGGAGAGAAGGAGCATCTATCTGCGCAGAAGCGAGGGCGGCCTAGAGGCGGTAGCTAGGAGGAAGGGATAGGCAACTGTCGCGGGAGAGCAGTATCACAGACTGCTCGCCTATGGCCCTGGTTCAATCAAATGCATGGTGAGACGGGGAAATTTAAAAATAAAGAAAAGCTGTATGCCACCCGATCAACCGCATATAAAACTTAATTGTCAAGGTGCCGCACTGCACAGATGAGAATATTTGAAGATTATTTGCGGTAGTTTTCAATCAAGGATTGCTATTCCTCAACGTGAAAGTAAAAGTCAATTTGCTTTGAAGGTAAGCAAAGACTTAAGTGCTATGGTTAAAGGAATAGAGGAAATGGAAAATATTCCTTTTGATTCTAAAGAATAAGCACTAAAATTTTTAAGCCTATTCATTTAAATGAAAGGCCGTTAGTTCATAATAGCTATCGTGAGGGGACGAATGAAGGAAATTTTCAATCTGGCCAATTAACAAAAAATAAACACAACATTTGGAGTTTTACTGATGATATTTGATAGGATTCCGCGATTTCAGTCATTATATAATTTTAGAAATAAATTTTACAGAGTTATTTGGTAGATAGTTGGGAAACGTAATTCATCCCCGTTGCGTACAGTTCGAAGGAATTCCAGGGTACTATTAGTATGGTTGTCAATTGTGTCAAAAAATTTCAGTGCTCTGTCACGTACTTATTTTTCAACTGTCTCAAGTCTTAGGTCCTTGTATATGTCAGTGTTTCTAATGTACCATGGAATTCTTAAGATCTTTCTATTAATTCTACCATGGAGGACTGGAGTGCTGTTTTGTTAGCCTGGTAGAAAGCAGAACTACCGTATAGTAGCCTCGGTCGTATAATTTGTTTGAATATGAGCAATTGATTTTTAAGCCTGTCTTTTGGATTAAATGAGTGAGTATGGAGAGGAAAAAAGTCGAATACATTGTCCCCGTTTATTTTGTATGTGTTGTTTCCATGTGAGGCGCATAAAAGGCGATTGAGAACAAGAAGAGTATTTAGTATATTACTACTACTACTATACTTATGATTGAATCGAGAGTATTTCGAGACATTCCTAGATATATCACAAAGATTTGCTAGTAGAAAACAACTACCAGTGATTTGTTTGATTATATAGGGCAAGTTGTGCTCTGTGTACCCAAGGCATTTTTTCGAGAATTGGATTCCAATGCTAACGGAAGTCAAAAAGGAAAGTGTGCGAGGCCATTTTTCCAAATATTGGTATATTATTATAGGGAGCTTCAAGAACTTTTATAAGAACTGAGTCGAGGATTGTGCCACGTATATCTTTTAGCTGCAAGCAAAAGCCTTTCAATTACATGTTAACATTTAAAAATGATATTCTGTAAGTGCATTCAACGTGTAGAAATATAGATACCGATGGATATATTTTGGACGAAGAGAGAAGCGAAATTTTTTTACCTTGATTTTATGCAAACATTCAAGTGGTTTTTAAGTCTCTGGCTGGTGAAATTAGGGCACATTGGATTAACTAACCACTGGTAATTCGACAGACTTCATGGCATTCATATAGAAATATAATTTCAGTTGCTTCATGCAATTATGTGATGGTGCCTCAATTGCACTGATAAAGCCCGTATTGATGTTGAATTATTTTCGGAGCTTAATTCACATAAGGTGCCATCTCGACGATGTTAACACAACGTTGTCTCCGATGGCCATTCAAATATTTTTTCAGTGTTCGTTTTCGTAATTGCGTCTATAGTTTCCTGGATGCCTAACATTCTGATCCAAATTCGAATGGTCTGTCAAATCAGTGGAACGAATGACGAAAACCTATCGTACTAAGTTAAAGTAGCAGGGGGTTGCTCCTGCTATAAGGATTTTGCAAACAAATTAGTAAAACAAACAATTCCCTAAAAATAGCAACTTCGTTTACATATTGGCAAGTCTAAAAAGTATTGCGCCTTTTTTGCCATTTTTCGATTGAATACTTCTTTTATTTAAAATGGATTTTATTCAAGCGCATACTGTCCATTATTATCTATGATCTTTTGCCATTTTTTGAGCAGAGCCATTATTCCATCTGTGTAGAACTTCTGTGATTTATCCGCGAAAAACTTGGCCAAGTGATTTTCACAGTCCCATTTGGCAGTGAATTTCTTTTCATTAAGGAAGTTTTGCAGAGATCGAAACAAATGGTAGTCGGATGGTGCATGGTCTGGACTATACAGTGGATGCATCAAAACTTCCCAGCCAAGCTCTGTCAATTTTTGCCGGGTCGTCAAATATGTGTGTGGTCTGGTATTGTCTTGATGGAAGACAACGCCCTTTCTATCGACCAATTTTGGCCGGTTTTTTGAATTGGTTGTTGCAATCTGGTTGATTGCTGACTGTACAGATTCGAATTGAGTGTTTGGCCAGGTTCTAGCACCTCATGATAAACAATTCCCTTCCAATCCCACCATACACACAGCATAACCTTATTTGGTGTCAATCCTGGCTTTGAAGACGTTTGTGATGATTCACCATTTTTTGACCATGATCTTTTTCGAACGACATTCTCGTATGTTACCCATTTTTCATCGCCCGTAATTATTTGCTTCAAAAATGCCTCGATTTCGTTGCGTGTTACTAGTAGTATTTTGCAAATGGAAATTCGGTCGATCATATTTTTTTGTGTTAATTCATGCCGCACCCAAACGACGAGCTTCTTTGTATATCCAGCCTTACGCAAACGGTTCAAAACTGTTTGGTGATGGATATTCAGCTCTTTAGCAATGCCATGGCAGCTTATGTATCGGTCTTCTTCAAGTTTTTGTAAGATTTCATCGACTTTTCCAGTGATTGGTCGACCTGAGCGAGGTGCATCTTTGGCATCAAAATTTCCAGAGCGAAAGCGAGCTGTGGCTTTTAATAAAGTATCTTATCCGTAGACACCACAAATTTTGTTTCGAGTTTGCGATGCATTCTCACCTTGATCGTAGTGATATTTTAAAATATAAGAATTTTTTTTTCAGAAATTTCACTCATTTTTAAATGAACATAATTTTTTACACGAACGACGAAATACAAGACGGTCCATATGAACATTGTAGACTGAAATGCCACCCTTCAAACGCATGCCAGCTTGACTCAATCTTATTAGTATTGCCCGTAATATGACAACGAACAACACCTAGTGACAAAAAGGCTCAATACTTTTAAGACTTTTCAATATAAAATCTTTGCATTGACTAGGAAAAAATAAAATCGGATTATCTTGTATGCAAATTTGCTGTCATTTTGTCTGCGTTTTACTGACCTCGTTTGTTGACTGCTCAATGACATATTAATATCACAAGTCATTCTTAAAAATCCTTTGAAAATTTCAACGAAAAGTTATCAGGTCGCTTAGAAATGCCTATCTCCCCTGTAGTACATATTATTGTCGTTGTAACTCTAATCTTTTCAATCGACCATAACTTTGTAACTATGAAATTTTCACGATATAAGCATCTACCACTAAGACAATCGTATATGACTTAGTGATAAATTTAAGGGTCTCCTTCGAATTTTGCAGACGAAGATTTACGCTAATGATGACTCAAAGGAGTTGAACCGTGTTTGCTCACTTATAAAGGCAAGATCCGGTGGCTTTTCAAGAAAAAAAAATTTTAAATTCACAAATCATACCATTTATCAATTTTCGGCTCATAGATGTCCAATCACGAGGTGGGCGACACAGATTTTTCGTGTAGTTTGAGTCCCGGCGCTCCCATCAACACCGTTACCGCCCTTTTATTACTCGGCCTGAAAGTGCTTATCAAAACCTTTCATTTGATATCCATGTCGGCTACGAATATCTTGGGCAAAAAAAATTCCTAAGGAGGGGATCGTCATAAAAAACATTATAGGTTTTGGCATATCGAGACTTTGGAGAGCATGTCACTTTTGATCTATGTACATAGTTTCATAGTATACGAGTGGTTTCTGAGGAAAATTGTTGTGACGGAAGTGCGCAAAGCTAAAGATGTTTTACAAAACCCTATAAGTTATGTATTCTTCGTCACGTTTTGTAATGGTGCTGTTGATTCTATGTGGTACTTTTATCAAGTTTGGACTAGATTTATCAGGCATCACTTAAGAGGCTATGAAGAATTATGATCAGAATCTTAAATCGCTCATTTAGAAGCAAGTCTGGAAATAGGCGGGACGGCTTAGTTGATGTTCACTGTTAAGCCAAATCATTTATTTTATTTTTTTTCTCTGAGAGAAACGTCTTTAAACATTTCCGACTAGGCTCTCGCTTCTTTATACAGTTCCTTAGACATGCCTTACGGGATGTTCAGTCCTACAAGCTACACGTGGGGGAGTATAGCTACAACCACATGGGCTTAATCGAATTTTTTTACACTCATTTAATCGAACGATTTTGATGGATCTTTACATGATATCAGCCTTGAAAAAGCAATTTGAATTAATAATTCGGATCTTATGTTTTTGAGTTGATGATTATTGTATGATAAAGTCTAGTAAACCGTCCGACCGAAGAAAAGGACGAAGAAACATAGACGCACACAAAATTTTCGTTGAGTTTAAGCAAGCATACGACAGTATTGATCGTAACGTTCTGTACCAAGTAATGCTTTGATTTGGCATCCCAGTCAAATTAGTCGGTTTTACCAAAATGACAATGACGTCGACGACCTTCCAAGTCCGCATCAATAACCAACTCACCGATGTCTTTGACACAAATATCGAACTAAAACAGGGAGATGGGCTGGCCCCATTGCTATTGAATTTGGCTCTAGAGTACGCGGTCAATGGACCATGCCTTTTTGTAGGAAACGAAGGCCCGAGAGGGGCTGTAGTGCTACGAAGAAGAAGGAGAAAGTCTAGTAAACATATAAACACAAAAATTCCATTAAAATATATGGTCTGGAACCATATTTATTATAAAAATTTTCAAGCAGCACCTTCTTCTTCCAGTAACATTTCAAGGAGATAAGAGGAAAAATGAATTGACCCATGGATATCAAATAAACAGAATAATGGAGATAGGATTGTCTTTCAATATTGTTTCATTTTTGCGCTTAGTACTCACTTATCGCTTGATGCATAGATGAAACTCACCTGAAAATAGAAAGAAAATCAAGTTTAACTCCTGATATTTGTAACAAATTAGAATTACAATAGTGTGGAAAAATATAAAAAATAAGATTTTAAATAGCAATTGATAATAACAATGATTACATAACAGCCGAAGCTGAGCTTTAGCCTTAAGGTTTGTAATAGAATTTAATTTCATAGTTTAAAAAGCCGCAGAAGGTGATGTGACCAGCACCGACTTGATGTATACAGAAGGGAAGGTTCGAGCGAATCCACTCATATAACCCGGGGGCCTTAATATACTCTAGAGCACATGGTCCCATATAAAAATGTGTTTTAAACGAAAACAACAACAACAACAAATAAGTTAATGATCCTCGAAGCCGTGTAGTTGAGTTTGGATGGTATGCGAAGCTTATCTTTTTTATATCCCTGGTTATTATAGTGCTATTTTAAATTGAAGAGCTATAAAATTTTTGGCGCTGAAAGATACAAGTGATACTCATACAACCCCACATTAAACATATCTCAACCATTTTGGTGATAGCAATGAATGAATTGATGGACTAAGTATAAATTTAAGTTTGAAGATAAGATTGAATACCAGCTTCAAAAGGAAGACTATACAATTGACTCTTGTTGATGGTATCTTGTCAAAAAGATGAATGTTGAGTTGTAACAAATAAATTCACTGCATTATTGATAGTAAGAAATCTTTAGCTGATTGTCGGTCTATAATGCGGTTCTTTAATATTTTTTCATAGCATGGGCCAATCCTGGACAAAAAAGAATTAGAAGCGCCAACAGCCCAGCGCCGATTCAAGACCTCAAAGATGGAAAGGATATGGTCCTGTAAGCGTGGTCGTGGTGGTTACTTGCCTGATGTTATTTTTCACTAATAACGGCATACCTTCCTCTTTTTAATGAAATAAACATCCAATCATTTATATTGAAAAATGGCATTTTATTTTTAATATCAAAATAACACCTCTTATTGCATTAGAAATGAATTAATCTTCCTTAAAATGAGTCACTTACTCTCGTTGTTTTGCTGGAGCATATCTTAGCCAACAGTACTTATTATTCATGAAAAAAACAGAAAATTACAAGTAAAGATCTAGCTTCACTAAAATTTTCCGCAACCACCGTGCTCTATGCATCACCGCAAGAATTTTAAGCATACAATCATTGGAAATTTTTTCACCTTGATTTTACTTCAAATCTCAGCAAGCAAAAAGACACAATCCTTAGCTTAACTGTACCTTCAATCAAATTCCTGCACGTCACATTTATTTCCAGAATATGAAAGAACGTAGATCCTTCATTCTTTGAAATTTAATTAAAAAAATTGCAGCAGAAAACCGTTGGTGACATCAAAATCTTCAATCTGAATTTTCAAGTATTTTCCAATTCAGAATGTTTGACGTTGTCGTTCACTGTGCCTTATCCTACCTCACCAGATTCCGTCCGATGAGGGCTCTAAGGAAATTTATTTTAAAAGCGTTTGGATGATGAACATGAGTAATCGAAAGTACCTGTATTCAAGACAGAAACCATAGAAAAGAGGAAAGCCGAGATGAAGCAAAAAAGCTGTGAAAACTGCTCAGGGGAGGCACGCAGGGAATGGAGAATGGCGAACAAAACATTAACTCTGCAAATTATCCACTTGACATTTTACTCAATCTGACATAATATTGGATGGAACGTGAAGGAAGCGCTTCGCCTAGAATCTTGAACTAATCGGAGCAAGCAAAAGAGAGAAAAATGTGATGGAAATTAGGCAACTCATGAAGGAAATAAGGAACGAATAGGATAAGCAATGAGGAAAAACTCTAGCTATAACTTAAACATTTACTTTACCTAATTAACAGGCTTTTAAAAAGTCACAACCGAGAAACATCTCCCAGAAGTACATTTTAAAGATTATTCAGTTTCGTCGTCCTATATTAGAACGATGTGAAAAGTAAATCTACGCTGGTGCGCTGGAGTGTCAGCATGTGCAAAAGCTAATTTGTTTAAGTTAAGTGACAGTTTGTCATTCTGAGTGGTTTTAGAGGGAGCTGTTGCTGAAAGCATGAAAATTGTGGTTAGAATCCAGCAATTGCTGCACTCGTCCAATACACAAAGAGAAAGAAAACAGAACTCATTCACAGTTCTCTTCAAAGTAGGGTATAGAACTTAGCAATTAAATTTCTATAAAAGTAACATGCTGCCATTGTTGAGATTATCCTTGTATTCATGATGAGTTCTACTTTTTGTGAAGAGAAATTTACCTAATGGGTTATATTTTTCTGAAGCTTTATGCTTGTTGAAAAACACCTACGGGAAATCATCTATTCTCTACATCCTTGCCAGAAGCTAAAAGGTGCCACCTAACTCTCGACAATCACCAATGGATCTAAGTTTAAGGGAAATTGCCATTCTTCGTTCATTTCAGTCCTATCGACAGAAAATTGAAGTGAAAAAAGAATTCTTAGGAACAACAGAGTCTGTTGACGAGGACCGGATGGTCCATTCAATAATTTGGCAGATGACACCATCTCCTTATCAAATTCTGACATATGTCAAAACAAGGAGATATGTGTGTAATTTATATAACAAAAAAGGTATCCACGTACGGTTTTCTAGTCTTCACAGCAACCGTAGAATAGACCCAAGTTTTTCGGCATATTCCATCTCATCTCGAGTATTGTGTATTGCAAATGAAGGCTTCTATAGAGCGATAGATACCACTCTAGTTGATTCCTTTCCTCTTGTCTAGAACCCTGAATAAATGCAGAATGATGAAAATCATTTTGTTTATTTGTCCGAAAAAGAGGGGCAAAACATCCGTAACGGTCGGCTTTAAAAGCTGAAATTTATCTTGTTTTTATTTTCTACTTTATCCTACAATGTTTTAGAAAGAAGTATGTGAAGTCTGGATTTCAAAGGACTAAAGGAGGTTTCCAACTAAGTCAAGAGAGTGATGTGATTCTGTACCTGATATTAACTTTTTCAATTTTTAATAGGCCTAATTTACTAGGGATGCCTATCTTGGTGCTCATGATACGGTCGAATCCCTGGCCCAGTTATTCCCTTCACGTTTGATTTTTCTATCTGAAGAGCACAAGAATCATTATTGACAAGACTTTATGGGGAAAATGAAGGCAGATGCATTTTAATGAAGATTTACCCAAGCATACTATTTTGACACAGGATAATTACCTTCAAATGAGTTTATGTTTTTCTTTAAAAAGTGAGCCCGGCATGTTTTAAAGAAAGGAAAATCTAAAAGCCATTTGTATTAAGAGATGATCTGCAAATTTTACCCTAGTATTTCCACAGGACCTTTAGTGGTCGCATATTTTCTGCAAATATAAATTAAATATTTTTTGCTACTAGCTTGAATCTACATATATCTAATATTGGTTTTGCGCTATGGCCCTCAGCACTTGGCCAGTTACCGCAAAATCTAAAAGGATGCAATTCGAGCGTAGAAAACCGCTCTCTTTTGCACTTTCGTCCTGGCACATTCCTCATGGTTGAAAAGCGTTTCCAAGATATTCAATGAATCCTCTGTCGGAAACGCCATCATTTAAAGCTTTATTGATGTCATGGGGATAAACGATAGATATTTGCTTTTGTGTCTCGCCTTGCGTCGCCATTCTCTTGCTGTGTCCTGCTACCCTGGGAATGAAACGATGCCTCAAGTGCTCCCCTAGCTGCCATTAGGGCATGAATCTGCAACTATCAAATTTCGCTTGGACGGGAATTTTATTCACAAATGACATTAGTGGTAAGCGGTCGGCCAGTGGGATAGGGAAAGGATAGAATGTGATAGGATACTAAATACGATATAGAAAATCCGCCTGTTCGGGGAAAATTTCAACATTTTTTTCCGCGCTACTAAACCACCAAACAAACTTTTTTTCTACGTACATATATTTTTAGTGAATAGGAAAGCATTGAGGGTAGTTTATGTTTTATGCAGCCTCACGAACGTGCTAATATGGGAGCCTTTCAACTGAGGGTAGGTGACTTGAGTGGTGCTATCCCGGTATAGGGAGATTCAGATAATGTAGCAGCGACAGCGTAGTACGATTTACAAACTTTTCGGTAGTCGTGTCGACCGTAACATGAAACGCGAACACATTTTGAACGTGACTTGCGATTGAAATTCGCGTTTTATTTCCGTAAATTATTCAAAAACAAACTAAAATAATCCGATAGTTTCGGAAAACGCGGTCACCACTGCGGATGACTGTTGAATCCCAATGAGAGCATTTGTGTATGTATGTATGAATGAAAATACCGGGGATGCGGGAGCTTTGCAGTGAATGGATGTGGACGATTCCCAGAATCTGTTCGGAGTGAAATGAGGCGCTTGTTTGCCGGTATCCGACGCGGTTGAGATAATGTTGAGGACTTGTTTCGTGCATCCTGACTGATAGAGTGGCTCATGGCTTATGCTGGTATGTTGCGAAGGGGGTTAAGAGGTGTTGTCAGCGAAGGTGGTAACGAAAAGTGTACTTACTCATCATGTCGGGTGCAAATGGACATTGGTTATGCATATTTAGTATTTTATTTATGTGTGGTGAATATCGGATGATTTTTGGAGCAAATTAAAAATAAATCGTAGATTTACAATTGCAAGTCAACGCTGTTTGTTATATCATATACATACATATAAGTATGTATATTATGAGTACTTTCAGTGCTCATTTTTGTTGGAAACTGTCAGATGCTACAAAAAATTAAATTGGCAATTTTTCATTGACTTCCAAAGAAAAGAACTTTAGTAATTTCACTCGTATCTTCTTTCTTTTGTTTTTTATATTTACATAAATTCTCCAGCATAACTGTCGAACGAATATAGATAGAAGAGTTCTATTTTGGTGCTGGCTTTACTTTCTATTATGAGATAGAATGAGATGAGATAGTGCGGGCACTCTTCCCCGCCCATTCCGTCCGTGTTGACGCTGTCCATGGTTAAACGGCAGTCGAGTGTCCGCTCTTCACACAGCCGGAACTGGAAGAGGCAGTCCTTTCACTGAAAGCGAGGAAGGCTCCAGGTCTAGATGGTGTTCCAGCTGAGGTGTTGCAGCTTGTCTATCACCATTTTCATGACTTGCTGCTCAGCCTACGGGAAGGGGTTTTCCCGGTACGATAGAAGGTGGCGAGGCTCGTGCTGATTAGCAAGGGGAAGGGAAATCCCGAATCGCCTTCTGCATACCGCCCGTTAGGCATGCTAGACACGGCTGGGAAAGGGCTCGAAAACCCCATCAAGAGAAGAATCACTGACACGATTGTGCTACTGGAGACCTATCTCCTCGGCAGTACGGCTTTAGAACAGGACGTTCTACTATTGATACTGGACGCTGGACGCACCGTTGAACAAACGCAACTTAGGCTAGGTATGCTAATGCGCCGAGTGAGGGACTGGACGACTGCTCGCGGGCTCAGTTTAGCACTGGAGAAAACCGAAGTGGTCAGCTTGGCAAAAAAGAGAATCCCTAGAGTAGAGGTGATCAGTATTGGAGAAATCGAATCGAAGCCAGCGGTGAAGTACCCGCGGCTATTGATCGACTCGAAGATGAGTTTCTCTGTGCAAATCAGGGCAACGGTTGGGAAGGCTGCTTCCGGAGTATCGGCTCTGAGTCGACTTATGGCCAATGTAGGGGGCCCAGCCCATCAAGAAGACGCCTCTTGAAGAGTGCTGTAGGCTCAGTGCTACCGTACGGAATAGAAACATAGGGTGACGCTCTCAGTAAGAAGGCATACCGAAAACGCTTGGCATTGGTACAGAGAAGAGGAGCACTGAGGATTACAGATTCGTATCTGACAGTCTCTAGTTCGGCGGTGAAAGTCATTGCAGGCGTGATACCTGTCGGCCTCCTTGCTAGAGAGCGCCGCGCTATTTATCTGTGCGGAACAAGGATGCGAGGAAGATGGTTGTCCACGAGGAGAGACAGCGCTGACTCAACGATTGGCAGCAGACTTGGGTGAATTGCACGAAAAGAAGGTGGACTGCGTGCCTCATCTCGGATGTGAAACCGTGACTAAATCGAAGGCATGGTTCGACTGATTTCTATCTGACCCAGCTTTTGATTCGAGCATGGATGTTTTCAGTCATACCTGGACAAGATTGGTAAGTCACGGTCCCGCAATTGTCGGTATTGCCCAGGAGACGAAGACAATGCATGCCACACATTTTTGGCGTGCATAAAATGGGACAGGCTGCAAAGGGACCTCTACAGGGAGACGAGAGAGCTCACCCCGGATAGAATAGTCGCGATGATGCTCGAATCGGTTGACAAATGGAACCAGGTGGCACATTATGCTCGGGCAGTCCTAAAAGATACAACAGACTAACAGCAGCCGGGGGTGTTAGGGCTGGGGAATCGCTTTTCTGGCACTTCCTCTTCCCCTCTCGCTTCCCGCCAGAAGAGGGATCCCCCAGCTTGAAGGCGCTTCACGGCGTAACAAAATGAGACCTGGCTCGAAGTAATGTATTCCCAGGTTGACAAGGGAGGTGTTTAGTGGGTAGTCCAGTCTTCTTGCGAGCATGGGAGTCCCACACTCTGTGCGTAAATGGGCATTTAACTCCCTATCACAAAAAAAATAAACAAAAAAAAACCTACTCAATTGTGTCCCATCTTTTAGGGCTTTAATCAAAAACGGAGATCATTTTCGTCACAGGAGATGAAAAAAATGTTCAGTGAGCAATGCTATTTCATGAGTATGCATTATGTACTCGATGTTTGGAACGAACTTATTACTTCATTCCAAAAATTTTTTTGAGGACCTTTGATTGGACACTTCACACAGCTGCCTTCGATATAATCGAATCACTTTAATATAATGGGATAAACTCTTTAAAACCCATGTGAACTTTTTTTCAGAAATCTTCCGAAAATATTTTCTGGCCCCTTCACAAAGTTTGGTGTTTTAGGGATTATAGCTTCTAAGAAACTTACTACAAAAAGACGAACAGATGATCAGAAGTAGTGATTTACCCGGCCAACTGCCTGAACCCACAAGCGACAGCCATTAAAATAGTCGAATAAGGCAAACGGCATCTTTCTTGGAGCACAAATTGTAGTAATATATCAATTTATTGTGAGCGGCAATCGGTAGTTTCAATTAATAAAGGAAGGCGCATCAGACAATAATCATGGGAAAACTAGCCATTACAATTTTCAGGGTTTTGTACGAACCTACAAAACTGTATTGAAATCGAGACTGTCTGTCGGTGTGTCACAGCAGTTTACCTCGAAGACTATAGCAGATAGACATCAAACTTAGGAGGTAGATGTAAAGTGATGGCTTCTTGTGAGTATGCGCATCGTAAAAATTTTCAGAAGTTCCTAAGGGGATCTCACTGTATAGAAGGCTTAACTTTAAGCATTTTTTTACTTTTCTATTACGCTCTATTGATGCATTATTTAAGCGTTTTTTTTTATTTGGCATGCACACATATATTATTTAGTGATTTCATTTTCTTGACGACTTTGTTACATTTTCCTAAGGGTAGATTTCTATTGCCAGCTGGTGTGAATTATTTAAATTGTGATAAGAAAAATTAATTAAAAGTGAAGGAACTTCATTGAATAGAATAATGGAGATGATTTTATATTGTTCACATTTGCTAATAAAACAAGTTGGGTAGACAGACCTATGCTCATGTCAGAAGGGTTTTGTACTCAACTTACAAAATGCAGTAACCAGTTACGAATAAAATCAAGAAACATGTCATGTTTGAGGATCATACTATTATTAGCAGAGTTGAAAGGATTTTGACTTCTGAGGTATTTGTTATAGTTATACCCACAAATATCTCCCTTGATAATTATTTCAGATTTTTTAAGATCACGGGTGTCCATTCGCGAGGGAGAAAACACATTTTTCATGTATTTCCCACCCCCACCACCCCCCCCCCCCCCCTATGCCCCCACAGAAGCAAAAACTGCCAGTTTAAGAACTGTTTTGAAAAGCTCTCATAGAGAACTTTCAGTTGATACTAATATCGACTACCTTTCATGAAATTTTTTTTCAGGGGCCACTCCTCTGTACTGTAATCATCGATTCATGGCCTGTTTTTTAGAATCTTAGAATGGTTACAAAGCCCTTTTGCTAGGAGCTCTCTCCTGCCTTTCCGACTTGTTTCAATTGTATATACTCATCTTCATGATACCTATCATTCCTGATGCAAATCCTAGCAAAGCTGTAGTTTCTAAGTTGGTAAAAAGCGCATATGGCTCCATAGTCATATGTTTCCATAGTAATACAGGGCATATTGTTCCATAGTACTACAGGAAAATTCAAATCGCTATAACTTCGTTAAATACTATTCGATCTTTATGAAACTTTCAGGAAAAGTCAATCTTATAAATAGTCATCTGTTTGCTAAATTTTATTGAGTTTAAGGGTACCGCTTAGATTTTATTCAAGAAAACATAAAATCGATAAATCATACTATTACTAACAAAGTTGAGTGAATTTCGACTCCTCATGTATTTGTTGTTGTTGTACTCATTAAGGCCTACATTCGTGATTTTTTTCAGATTTTTCGGATGGAAGGTGTCCAATCGCGAGGGGTGGGGTACGCGAAAAGCTCGTACATTTCCCCTTCCCCTGCCCCCCTCGGTACTCGTAAGGCAATTTTAAGACTTGTTTTGAAAAGATCCTTTCCAATGACACCCTACTCGACTACCAATGGTGAAATTTTTTTTTTGGGGGGTCACTTCCCTATATGGGGAGACCCCCTTAAACCCCTTTGAAAATTTTTTCCACCATTGAACTTTCAAGAGGTCACCACTTCTGACCTTTCCACAAAGTTTCATGGCTGTAGCTTCTATAGTTTCGGAGAAAAAGTGCTGTGACATACAGACGGACGGACGGACGGACGGACAGACGGACACAGGTCGTGATTGCAATAGGGTTTTGTATTTTAGTAAAAAACCCTAACAAGTAAAACTAATTTGAAACATAGCATTCAAAGGTTTTTCACAGTAGCCAGTTTAAAGGTATTCATAAAATGAAGAAACAGTCAAATGCTATTAAATAAAGCACTTACTACACACTGAGGTCTAAAGTCAAATTCCTGATCTTCTTCTTCGTAGCGCTATAGCCCAACTCGGGTCTCCGCTTATTTTATTGTTTTATTTCAAAACATATAACTGACTTATTTTAAATGGTGAAGACATGAAGACGGCGAAAGATGGGTCGCCACTACAATGCACAATTCTCTTGCGATATTTTCAAGAACTAGTTAGGGCTTTGTAAAGCGAATTTTAGACAGAACTGCCCGTTTCACGTTCTATCTGTCACAGGAAGTTTCCTTAGCAACTAAAGAAACAAGAGGGCTCAAAATTTGCGGGAAAATCAGAAGTGAAGTTTCCTCAGAACTTTTTAAGGGATCTCCCCCTTTTCCGAAGTGAAACTTAAAATTTTTTTCGTTAAAGGTAGCCAGAGGGGTATTACATGAAGGAGCTGGATTGGAGCTTTTTGTTTCTGAAACACAAGATTTGTGAATTAGGGCTTTAGGGGGATTCATGCTAATAGCAGATTGGCTTCCAACCCTTAGATGTTAGGAGCACTCTCCTGCCTGCTCGGCTTGTTTTATTATATTCTAGAAAGTTTGCAAGGACCTCCAGTATCGGATGTTCTGTTAGGCCACGATGGTGCTGCACTAGCACTTATCTAGGATGAAAATACAAAACTGACGTGCCAAACTTGAATAATGTTCTAGACAGTAGAAATGAATGATAAGTACACAACTCATGCAGGACTGATGTTGGTTGTTGATTGGACTTTATTTTTACAATCAGGGTCAGGGGGCCTTATTAAATTTGGATACCAGAGGATCCCAATTTACAGTCATAGAAAGAGACAATGGAAAGTGCCGAAATAAAATTGGTCTAAGGTAACCTGCAGCAGAACATACGAGTATGAGCAACGATTACCTTGGTCTGGCACGTCTGCATAGTCTATGTTAAAATTACATAGGCACAAGAATCGCTTCATCACAGGCACGTGGGCTGCAGATTTAGGTATTCTGGATTATGGAAGGGCCCGAATGGGATATACCTTAACATGGCGCCATCTGATCAGTTCTTGATTTGAGTTCTATACAATATTTCTTCATACGGATATCTGATCAGGCGCTGATTTCAGTGCAATACTAGACAATCGGATCCAAATACCTATTCAGTTCCTGTTTTGGGTACTATAATTTAGTAATTATATAGGCCCAATTAAGCAAATGCAGTTCCAGACGTATGTTCTAAACCGTTTCAAAATCGTGAGCTAATCAGTTTGATATGTTTTTCATAGCATCTCTCTTAATGCAAATTCGTGAAAATTTCAATAATTTTTTCAGTGAAGCATAGACTAAAATATTAATGAATTCTTTCACATTTGGTGATCAAATAAGGAAAAATTATATGATATACGAGGCGTGACAATTAAGTAATGAGACTGATTTTATTCCTGCGCTTGTGATAAATCAGCGACCTTGAAATTCCCTTCCCCTCTCCATTGATATATTTACCATCGCTCTAGCTTGTTTAGTTCGCCTGCTGTGTCGTGTTGAATAGACGTGTGTTTGTGGTGCTCGTCACGAAAACGGAGAAACGAAATCAAGAGCAACGCGTTGCGATAAAATTTTGCGCTAGGTTGGGCGAAACAGTTCGGAAACGTACGCTTAAATTGCATGGTGATAGTGCTCTTGGTCGTGCCCAGGATGACATAAAGAGTTTGGGATTATGTGAGGTGTCACGAACGCTGTCATCTCTCGAGCAGAAAATCTCATGACTCTCTGATGATACTTTAGACAATCCAGATTGGATCTTAACCTGAAGGTTTTTTCTAGTCAAGCATCCTGGTTTTTGGTTTTAAAAACGTTTTTCCAGAATAACCCGTGAAGAAAAATGGAGTTGATTCAATAGAGCTTAATAAACGCGAGGCACACCAGTTAGCCGATTAAGAGGAGAGGTAAAAAAATAAAAATCTAACTACCGAAAAGAAGGTTACATGAACCAAGGCTCTTAGAGAACATTCTACGTGAAGACCGAAGGAAGTTCTGAAACTAGCAGACTCAGGGGAGCTCCTTTATTTAAATTCTTGCATATGAGAACAGAAAAAAAGGTACTGGCCTGAAAACTTTGGCTGAGAACTTTGAGCTTGATAAAACTTATTTGCTGAAATCAATACATCTGATCCCGCCCTCAGCCAGATTATATCTGACGACATCAAAATTTAATCGGAATTACGCGCATTAAGACTTTACATTGCCGCTTGAACGTATAAGATATCACCGATTATACTCCAAAGAGCCGATATCTCTTATCTCCGCACTGAGTTGTATTTTTTATTTGGGAATACATCTGATTAATCATTTTTTTCGGTGACCGTAAAGAGCCCAAGATGACAGCATATAGTTCTTCAGATCGAATTTCATTGAAAACGCTGGAAAAATCGGACAGAATTCTTGATGCGTAATGAATTACATTGTACATCAAAAATTCTATCGATATGGCAGATCCAAGCATATTCGGCGTCTGAATCAATAGAAAAGGAAGACAGAAGAAATCTACACTAGCAGACTTTCTTGAATCGAGCAGAGTTTCAACAATATTAAAGTTACGATAGTTATTGGAACAGCGTCTCGCTGTGAGTGAATCTAACAATGGCAACAGGTTTGCTTGCTACAAACCAACTTTCTTGTGCCCAATAATGTGAATGGCGGTTATAAGGGGAACCTCAGAAGGGTGAGTAATGTCAAAAAACACAGGAAAATCTGGGGATTTGAAGATTTTCAGTGGAAGCGTATGACATCAATACTAAAGTCCTTCAACGGAAAAATATGGCTAAATCTTGATCAACCCAATACAATCAGCAAAGAATTGAAAAATGCCTGGACCAAGAAAGAAGATCGAAGGAGAAATCATCAGGAAAGACAGATTGTTGAAAATCGATACACTCACGCTAAACGTCGTGACACTACAACTGTTTCAAGTATCTAAGTCTCATATTAGACTGAAAACTAAATTAAGAGATCAAGGTCATAAACTGAATTGATAAAGTTTGATCAGCATTGCCCACTTCTTCCAACACGTTAAGCATCAATTCACAAGTTGCCTATGGAAGAACACAATTCAGAAGTCCAGATTAAGAAACTAATAAGGCTGAAAAGATTGGTTGATATTAGCACCCTGAGTGCTTTACACCAAAGACCAAAATGGAAATTATCTTAGGTGACATACTTAACAGCGATGTGTAGCAAAAGTGCTGCTATAAGTTTATGTTGAAATAACGTACATGTTAACAAACTGCAAAGTATAGAGGACAGAAACAAATGAAGAAAATATATTCTTGATAATGCTACCATCTGCCTATCAATGTTTATATAAATTAAGTCTTTCTAGGGTATCAAGTCTCGGTCGTTTGTTTTGTTTGTGTAACAATGTCAGAGTTTGCCATAACTTCAGAATCGTATGCATGGTTTTGTGGGGGCGTCGCGTAGTTGCAGTCTTCCTTGTTGTCCAAGAAAGATCGTAAGTGCTCTTCGTATCTTGTCGTTAGTTTTCGTTTTGTCCTTCCTATGCGTACCATATCGCAGTCCCTGCACGTTAATTTGTATATGCCGCTGTTCTCGTATATTGATGTGTTATACGGTTTTGGGTTCAGTTTGTTTTGAATGTTGCTGTTAGTTTTGAATGCAGTTTGCAATTTGCTTTTCTTATAGAAGTTTGTTAGTTTGTATTTTAAAGAAATCCGCTGTCAGTCGCCCTTGACCGTTTCAGTTAGTTGGCGTTCCTAGCAGGGCGGTAATTGAAAACAGGTTGAATAGGGGTATTGGGCTTGTGGAGCTTAGTTTGTTCTTTAAGAGGTGGTGTGGATAGAAATAAAGCATAATCAAAGTTCCACAAACCCAACACCCCTATCCGAACTGTTGTCAATCACCGCTCTGCTCCTGCGTACCGATTCGCACAGTATTTGACAACGATACTAGCTGATGTAATGCACCTTAATGACAAATACACATTAAAGAACAGCCGTGATCTAGCGAACTCTCTAACATTGACTGAAACTTATCGGCTTTTAGCCTTAGATATCATCAACCTCTACACGTCTAACATATACTCGTCGATGAAACCCTGACCATGCTAACAGAAAACTTTCAATAGTTCAGACGCACCACTTCATCCCTCTGACTGCCACTAACTACTCCAACGAACTAAACAACATTTACAATATAGCAAGTTATAACGGATACAACCAACGTGACATTGACAAACTTATTAAACAGTGCAAACAAAACCCGGAGCGCCAACTGACTGAACCGCGCAAGGACAACCGACAGTGGATTTCGTTAACATACGTAGCAAAGAAACATACAAACAATCAAACTTATTTAAGGAATACAAATTGCAAACTGCAATCAAAACTAACAACACTCGAAACAAATTGAATCCAAAACCGAACAGCACATTATTACACGAGAACAGCGGCGTTTACAAATTGACGTGCAAGGACTGCGACATGGTATGCATAGGAAGGACCACACGAAAACTAACGACAAGATGCAAAGCACACTTGGACAACAAGCCCTCCGACGAAAACGGAAGCGACACGAACCACACAAACAGACATCCAACAACCCACAAGGCGAAAATCTGATATCCCTCTAGCTGACCTGATTTAGTACCTACCTGCCTAACCAATCCTACACCTATATAAAGTCATGTCCTCACACACATCCTTTTTAGGCACTGAAGATGATTCAAAGGAGTCGAAACACCTCTATCCGCACAACAAAGCATGGCGCGACGGCTTTTCAAGACAAAAGAGAATTGGCCTGCGGATATTAAATAAATAAAAGTATTGAAATGAAGAATATTTTTGAACCAATTCACTCAATTGATTTGAGACTAGAGAAATCCTGATGAGATCACAAAAATCGATTTCGACAGTCCTGTACTTGTTCTAGTGTTTCAAAGAAATTTCCCCAAAAATTAGATCACGAATTTACTAGAAAAATTATATAAAATCAGATAAGTAGACTTGGGCCAACATTGTTCATCAGAACTATGTATAACAACTCACTTGGAAATCATACATAGCTGTAAGCAAATTTCATTAGTTCAAACTAGGAAATGTTCAAGAAAATGCTGTAAATTATACCAGGGAAGTAAGGATGAGGTCTATGAGTCAACGGTAGCGCACCTGCCTTGTATTCCATGGTATTCGGACTCGCTTCCGCTAGACCAATATAATCCGTGAATATAAAAACTAATAGAATTCGAATAAAGTAAGAATTGAAAACGCATCTCCCGCTTTGCGTGATCGAATCAGGATTCTTCTTCTTAGCACTACAGCCCCTCTCGGGCCTTGGCTTTCTGCAAATAGCGCCTCCAACTGTCTCGGTCCATTGACCGCGTCCTCCTATTTCGAAATCCGAGCAGCGATGAACTGTCTTCGTCGACCGTGTCAGACCAGCGTTTCCTCGGTTTCCCCACTGTTCTCCGGCCTTCAGTTTTCCCAACGAATACCTTGTTAGGTATCCGTTGTTCTTCCATACGATTCATGTGGCCAGCCCATTGCAGCTTCCGCAGTCTTACAATCGTTGAGACCTCCGGTTCGTCAAAAATTTCATTCAGCTCATGGTTGTATCGAATTCGCCATTGGACCCCGTCTAGCTTCGCTCCGATTATTCGCCTCAGGACCCGTCATTCAAAGGATTTCAATATATTTGCGGATACTTGGGTTAGGGTTCATGTTTCGCACCGATAGCATAACACAGGTATCAGGATTGGTGAGCTTATATTTAAGAGAATATGGATGCATCTGGAAACCATGGTCCCAATAAAATAAAAAAAAATTCAAGTGAGGTTTAAAAATGAAAATTTACAAGTGAATATTAAAGATCGATACAAAAGACTAAATTTTATCGAATTTTCCGAACATCGTCCTTTAACGTTCTCTTCATCTACTGACTGAATATAAATTTATTTGTTTTCAATTTCAGCAACTTATTGCTGGAACACCCTTCAAAAGTTCTTAAAGAAATCCAAATATTGTCGTTACAGCTGCAATTCAAAATACTTTGTCGCCCTCCTATGCATGAAATAAATTGAACCATTTACCCTAAGGCAATTGGTTGCCACTCAATAACTCATTCACTTTGCTTTGTCAACAAAAAATGAGGAAACACAGGGGAAAGTTAAGTGAACTTCCAATACTATTTTATGAAAATCATCTGATCTTCGTTGCATACGGAGTTCGTAATAAAACAATCATTATTTGTTAATGCCATGCTCCAATCACTTCAAGATGTCCGCGTGCTGCTTTGACAGCACAACGCACAAAAGCAGTACTCAGCGCCCCGCATCATTACTCTTTCACTACGAAAAGCTATCAGTTATTTTGTACCCAGGACGAACATTAAAAGCGGGTAGGGCAGGAGCTTTGCTGTCAGGATAACAACGTTTACAATTGCTGAATGAAGCATATTATTGACTAATAAAATCGTTATTGCTGTACTCGACTCAATTCAACTCGTCTCGAATCACCACTATTTTCTACGCTACACTTAACTCGTGCAAACAATATACACTCGTAGATAGATGGATATCTCTTGGATGATGCATTCATTTCGATCCCCTTCTCTCGGGATAAGCAAGGATAGGGATTGCGATGATGCTGATGGGGAGGATGATGATGATGATGATGTGCTTGCAGTTAAACGTAGAACCTTGACAAACAAAACCAAGCGAATGGGAGACGGCTTTGGCCTTGGTTCAGTTCGATCTGGACTTCTCCCGAAAAGTTATTGGCTCATCCTTTTGAGTTCAGCAAGCACTTGTGCACGGCTTCGAGTGGAAGAACTGCACCAGTTGCAAGACGATACAACTTTGATTTGTGATTGGAGGTTACTTTGCCAGGGGGTTGTTTAGTTCAGTCCAGTGGCTTCCTAACGGATTGTTTTCATGATATTGTAAAATCTGCCTAAGCTTCACTTTGACAATTATCTCTTTGGTGATTCAGGCTTCCTGTATGCTAGCGTCGAGTAGATAAGCCAGATCAAGTTCTCCATCAGCTGAATATGGATAAGAAGGAAGAGGCATTAGCAGAAATAAATAAATCAACCAGACCCACATATTGTCTAGCATCGATTTGTTGACATGAGAGCAATTTAGCAACCACTGATGCTGACTGCATCTTCAGTCATTCTTCATGCAGCATGTCGGAAGCGGATAATGCTGCATTCCGTGCGTTCAAGTTCATTTTTCATCCTTAAAGATGTTTCGCCTCCTGGCTACTGCCAACACGAATATTCCCTATATACGAGTATTTTTGTTATTCCGCTTCGATTATTTGTTTTGTTCCGGCTACTGGGGGATGAACATAATCGCACGGGAGATGGATGAACATGAACTCTACGAGACCGTCCCAAAATAGCTCACAGAACACAATCCTTCCCATCCTAAGCGAAATATACATACATTAGAGAGAAAAGCATCTTATGAGGAACAATACACACTGGTGTATTCTTCGAGAACAACATCATAACATCAAATACGGCGCTTTGTGTGTTTCATATTCCGTATGCATTATCAACGTCGTGCCCCAAAGGATTTTTGTTTACTTTCAATTTCCTGGTGGCTGAAGACATGGTGCCGGATCTCAAGATGTTCACCATGGTATCTGTGCGATGGCTAGGACAAACAAATGTACACAAGATGTGGCATGTGGGCTGCGGAATCAAAATTCTGCAATCGGAAGTACGTTTCCAAAGGATTTCGTCCTTCGAGCCATATAGCATGTTTTTGGTGATTGAAAGTAGAAGGGTCGTTTAGGCATTGAACCCAATGAGGGAGAAATATTCCAAATAAAGTCGACGGTCATGTCAGTAAATTTTCAGTGACTCTATTACGTGGTAGAAAATTCAAATTTATTTAGAAGAAATATTTTTTAACAAGAGTTGTTTACAGGTTTTGACTTTTAAAATTCCTGGATTCTATATCAGAATACATTCAGCTCTAACAGATATAACTTTCCTTAATTTGTTTTATTTCCAAGAAGATAATTGACACTGAAGAAAGGTGCAGCTTACTCCCGAAATATACATATGTTTGTCAAAAAGAAAAACAAATAGCGTTTTGATGGAAATAGAAAAAAATTAAGGATAGTTTGGAGGCACTAAACATGGGAAAATACACACAGTATAGATATAACTTATTTCTGCTTAAAAATGTTTATCCTTGAGTCATATTTCAAGAATTTTAAGGTTGTTGCTGGAAACGATTCAATTTGACTGAATGATTAAGTACTATCCTGGCAACATCCCATGATTTAGCACGAATGACATACAGTCTTCCACAAAAGTCAAGGTACAGTGATAAATATCATGAAAATTGTTTGATATTTTTATTTAAAAAACCTATAGTGATAAAATTTTTTTTGGTATTACTTCAACTATAATCATTACACTTTAAATTCATGTAAAACAAAACGAAAATTCTGTCGTATTAATATATTATTACATATGTGTTGGAAAGTCAATGAATGAAGTCCACAAAAGTCATGGTACACCTAAAGAAAAATGATACAAATTGTAATTATAGTCTTGCATAGTTATTTGAATTATACTTTTCTTAATATTTTGTCGGATATCCTTTCATCTGAATTACTGACTTCAGTCTTTTAGACATAGAATATACCAATTTTTTAGTAAATTCGCTGCTGATTCTGGCCCACTCCTCCAATATAACATCCTTAAGCTGCGCCTTGCTTGATATCACTCTTTTTCGGATTTTTGTCTCAAGCTCATTCCAAAGATGCTCTATAGGGTTCAAATCAGGGCTTTGAGGCGATGTAGCAAGCATGCGAGTATTGTACAATAGCCACATTCGAACTTTATGCGCAGTGTGCTTAGGGTCATTGTCCTGTTGAAACAAGAAATCTTCTCGCATACCTAATTTGGCTGCACTTTGTTTCATGTTGTTTCGTAGAATCTCTAAATAAGAGTTCTGATCCATAGTATTTTCGATGAATGTCAGATTTCCAACTCCAGCAGCAGCCATGCAACCCCAAACCATGACACCACCGCCTCCATGTTTTACTGTTTTAATAGTGTTCTTGGGATTAAATGCTTCTCCTACTTTTCGCTAGACCCTTTTATGCCCATTTACACCAAATATACAAAAAAAAAAATAAAACGTAATCCCAAAACGTTATTGGTTTGTCAATATATGCTTTTGCAAATGTTATTCTTTTTTGTTTGTTTATGGAACTTACAAGAGGTTTTCTTCTAGGCGTACGAGATGAAAATACAGCTTCTACGGCAGCTCTACGCACAGTTTCTGCGCTAACCTCCTTCTTATCATTAATTCCAAGAACATCGCAGATTTTTCTACAGCTTAGAAATGGATCTTGTTTTACCATTCGCGAAATTTTTCTCTTGTCCTTTGCACTTAGTTTAGATGGACGACCTGTTCGGGGCACATTTTCCACTCTATTTTCCTTCTTAAATCGATTTATCACTTTTTGAATGGTTGACCGACTTCGCAACACTAGTTCAGCTATTTCAGAATATGATTTGCTCTGATTTGAATGCAGATTAATAATTATTTCACGCTCCTTAATACTCAACTCCTTTCGACTCATTTTTTATAAATTTTATTAAATAAAAGATACACCACGAATACGGACGCGATATTAAAGACAGCGGCCTACGGTTGTTAACTCACTCTGATAATATGTACTTGGGGGATTCCCCTTTTTACAAATAACAGGGCATTTTCTGCAACTGTACCAAGACTTTTGTGGAGTAGAAAAGAGACATTGCCAACAAAAAATTATTGTCTTCAATGATCATTATTGCCGGATCCCTTTAAATTTATGAAAACTTAAATTCAACAGAACTCGTATTATTACCATTTCATAACTTTTGGTTTTCAAATAAAAATATTGATTCAGTAATACAATTTTCAGTTACCGATTCTCTGTACCTTGACTTTTGTGGAAGACTGTACATCCGTTTCGCCACTTACCTCAGCCCATGAATACCAAAGGGGATTTAACGTGATTTGTTATTTATTCACTGCATTAAATCGTCCTGTTCAGGTTAGCTTTGCCAGCGTTGCGGTTCATCCCTTGTGGCCTGTCTCGAACAGCCTTTTTCAGATACCATTTTTCTTTCCACTGAAACTAAATCATTACCCATTCTTCGACAAGCGATGAAGGATTGAAGTGTTGTCAAGCAACAGGGAAGGGTTTGTGACATCGACTTTGTTTGCGTATAAGATTAAAATTTCAAAGTCTGCTGAAAGAGGAACATGAGTCTGTATCAATGTCGAGGATCACAGTGGGTAGGTAGAGGTAATAGTTCTTGAAGGAACTTCTCAAGAATTTGTTTTAGGCCTTACTCGGTATTTTTACCAAGATTTGTTTTGAATATATTCCTAGACAATCGTCAAAGGGGCTGGCAACTCTCTTTGTGTGACACATAAAATAACAGTGACGATTCCAGGGAAAGTTAATCAACATTGTTCACTACTAAGTCGTGTCAATTAATTTGACACCATGGAAAATTCAATTTCGGAGCAACTTTAGCACATCTCCGAGTTAGTTGTTTTCCATCCGCAAGCTTTTAGTATCCTTCCACTCGCAACTGTTGTGGTATTTCTGACACTTTCAACTTTTTTCCCCACCAACATTTCACGCATCGTACGTACTTGATATACAAGTACGTACATACGAGTAGGTATGTGAATTTCCTCTTCCCTCTAGCACTCGCGATGAAATATGTTCTCGTTGAAACTGAATTTGAAAATTCGAAAATTTAAATTAACGCAATGTCACGGTTAAAACGTTTCTATTCGTTGTGGTCTTTGCTCCGGAGCTTAGCATGCTTTATTTTGTTGTTTCGTCTGTTTTGCGTTGCGTGAACGCTAAGATTTTCGTTTCCAGACAAAATATCGACAACGAATCGACGATGATGGAACGGAAATATGATATTTTAGAATTTCAGGGAAATATGTAGATATAATACGGTGAACGTTGTTGGCGGACAAGCAAGACGAAGGTGAGCTATTGGAAGCAGAGGAGGCGGAGGTTTAGTTTTGATGATTCGATGATTCGATTTGGTGGTGAACGCTTTTGATAGCACGATTTTCGGTATTTCATGTAAATGAGACCAATCATGGCTTAAAATTGACTCTAAATGAGGTATCGGTGTTTTCCATAAGGTTATTGGCATCAAGTGGTTCCTAGTCAATGAAAATATTCCAATAGATTTGTGAGATGATGGTGAAATAGCTTGAGTGAGCCTTAAAGATTGTGATTTGGTGCATGTTAGTTGATTGGAGTGTGTGAAGTATGGAAATATAAAATTGGCCGATTATTTAATAATTTGTCCATTGTGTATCGTTTTGAGTTCAATTCTTTGGGGATTTCTTAACAAGATGTGTAGTAATTTTTCCCGTGGATGGATTTTGCTCACTTTCATTTTCAGAGACGATATGAGGTTGATAATGCTGCAGTTATGGAAATTCTAAACAATTTTGGGAATTATACTAAATTAAGGTTACCAGGAAATTTAACTACTATTCTATACAGTTATTTTGAGAATAATGAACACAATATATTTTACAGGCGATTTGGGAATGTCCCGTTTATTCCAAAGTTTAAAAGCTTCCTTATACCAAATTTTTCAAACTTCGAAGTTGATTCTTTCTAGTAAACAGGACTATGCCATTGACTTTAAAATACCGCTAAGATTGAGCATCTACAATGATAAAGTAGTTTTTGTTGCCGAGTGCTCCTATTAGTATATCATTTAGATAGTATATTTTTCATTTCAGGGCGACACCTGCTCTAATTTGTGTAGAGATCTATTCGCAAATGGTTTTGTCTGCTCTTGCATAACAGAAACTTTCATCTATGACCTCAATTGTCACTTTTCTGAAAGCTGTCTTTAGGTCCAAAAATTTAACTAGAATAAATTGTATCGTGAGGATGGCTCTTCCTTCTATTTACTATGGTATATCACCGAAAGGAATTATTGATTTTTAGTTTCCTTCCTTCCAGCACTCTTTTCAAAATTTCAGAATGAACGGGTATTGACTTATAAGCGGATAGTACTCAGCGTTCTTGAGACTACTCTTCCTTATTTTCGATGTACATAAATACAATATAATTCGGGATTTCGGCAACACAACAATGTAGGCAATCATCAAATCTGCTACATTTTATACGGTGGATCCATACCCTCCGAACGTTTTTTTTCAACTTTATAGGACTTTTCATTCCAAACCATGCATAAGTCTAATCGCTATAGGGTAATTTCGCCTGTTCGCGTCCATCGCCCAATTCGCGTCCATTTCGCGGATCTCCCTTTAAAAATACTCGAAAATAAGTCAACTAACACACCAATCGAACGAAAAGTCATTATGCCGCTAATACTTCAATGCATAAGAGGCACGCACACATGAACAAAAATTCTGTGCGTCAAACCTATACCGTTTAGAAAAAATAGTTAGTCTCGGTTGTTCAACAAGGAAGGTCGTACTCGTGGGATATTAATTAAAAATTAGTGTGAAGAGGCGTGTTTGATGGTGTTTTTTATTGTTTTATGTGAATTTTAGGATACATAGCTGTTTCTACACTTTCATGATGAAAAAAGGAATGATATTAATTATGAATTTGCTTATGTTTTTTATGTTTAACGAATAAAATAAGGTGGACGCGAATTACTACATCGAATTTTAGAAAACTTCCACTTTGCGTCCGCAAACTATACCTACAGGGGATAATAATAAACCCAATTGCGTCCACTATTTTCGTTAAATACTTGCTTGTAAAAATGATATAAATAATAATTTAAATAATAAAAATAATAATTTAAATAATAATTAATAATTTAAAATGTATTGTTTATTATTATTGTATTCTTTATTAAGACTACGTGTTTATAACTCTATTTTGTAATTGGAATGCGTAATTTCTTTCATTCTTATTTTTTCCCATTTAAGATGAGTTCTTCAGAGACAAGAAAGAAGACGGAAAAGAGAACATACACAGAAGAAGATTTAAAGAAAGCGTTAAATGAAGTTCGAGAGAATAATAAATCGATAAGACAAATATGCAAAGAATGTGCTATTCCCAAGACCACAATATTGGACAAAATCAGTGGGCGCAGACCCGATGGAGTAAAGAAACTGGGACCAGAACCAGCGTTAGGAGTAGATGGTGAAAAAAAGTAGTTGAATGGCTTCTTTACATTTCCAAATGTGGATTTCCAGTGAAAAAGCAAGAATTGTTGGATACTGTTCAAAAATAGTTCGAGACGGTGAGTTTAAAAATAAATTCAAGGATGATCGCCCAGGTGAAAAGTGGTTTCAAAAATTTTTGGCCAGAAATAAAGAAATCACACTTAAAAATGCGGAGGGTATTAATAAAGCTCGAGCCCAAGTCACAGAACAGTCAATCAGATTGTGGTTTAAAGAATTAGAGGAATATTTGGACAGTATACACCAAAAAGATATTTTGAGTGACCCGAAAAGAATTTTTAATGGGGACGAAAGTGGTTTTGCTCTTTGTCCAAAGACAGGAAAAGTTTTAGGTCCAAGAGGGTTCAAAAACTTATACCAAATAAAGCCAAGCAATGAAAAAGAAAATATAACGGTATTATTAACATTTAATGCGAATGGAGATATGTGTCCACCTTGTATCGTGTTTCCATACATTAGACCACCAAGAGCTGTGGTGAATAGTATGCCTCCAGAATGGTGCTTAGGCAGATTGGATGAGAGGAGATGTATTCTTTGAATACGTCACCAACGTGTTTCACAAATGGGTAGTGGAAAATAACATAAAAAAACCGGTGCTTTTGCTGGTAGATGGGCATAAATCGCATATGTCCTTAATGTTAAGTAAGATGTGTGAACAAATGGAAATTATTTTGTATGCTCTTCCGCCCAACACCACCCATATTTTACAGCTAGCTGACGTTAGCGTATTTGCACCGGTAAAAATATATTGGAAATCTACAGTCCGCGCATTCCTATCAAAACCAGAAAATTTGAATTCTGCCGTCACAAAAACAAACTTTTGTAAATTGTTAAATGACGCATTAAGTCATCCTAACATGCCCGACAACATCAAAAATGGGTTTAAGAGATGTGGTCTTTACCCATTCGATGCTAATAGTCCAGATTACACTAAATGTGTAAGAAACACTTTGGAAAATGTTCGGGCCGTTGATCAACAGTCACAGGATGTTACTCACTCGGACATTAAAAGTTTTAAAAAAGTTTTGAAACACCTGAAGCCGACACTACAAGAAAAAAATATTGACATTAGAACTATAACGAAAGAAGTCAATAGGTTGAAAAAGTCTCTCCCTGCAGAAGCAGGATTTGCAGAGATTTCTACCGAAACTGAATCTGATAGGTCACCTATGGAACTTTCAACAGAAAAAAGTAGTACTATTTTTAGTCATACTGATGGCGAATTGGATGCAACTAAAGCAATTACCATCTCTTCATTTCACGAAGACGCCGAAAACAAAAATGATGAAGCTAAATCCGATCCTACTGTACAGGTTCAAACAGTATCAGCCGAAATACATTCTGCACCAAAACAATTCACCGAGCCTTGCACATCAAACGCAAGTCTTGAAAAAGAAACTCTCATCAAGGAACTAACTCCAGAACTGCTTCTGACTTCATCATCAGCATCAACTATGTCGCTACCATCCTTTTTACCTACAGAGTCTCTAGTACAACCAGGTTCAGCAGCAACGCAAAAGAAAATTTCTGATTCATTTAAAGACCACCTGATGCTACCTGAAATTTCTAACAAAGCACGAAAAAATAAGGAAAGAACTCCAGCATCCATATCTTCTGCTGCATGGAGAAAGTATTATGAAGATAAAGAGCAGACCAAGAACGAAAAGCAGGAATTAACACGAAAAAGAAAGCTAGAACGACTACAAAAACAAGAACAGAAAAAGACTTTAAAACATTCTCAAACGGTTCGTAAAATTGCTCCAAAACGAAAAAAGAAGATACAAGAAGTCACACAGGAAACGGTTAATGAGGAATTTGAGAAAGAAAATTTACCAGCCGTGGAGCGAGTGAAATGTTCTAAATGTGACGATATCCTAATTTCAGATGTAGAAGACGACGATGAAAAAAACATAGGCTGTGACAAGTGTATCAGATGGTATCATCTGAAATGCACGCGATTTGCAGGATTAAGTTATTTAGAGGCCAAAGATAAGTCTTTTAAATGTGACCTGTGTTATTTATTGAAATCCTAAGGCTACAATATTGATTACTGTTTATTCTTTAAGTTGCAATCATTATTTGCCTACTACTTACCTAATTTTAAGTTCAACCAATGTTGAGAAGAATTATTTTTATTTTTTGAAAGTGATTTTTTTTAATGATAATAATGTGGATTTTTTAATATTTATATTCTTAAATAAATGAATTTTTAAAATACAATCTTTCTTTACAAATTTTTTAAAATGTCACCCCTATATTCCTTTTCTAAGCTGCTGGACGCTAAATGGTCCACGGGGGGACGCAATTTGGATTTTGTGGACGCAAAGTGGGAAAAACGCCTAATTCTGAAGTTTATCTATTTAAAAAGAAAACACAAGATGTTTCTAATAAAACTGAAAGTTAATCTTAAAATAGACTATATAATGAATACATCACATACATTTTTCATAGAAATTAGTGCTGGGGCCATTTTTATTATCGCCGTCAAACTTGCCAACTGCACTAAATGGACGCGAACAGGCGAAATTACCCTATTCATTGAATATTCTTTCGAAACCCCTTTTTCGATTTCACATTGAAGGTTTTACGATTTTTTATTTTTTCCGGATCGGATTCACTGTCTCAGCACATTTCAACGTGTTAGTTAGAAATTTAGCTTGATTTGTGGTCCAAGCACTTCAGACGGCATTAGTTTGCTTTATTTTTAGCTTGCCTAAATATGAACACAATTTTGTATTTCCTGAACTTTCGAAACTTCCCTACATTTCAAACAGGAACGCCGACTGACTAAAACGCATAAGAACGATCAACAGTGGATTTCCTTAACATACGCAGGCAAAGAAACATACAAACTGTCAAATTTCCTAAGAAAATACAAACTGCATTCAAAATTAACAATAATATTGGAAGCAAACTGGAACCATAACTGAATGACACATCAATATACGAGAACAGCGGCATATACAAACTTGCATGCAAGGATTTCGAAATGGTATATATAGGAAGGACAACGCGGAAACCAACGACAAGATACAAAGAACACTTCCGATCTTTCTTACACAACAAGGCAGACTCCAATTATGCGACGCACGTACAAATCCACGCACACGAGCCTTACACTATGACAAACTCTATAACATTGCTACACAAACAAAGCAAAGGGCCAAGAATTGACATCTTAGAAAGGCTTGAAATATATAAACATAGAAAAACAGACGGTCACATTATCAACGAACAACTTACTATAAACTCTAATGCAATTTTCTCAGTACTAAATCACACTCTCCGACAAAAACGGAAACGAGATGAAACAGAACAAACGGACATCCAACAATCCAGAAATAAAAACCTAATATCCTTCTACATAGCATAACTTGAAACCTACCTGCTTAGCCTATCCTACATCTATATAAAGTTATTTACTTCTACACATCATTTAGACACTGAAGATGACTCAAAGGAGTCGAAACGCATCTGCTTACACAACATAACAAGGCCCGACGGCTTTTAAAGAGAAGAGGAGAATTGGCCTGCGGATACCAAATAAACAAAATAATTGATTATGATACCAAAATGCACTTGATTAAATGTAATCGGGAATTTTGACACTCATACATCTAGAAGGACACGATTGAATGGAATTTGATAAATTCACGACGCAGTGAATCATTTGAGTTTTTGCCGAAATCTGTCTCACGAACTCTTAAAGCTGGAATCGTGTCAATAGCTACCTTCTTTTTTTTTCCTTACTATTAGTTGATGCCTATTAAGCCCTCAGCCATCCCCCATCTCAAGAGCCAATGCAGATAGACTTTTTGCGGGTGGCATAATTTATTTCTAATTTATTGCTGGCGATCTAAGCAACAAGCAAGTTGCCATCCACCCCTTCAACCCCTACCGCCAATCTCACCCCTTCTTAATATGAAGTTACATCATCCACTTTATTAGGGAGCATTCATTATAGGTGCATGTTTTATTCCTAATTTATTGCGCATCAAAAATTTTTGTTGCTTCACCATTTCCCTGGAAAAAAAATCCATCAATTCTTGCCATGTATTTCACGTCCGGGAAAGTCTCAAGTGTTGCGGATTAATCCCTCCTTTCCCGGAAAACCTGGTAATGTGATTTAAAACTTAAGCTACATCAGTCACAGTCGTATCGCAAGACCTAATGCAGACAGAGACTCTTTCGACGTGGCATATTTTATTGCTGATGATCTATCCAAAAGCAAGTTTCTGAAACCATTCCTTCAACTCCTACTTGGTATCTTACTTCCTTTCTATTAGGCTACATCTTCTACTTTATTAGGGAGCATTCATTATAGGTCTATATTTTATTGCTAATTTATTACGCAGCAATAATTTTTATTGCCTCTACTCATCTTCAGAAAACCACCCCCTCAATCCCTATCCCGTATCTCACCTGATAATTTTTTTGAAACCAAAATGAAGTCAGGGGAGTTTTTTGCAATTTCATTACTGATTTTTGTCGTGGAATTAGTTTTATTGATCCACCTCTTCCCTATGAAAAGCAGGTAATTTAGCTTATCTTAAAGCTGAGCGCCCACAGCGATCCAAAAACGAAAGATAAAAAACCGTGTGGTTAAAAGTCGGGCCTTCATGGCCATAACGACTAATGATCGCGAGGCTATTTGGCCAATACCTACGCATGTATGAAGGCTCTCAGTTGATCGGGAATAACCGAGCCCCTATTCTGCAGCAAACAGGTTTAAGGCATCTATAAGCCTGGCTCAAAACCTGTGTTTCGTAACAAGAGGCCAGCTGCATTCACTGTAGTACCATTGACCGACGAAGTTCAACGCCACGAGAAATTGGGAATTATTTCTCGCATAGATCACGGAGATTGCGTAGCACCGATCGTCGCAATAAAAAAACCAAATGCCAAAATCCGTGTCAGCGCCGGTTATTCCATCCGTTACCAGCGCCCGACGAGATTTTTACAAAAATTTCCAACATTCAATTTTTATAACACATCGATCTCTGATGGACCGGTCACCAAGGAAATTATCTACGGTCAACATACATCATGGATTGTTTCAATAAAATTGACTGTCACAAGGTGTGAAACTGGTAGCGGGAATTTTCCAAGGTATTATGGATTCAATGTTGAGCGGAGTAGAAGGAAAGCATAGCAGCATATTTTCACAACATCATCATAGGGGCAAGTCAAAGTCCGAATGCCTCGAGAAGTCTCGTGAAATTCTAAAATGACTTGGGATTACGGCTTTCAACTTCGTATCAACAAGTGTAAGTTTGTGATTGGAGAACTGAAATATCTCGGGTGCAAACTCGATGCGATTAACCGGTTAGTTGAGCCATGAAACATTAGAGAGCTTCGTATTTAGCTGAAATTGCACCAAAAAATGTTGTTTGAGCTCGTAAAAATTAGTTACGTCTCGCTAAATCGCTCGACTAAAACAACGGAGGGATACAGTAGATGAATCGGTTCTCACCGATCTCTCTCGTAGTTTAGTTATTTATTGTGAACTGCATATTTCATGTAGTAGTGATTGCGTGGCTTGTATTATTATAAACTATTTTAAAGATTAGACTTTAGACTATCTTCAAACAAAAATTGAGCGTCATTAGTATATAACAAGTTGGTTAAAAATAAGCTTGAAAATGGACAATCAGAAAGAGCATTGTCGGCATATTTTATTGTTTTACTTCCGAAAGAGCAAAAATGCGGTGTGAAGTTTATGGTGAGGACTGCCTTACTGAACGCCAATGTCAGCGTTAGTTTGCTCACTTTCGTTCTGGAAATTTTAATGTGCAGGATGCACACACACTTTCGCCCAACCACTACTGATGACGCCAAAATAAAAGCGTTAATCGAAACTAACCGGCGTATGACAACTTGGGAGGCAGCAGAGAAGCTCGACATATCAAATTCAATCGTTTACTTGCACTTACAACAGCTTGGGTACGTAAACAAACTATATGTTTGGGTTTCTCACGAATTAAAGGAAATCCACGTTACCAAACGCATTAACATGTGCGACTCTTTGCTGATTCGTAACCAAAACGACCCATTTCTAAAAAGAATCATAACAGGTGATGAAAAACGGATTGTTTACGATAACGTAGTCCAAAACGATCATGGACCAATCAAGATGAGCCCCAACAATCGACATCAAAAGCCAATATTCACCAAAAGAAGATTATGCTTTCTGTGTGGTGGGATTACAAGGGTATATTCTATTTTGAGCTGCTCCCAAGAAACCAAACTATTGGTTCGAATGTCTACGGTCGTCAACTATCGCAATTGAATGAAGAAATCAAGACAAAATGCACTGAACTGTTAAACAAGAACGGTTAGTGGAAGTAAAACTAACAACAACATTTAAATTGCCAGCAATATCTAACGAAGAAATCAAAAAAACTTATCAATTCTTTCCCATTGAATGAAAAGAGCACCAGTGATAAAGAAGAAATTAGTTGCTATTTTTAGCGACGAGGAACACATGGAACTAAATAGTGAAGCTGATGATCCTGAGTTGAAATCAACAAATCATTCTTCTGGTTCCGGAAACTTTGCCTTTTCGTTGAATTTTCCATTGGATCAAAAAATATTATGTGACAAATCATGAAAGCGGATTCGATTTGACTCGCCTGAATATGAAGAAGCAGATGGTACAAATTTACCTACTACGGGTAAGTTTACTGCGTTTATTTCGTCATTGGAAAGCAGAGAGCAATTCAAAACCTTTCAGTGGAAGAAAAAAGAAAACATGAAAATCTATGTAAATGAACTAGTTTTCAAAGGGAAGAAAAAACTTCCAAGTGACATTATGTTAAAACACTGACGCACTTCCATAATTTTGTAAATGATGATCTGGTAGATCTGCTGATTGCTCAAACAAACTTGTATGCGTGATGAAAACATTGACAGGAGATTCAGCGTAAGTTCTGAAGAGTTTGGAAAATGTATTCGAATCTTCATCAAAGAGTACATGTACGTTTACAGATATCCAATATGGTCATATTGGAGAAGGCATTCAGTATTCGACTGGTAAAGCCTGTGCTTAGATTCGAAGAATCACGACGAAGTTTACATGCCAACAACAATTTTCTAGCAGTTGAAAAAGCCTAACTGATGACATTGACAATGACAGCTTTTTTTTGTACCAATGCGGTGACGTCTCTGCGTGGTTGTATAAATATGTGCCACGACAATGTCAGGAACATTTCTTATCAATATTTAACCAAACAATTCCCCTAAATGGGGTTTTAAATTTTTTGTGCCATGTTATTTCAATGGGTGCTCATATGCGTTTGAAGTTCACACGAAAGCAGGCTATAACACGATACCTGAAGGTATACCAGATTTTGGCGCCTCACCGAATGTTGTCATTAGATTATCTAATAACATGTCTAACTTTTTGAACCACATTCTATACTTTGATAACTTTTATAAAAAGCTAGCTTTGTTAATTTATCTTCAGAGCAGGGTATATATGTTTTCGGAACGGTTCGCGGTAAACTGTATGCTCTCAAGTGATGCAGAACTTATCAAGAACAAGGCTTACCGTGGATATTCTGAAGAACATGTGACAAGGTCATTTGGAATAGGCATTTTATCTGTATGATGAAATGATACAAAACCAGTGAGGGTACTTTCCACTTATTTAGGAATAGTACCATTGCTTACTAAAAACCCAAATCGTTACTAAAAATTCAACGATGGGACGAAAACGAGAGATTGTTACACCAAAGCCCTACAAAAACAGCTATCTTCCAACCACAGATATGCGATATGCCCAAATCAGTCATTGGTGCCTTTATCGGGATAGATAAGGAAAAAACAATGTAAGTTTTTTAAATGCAGATCAGAAATGCAAGTATATTGCACGAAATTTAATATAAGTCTCTGTAAATCAGCTGAAAACAAACAATTTTTTTTTTTATTTTCATAATAAAAAATAAATGATTGAAAAATAATTTTAATTACGTATTTACTGCACACCTGCGCCTTTAAGCGGGGTCCTATTTAGATTAGAGAAAGGAAGAGTAGAGTATAAGAAAAGGAATTTTATTGGTAAACTGATTATTTTGGAGTCACTAAAAACAATTTCAGAATTATTTTCGTGAAAAACAAAAATGCCTGCATGAGAGGGAATTTTTTTCGTGTAAAACAGAATTGAACGAAGTGGAATTAAAAGAGTCACAAACTAAGGAACATAAATGTGTTTACACGTACATACATAAGAAATAGTGAAATTGCATTAGTTTATCCAAGGGTTATTTTTAGGGTTAGAAGGATATAGGTTATGTATTGGACAAAGAAAACAGTACGATGGTCTGGGTTCGTTTGGTGTGTTGCTCCACAAATAAATACCAAGGAAAATTTTTTTACAAGAATGTAACTTCTGAATTATTTTGTTATTATTTGCGGTTTGGTCTCGGAGAGGGATCAGGGATTCGGCATCTGGCAACCCCAATCATTCCGCAGATTGCTGTCCGGGAACCTTCGCGAGACTTGGCGACTTCGTTTTCGGGGCTGTCGTCTGCTAGCCGAGTTCATTGTCTGTCATCGGCAAGTACACTATTTGTTATTAGCGTGAAGTCGGTTTCGCGGAAAGCCAATAAAATATAGGAAGATTACCAAAAAGCGAGTTTAGTTTAATTCGCACCCCAAATCGTATCGTCGCTTTAGGGGCAGCCGTCGTGTTTTTCTCGACAACGGTACCTTTAACGGTGAATTTCCTCAACTTGAATATAAGCTTAGATTTTAATTTAGGTGATATTGCAGAGCGAACGTTCTGCCTCCTAATTTCCCGTACCACCTTGGAGGAAATCGCAACCCTTTGGCTGCATCATCCGTGGAAGCGAGGTGAGTGAATTTAATTTGATTCATCTTCCTTATGCAAGTACGCAGCGCGCAGCTTCAAATGCGAAACGAGCGGTAAATCATTCTCTCGATGTTCATCATCAATAACACCATATCTGCGAATATATTTGTCCGAAAGCTGCAAATGCATACAGGCAGGGGAAAATTGGTTGTCGCCTGAATATATGGCGAAAGTGGACTTGGATTCTTTTTACGAAGGTCATTTGAAATGTTTCCGGCCTTACTGGCAAAAAGTTATGCTATATTCAAGTTATCTTGCCAATCAATAGATGCTCTTTACATATAGTATGTCAAGTCATTCCGATCAGTACAAAACAAATTATACCCTTCCCACTTTGACAGGTGACGTTTGTTAAGAACAATGGATAAAATCGAGTTACGCGGGATGATAAAGTACCTCTATTTGAAAGGGAAAAAACTTGGGAAGTGAAAGAAGAGTTACGACTGCGTGCATGGTGAATAGATGCCCTTATTTACAACCGTGAAACATTGGGTGGCCGAGTTCAAACGCGTTTGCACAAGCATTTTTGACGATGAACGTCCAGAATGTCCAAAAACTGTTTCAACGAAAGATATCGTCAGTTTAGTGCACACAGCCGTGAGGAAGATCGCCGATTAACAATTAAGGAAATTGCTGAGGCATGTGGGATGTTAACTGAATGAGTGCATAAGATTTTACATGAAGATTTATGCAGAAAAAAATTATCCGCGCGATGGGTACTGCCTTTGTTAACGATCGACCAAAACGCGCGAGTCCACGCAATGGCGAAATTGGACGAATTGAAGTTCGAATTGCTTCAACACCCACCCTAGCTCCGAATGACTTTTTTTGTTCTCCAAATTGAAAAAATTTTTGTTTTGGAAAGAATATGGGCAGTAAACCTGTATTTTTCAGGGTTACCTAAAGATTTTTATTTCTGATGGCCTGAATGGTTGGGAATAGCGTATGACCAAATGTATTGACTTAGGTGGAGACTATGTCGAGAAATAAATTTTTGTTTGGCTTGAATTATGTGTTTTTCTTTAAAAGGCCGGAAACTTTTCAAATTATCCTCGTATGATGATATCGAACAAAGTTTCAACCAGCATGGAAAGTCGAGTGTTATTAACATTGATATATTTTTAATAAATTGCCTAATCATTTACACACCGATGAGGGATAAGATCTATTATACAAACTGTGCTTGACGGAAATATTACATGTAACGAAAAAAATATTTGCGGTGAAGAAAGTTAACTAGCAATCAGTTGATGAGAAAATTAGGAAGCCTTCATGATCGATCGATCATTAACCGAATTGTAGCGGGATGCTTGGGAAGAACCGCTTTATTGACACCGCAAGCTACAATATTTTAATTTAAGCTTCAAATTGATAATTTTTCAACTGGTAATAGGAGTATTATGTTAATAGCGAATATTCGACCTTATTCATTAACGCACTTCGAATTTTTATTTGCCAGCTATAAATTAACTTCCCTAATAAGACATGTCATCAAAACGAGCCATCAAGCATGGTTGAAAGAGAGCAGGATTTATATCATCAGCTTGAATTGAAATCAAAAATTCAAACCGCACTCTAACTTTCTTCTGAATTTAAGTTGAAGTGAAACTGGAAATCCCTCGGTAGATGAGACCATAATTTGTTTATACAGATACCAATCGAGAGTTTCTAATTCCCCTGTCAAAATTTTGATTAAAATATCAAACGGATTGCTAATTATTTTAATGCTTACAGTAATCCAATTATCAATCATAAATTGAATAAAATTGCCTTATCTTCATTTCATTTATAGTTGCTATCGAACTAAAATTTAGCGAAACATAAAAAAACGTTTTTAGGAGAAAAAAAATAATTTGACCAGCAATTCAGACCACAGGGCGGTGCAATAAGTACTTAGCCTACAAAAGAAATACGAACATTTTGGAAAAGTGGCGATTTATTTCTCAACAAAATCTCCTCCTAGCTCGATACACTTGACCCCGCGATACTCTAACTTCTTTAATCCGTCTGGAAAATACGCTTTCTCGATGTTTGCAAAGTAGGCCTCCATGGTGGCGATGGTCTCCTCACTGGACTCAAATTTCTAACGGGCGAGTAACTTTTTCAAGTTTTGAAACAAAAAGTGGCCAAATCTGGAGAATGCGGTGGATGGGGTAGCAGTTCGTAGTCCAATTTGGCCGTGGTGATGGCGGAGGTGTGAGTCGGTGCGTTGTCATGATGGAAGACAAATGGACCCTTTTATCAGCAATTCGGAGTACGATCGGCCCAATAATTTGGCATAGTAGAGCCCTGTGATCGTTTTGCTCTTCTCCAGGTAGTCGATGCAGTTCACACCTTGTGAACCCCAGAAAACGGTGACCATCACCTTTTCGGCCGATAGAACAGTCTCCGCCTTCTTCGGAGCATCTTCGCCGGGTGAAGTCGACTGTTTCGACAGCTCCTTGGTCTCTGGTGTATACTAGTGGGGCCATTTAACGTCGACGGTCATGAAACGACGCAGAAACTCCTTCAGATTGCGCTTAAACAGCGTCAAACACTGCCCTGAAGTGGTTTCACGGTTGCGTTTGTTGTCCGGAGTGAGCAAACGCGGCAGCCATCGCACCGACAGCTTTTTCATGTCCAGAATTTCATGCAGAATATGACCCACGCGGACTTTTGTGATTCCTACTGTCTCAGCTAGCCTCGTGCACCTTCAAACGCCGGTCTGCCAATACGAGTTCGTGGATTTTTGTCACTTGTCCGTCCGTGGTTGCTGTTTTCGGGACACCTGGGCGTGGTTCATCAAAAACCGACGTGCGACTACGTTGAAACTCGTTAAACCATTTTTTTACGGTCGTCATCACAGGAGCAGAATCGCCGATGGCGATGGTTTCGATGGCATAAAGAGTTTAAGGAGGGGCATGAAAGCGTGGAAAATGAGGCGCGGAGCGGGAGACCAGTCGAGGTGCGGACTGAATGCGCAGCGTGTGCGTGTGAATTTGGTCCATCGGGGCAAACAGTAAATCAAGTCTACTATCGCCAAGTACTCGAAAGATTGCGAAAACGAGTCAACAGGGTGCGCCCAGACATCGCTCGTAACTGGATCCTTCATCACGACAACGCGCCGTGTCACACCGCCTTCAGCGTGTCCCAGTATAGTATTTGGCCTCTAAAGTCTTCGCGTGTTGCAACAGCCGCCTTATTCGCTAGATATTTCACCCTGGGTCTTTTTTTTTGTTCCCTAGAACAAAATCGGTGATCAAAGGAACCCATTTTGCGTCGATTACGGACATCCAGGCGGCCGTGACGAGGGTAATCGCGGACATCCCAGTCGATGCGTTCCAGAAATGTTACGAAGCATGGAAAACGCGCTGGAATCGTTGTATAGCTGCCCAAAGGGACTACTTTGAAGGGGATGGCAGAGTTGTAGAATAATTTTTAAATATACGGTTTTCATGGAATCAGTCTCATTACTTAATTGTCACACCTCGATGCAGTGATGTGTGTTATGTACTTGTATGAATGGATACAACTTGCAAGTTGGAATCTTGAGTTATGTACGTTTGTGTGCCTATATAACCTGTGATTATCGAAGATTTTTTTTTTCTCCTCGAAAGTGGTGATTCGAATAGAGAGCAAGAACTTAACCTATAACAAGCCGCATTTTATAGACGAGGGGTAAGTTTGATTTGCTTTTCCCATCTCAATCTTTTTTAAAAAGAGAACTAAGAAATTGTCAGATTAGAGTTAAAGCCATACATATTGCTATTAACATCTTTATAATGTTAATTTGTTGCGAAGGTTGATTTGAATGATGATGGAAGAGAATTCATTGATTGATGAAATATAATTTAACAGTTTTTGTAATTTCTGAATGAAAAAAAAAACAAATATATATATATATATATATATATATATATATATATATATATATATATATATATATATATATATATATATATATATATATATATATATATGAAATAAACAATAAATTGCTTAATTAATCATACTCTTTCCTTTTCAGTATGTAGTCGTCTTTTTCAGGAGGAAAAGAATACCGAAGGTGAGTATGCCGTGGAGGAGATGGGGTTTTGATAGTCCGCGACAGGTCGGTTCGGTACGCGGTGCTGTAGCTTGGATTTGCGTTTTCAGTTAGAGTAGATTGATTCGGTTTTTGGATTTGAATAGTTTATTTCTGACACTGCGTCGGTGAATATTCGGGGACGTATGGTTTTTGGTTGAGGATGGTTCTTCTATTTCTTTTTCCCCTGGACTCGGTGCACGGTCCGAAATAAAAGTGAAATGAATTATTTAAAGTAGAGTAGAATCGTTTTGACGCAAGGTGTTTTGACGCGTTTTAAATCGGGCATTTGAATCGAGGGTTGAAAACTTTATATTTGGATTTAGTCTGCCCGCGGAAGGCCTGCGACCGAAATTCATCCCCGAACTAGCTAGCCTGCCAACAGCCACCTCGGAGTAGACTAAGGGTGCCCGGGCTTGTTAGGTACAGTCCGTTGACACATTCCAAGACTACGCATCTACAACCGATGAGAGCTCAGTTTATATTTCTTCCGGGAAGTCTCGAATGAATGAGTTGGATGATGGAAAACCATTACATCCTTATTTGGCCGAAGAAATACACCAATGTGGACGTTGTTTACGTAGATGTCCCGCTACGGTCAATATGTTCTTCCGAAGAGACCATTGCGACTAAGCGCTTAACAGCCTCAGGAAATCACTTGGAGTTTCTGGACTTTCGTCGAATAAATATTTCTGTAGCTACGGTCCATTCCGTGGATACAACTAAGTGTGTAGAAGAAATGGTCTGAGAAACCAAATTCGATTTTATTTTCGGGATTGGATCAAACTTCAGTCCCCGACGAGTTCCGCACATATGCTCATGGAAACGGCGAGGGGGCCTAGCAAAGAAAAACGGCTGCACGATGTCGCAATAGGGGGCAAAGTAATAATGGCAAAAAGTTGATGCAGACAACCGGAAAAATGATAAGACAAATCGTTTTCTCGGTAAGATCTGGGATTGTGGAAATAGTGAACGTAAGAATGTAAAGAAGCGTACTATGACAAACTTTAACGAGATTATGTACTCTCCAGTTAAGAATTAATAACCATGCTCACCACTAACAAACCCAGGATGATTGCAGCAAATTCCAATTTAGACACTCTAAAGTGAACAAAATTATTTTTTTAAGAAATTGACGGTGAATCAATTTTCTTTCTGCTGAAAGTAAAATATTAACTTTGGGCTAAACGACAAAAAATTGACGTCGTGCCGACTTCACAAAAGTATTGTTACCCTCGGAAGAGGGTTTTTAAGGCAAAGAAATGTTTATTGAATTTACAACATCCTATCGGTTTAACATTCGACTGTACGGTATAGTATGAGTTGATTTTTACTTGTGTTAACACGCCTTAATCAAGCTTGAATTAAAGCATACTCTTTTTGTTATAAATCAGGCTCGCGAGATATACTCGTAGTCTTTTCACTATTCAAACACTAACCATCTGAAACCAACTACAAAAATAGCATTTAACGCTTAAATACACAAAATCCACTCCATTGATGTTTGAGTATTCAAAGGCAACAAATATACTACAATTAAAAATTATCATAATTCACATAACACCATTCACATGATCCCAAGGCGAACGGATTACGAAACACACACGGTGCACAATAATTAAAAACGATAAAACAATGGTTAGCATAATGAGAGTCATACAAAAGTTGCATTTGATTTGCAAACTCATCACTTGTGTTTTTTTCTACCAAATATCAGCTTTGCTGTTTTTATTGGATACAACACCTTCATATCAACATTTATGCAGGTTCTACCTAGGCGTGCACCGATTAAATGCAACCATGGATACTGCCTATCTGGCTTGCATCGCATTTTTTTCTCGCGCTTCACAATGAGATCATGTTGCAATTATTGCGATAATGATTTTAATTATTGAATACAACATTGGGTCTTCATTGAACGATTGAGGGAGCTGATGAAATGATAATTTGCCAAAATGGTTTTGAATTACGGGAAGTTTCGTTAGTTTTCATTGGAAGCAGATTGCAAATTGCAAACTGCGGGGAGGATTTGGTTGATATTGCGGTTAAGGTGTCAGTTACAGCGACTAGAATGGGGATGAATATTTATTTCGTTGACATTTTTCTTATTGAGAAAATAGTATTCGTCTTTTTACCTGATTACATGGTAGAAAGTGTTGAAACTATCTATCATATGAGTATTATTCCAAAAATTCTTTGTAATTTGAGTTTTCCTTTTAATTAGCCCCAAAATCCCCCTAAACAACTTGCCAACAAATATTCTACACATCTCCAAGCGATAATCGAATTACCGCAAATCGATGTGATTTTCTTGCGTACTCCACAACCGGAGAATGTCCGATTTGTATTCGACGACATGTGACCACACCATAGCCCTAAGGCAATTTAGCCGTCTGTGTCTCCAGAGGACAATAAAATTTTCAAGATTGGTCATCAACATGATGGCCTAAAAAATCTTAAGAGATATTTCTGTTTCAGCAATCAGCCATAAAAATTTGGGCGAACCGAACCGGATTTTATGGATTTCACTTCAAGTCAAGTGAACTGACTGACCAGAGTGCTTTGGCGTAAGAAACTGACGAAGAAGAAGACGAAGCATAAGAAGTAAAGAGAGAGTCAGATACAGTAGAAAAATGTTGATTAAATCTCTATCTTCGACTTGAACTACCATTCGATGGCACTTGGTTGGTGAGTTGTGGATGCTGGGCTGATACTTGGATCTGGTCTTAGTGGACATGAGTTCGCGATATCTATCCAATATCGATGTATCTGTCGACGGACAGTTGTGTTGATTAGTTTATGCCTTTTCGATGACCTGAGCAAGTTTTTTGGTTATTTCGTCTCATTATAGCGCCCAAGAAGCATGGAATGGGAATGATTAGCTGATAACGAAAAAAACATGTCTACGAGTCAACTTTCATGTGGTCAACGCTCCTAAGCAGTGAGGCTTGGAGGGACTAAGAAGGCAAGGAAGTGGCAACAGTTAGTTGGGCAAACCTTTCCCAATTGTTTCGAATAGAAAAGAAGAAAAAGTCTCATTAATGATGCGCATGGTATGCATAATCAACGACTTTTGAATTTAATAGAACATGTCTTAACATTTGTAAACTTGCATCGGCGGTGGTTCAGAGGAGATAATAATGTTATGAAACTCTGGTTATCGCTGGTTATAAATGAAAATTATTATTTAGTAGCTGTTTGTATTTGAAAACTTGGTATAAAATGCCACGAGGAATATTCTGGAAACTTTCCAGTAGAAGGGTGTTTGTTTGCTCTCATTTTACAGAAATTCTGATAAAAATAAATCCTCGAGACAAAATCGCAATTTAATATCAAAACTTTTTGTAAACGAATTCCTGAAAACAGTGAAAAACCTCAAACACATCAAATGCCAACAAAATACTCCTAGAAGCAAGGAATGGTACCTTCACTCTTTATTATTTGCACTCAATTCACTCCACTACAGCCATCCTACTATTTGCAACCCAAAATGATAAAGTGGTCCAGCAAAAATGAATTTTAAGTTTCGACTAAAAATTTCTGGAATTTTGTCATTCAGAACTTTATCCTTGCTTGTCATACGCAGTGCAGAGCCCAAGAGACCAAAAAAGAACAAGAGAGAGTTGCAGGGTGAAGACAAACTCCATGATAATAGATCATGGAAGTTTTTCGTATGGAGGTGGAAAATTTGCAAAGTCATTTTGAGTGGCTCAACTATTCTAACAATGTTCGAAGCAACTTTCCAGGCAGGAGCCAATGTTGCTTGTCTCCAGATTCGCAAAATAAGTTGCCCTCAAAATGGAAATAGCGAATATCTTCATTACCATTCTTTTCGCCAGTCTATAATCAGTTTGAGATGATTATAATGATAACGCCCGTTTACGATGCAAAATTTAACGACAATGAAAAGGAGGTAGGATATGGGGGGAGTCACAGACAACCCATTGTACAATGAAATCTCGTATTTTAACAGCCAAATCGATTTACGACCAATAAACAGTAGCAGACACGGTCGAAAACAATAGATGCTGAGCAATCTTTTCCACTGAGATTGCTACGAAAAGTGAGTGCCTATTCATTTAAACGTGGTTGAGAATGAAATCACGAGAATGCCCTAAGCAGTTTCTTCGTCCTAGCTAAATTGACAGGCTGTCTTCGCGGATGGGAGAGATCATGATGGGGGTATTTTTTCAGGATGAGACCTTGAACGAAAATGATGCCGAAGACGTTTAAGGCGTTCGCTTTTGAATAATTTAGTCTTGGAAATTGACTACTTAAATGAATCACTAGAAACTTTGATGGAATTCATTGCTTGACAGGTATGTTGTTCATCTTCGTCTGTTTTCAATGAATTGATAGTATCTCGTTTTCCGCAGCTAAATCTGCAATGGAGCTGATATTACGCGAGAGTTGAGCGGATTTAATCGAATACTTTGTGATGAAAAATGTAGTAATCTTAAAATTGGGTTGTGCTATCTACATTTCATTGAGGAATCGTGGTAGACACAAAATATTTCATTATTAACGATGTTAAGGATTTCGAATGATTGAGCATGGTTAAGAGCGCTGTGTGAAGCCAACTTTACACATCTATGGAAGTCTGTGATTGCAGGTAACATTTTTTCTGGTTTTGTATGAAGAGCTCTGCCACCATATTTAAGGATGACAGCACAACGACAAGAAGTATTTCTAAAAGAAAGTTAGAGCCATCCTGCGTTGACATTAGCAACCGGTTTTATCTGGGCTTAGGTTCCAAAGACGGCGGATGTAGAGTGGATGGATGAGTTTCTTAAAACTGAACCTTCTCTGAAGACCTCATATGCAAATTTTTCCAAGTTTCTATTCTATCGCGATACACTTTGATGTCATCAACCTTCAGGGAAGTAACGAGAACCAAACCTGGAAAGAGATGACTTTAGGGAAATGGAGATTTATGTCTAAATTCAATAAGAGTAAGAGGAATAACAAGAGCAATGGTCATAAGAATAGCATTGATAATTTTCAAAATATTGCTAATGTCAGTGTAAAATCTAATTTAATGGGTTATAAAAATCATTACTAACTAACATCCATGGCTCCTCAAAAAGATTTTCTCAGACAAAGACATAACAAATATCCCGAGACACAAGTCTCCTTTGACACACAGGTTAAAATTTTACCATGCAGCAAGACTTAAGTTTCTCCGGCTCCGCACATTTAACTGACTCTTAAAAGCATGTCACAAAATATTTCATCACAAACCCTGCTTCCGTCTTCTGAGGGTGTAATTCATGTCCCGCGGCTCCCAAATACAGTTTCTGTTTCTGAGACTAGACACGTAGATTCGCACAAACCATCTGACGTAAAATTAGTATTGATGGCAAAACAAAAACAAATTCGAAGTGGTGATTCATCTAGAAGGTCTCCCTATGACTTTGAGCCGTTACACCTTGTATATCTTCGATATCATCAACAACACGAATTGTGTTCTGATCCATGTAAAGAAGGATCTAGCAACGTACGACTCACATATAAGATCCAAGCATGTCTCAATGCTCCACAAAGCAAGAGAGGAGTACAAAAGGTATTATTCCTAACAAGAACTCACCACTAAAAGCAATTAAACTCTATTACCGTAATTATGGTGGCATGAGATGTAAAATAAATAAATTATACCTTGAAGCTAAATCCTGCCATTTTAATGTATTAACTTTCAAGGAGATCTGGCTCAATAGCAGTTACAAACATGTTGGGTAGACAGACCTGCACTCATGTCAAAAAGGTTTTGTACCCAACTTACAAAATGCAGTCACCAGCAACGAATAAAATAAAGAAACATGTAAAAGGCGATTTTATTGGAGAAAATATGAAATTCGAAGATCGTACATGTCCCCTTCCCCTGCCCCCTCGGTAAGATATGGCGATTTGAAGACTTGTTTTGAAAAAACCTCATTGTGACCTTTCCAATGACACCCTATTCGACTACCAATGGTGAAAAAAAGTTTTAAAGGGTCACCTTCCTATATGGGGAGACCCCCCTTAAACCCCTTTGAAAAATTTTCCACCCCAAAACTTTCAAGAAGTCACAACTTCTGACCTTCACAAAGTTTCATGGCTGTAGCTGACGGACGGACGGACACAGGTCGTGATTGCAATAGGGTTATGTATTTTAGTACAAAACCCTAAAAAGAAGAAATTCTTGACAATTCGTAGACTATCTATAGAGCCGATCGCGACTATTCTCTCGCTGGCCAAACCCGAGGCGGCGGAGTATTGATCGCTATCAAAAATGCCATATCCTCTAAGAATGTCGATACTGTATATATGTGTAATTTATGCTCCAACCAGATCAAACGAAGCTACTTATAATAATATACGAGTATGTGAGATGATATCTTCAATTGCATCTCTACGGAACAGGACCAAGTATTAACATTAGGCAATTTGGATAGTTCTAATTTGTCTTTCACTTCGGTAAAGTCTGCTAACTATCTCCTCGCCATAAACGTTTAGATTACAATGGCAATGATCTACAGCAAGAGGTATCGACTTCTAACCAAAAAAATCATTGGCTAGATTTAACTTTTACCAACTTGACGATGACGATGTGTGGTCAGTGCAACTAGTGACACAAAGAATTTTTTTTCTCATACTCGTAACCATTTAGCTTCTTTGGTTGAGCTGCCCATAGCTGACATGTTTTTTTGCTAACCATACAATGACTATATTGTATTTGATTTCTTAAATGCTGATTGCAAAAGCATTAGTAGTCATTTCAACAGTATTAACTGGGACTATCTTTCAACGTTAGACCTAGAAGAAGCATTGTCATCATTTTACAAAATACTTTTCGATAGCATTGAAAAACATGCTCCTAAAATAAAGAAGAAAAATCCAAAAATCTTTGTACTATCCCGGGAGAGCTCTCCCGTTTCCTCAGAGAGTTCCCGGCGTAGGCTGTCCTATCTTTTGCACGTTAAGAGCTGGCATCGTCTTCTTCTCCTGCGCAAAACCTACAGTCGGGTAACTGCGACTTATCAATCTTGTGCAAGACAAGTGAAAGTACACCCCATTTTTTTGCTCCGTACAGTACCAGTGACTCTACGCAACATTTCAAAACTCACCTTCTTGATGGGTTGGGTCCGCCTACGTTAGCCATAAGTCGACTCACAGCCGATAGTCTTGAAGTAGCGTTAGCAGTCGTTGCCCTCATTTACTCTGAGAAACTCATCTTTGAGTCGATCAGCAACTCCAGTACTTTACGGATGGTTTCGATACAAATAGTACTTCTCCAATACTGATCATCCTTACTCTAAGGATTCTCTTCTTTGTCAAGATAACTAATACTTCGGTTTTCTTCAGTGCTAGGCTGAACCTGCGAGCAGTCATCTAAAAATCTTTAAATGGCCAAAAATAATAGAACGGGCAGTTTTCTGCAGAATTTTTAGTTATTTTCTGGACAATGTGTTGCATCATCCTGTTCGTATGTTGGGAGAAAGTGAAAAACTGCCTCATCCACTACCGCTTTTTGCTTGATTTTCTGTAAGACGCAGTTTTCTTAAGTTGGTGCGAGCGAAAATGATATCTTAGAAAGGTGCCCCTGTACGAAGAAATATTGGCGAAGTTTGAAGTGGCTGCTCTCAAGTATGAAGGCAAAAGGTTTGAACACCGGAGATAACTGGAACGATGAATTTATTAAGCCATAATTGGCAAGAGGCAGAGGCAACTGAAGAGTACGGTTAAAAACAAACCATGTTAACTCAGGACAGTCGTAGTCCTCTGAATGTGTGCTAATTCGATGGGTGGAGTTTTTTTTCTTGAAAAGCTGTCGGGCCTTCCTTTGTTTAGTATTGTGTGGGATGACGCATTTCGACTCCTTTGTGTCAAATTCGGTGTCTAAAGGATGTGCGTAAGAACATTACTACATTGTGACAACGAAGTACCCTGAAATTGTAATTTAAGTTCCCCGGGTAGATATTTAAAAAAAATGTATTTTGTTAAGTTGGTAGAACTGCCGTTAATTGCTATGCCAAATATGAGCGCAATCTGTCAACCTGTTTGTTTACAGCAGCTGCTTAAGTCGGTACACAGTAGTGTGTTGCGATTTTTAGGATTTTGTGATTTTTTTTATTGTGACCGAATTTAAAGCCAAAAATGCAGTTAAAGCCATGGATCAACCACCGTATTCGGCTCTGTGTGATGTTGATGAATAATTTAATATTTTGCGTTTTATTTGCAATTTCCGGGTCCTTTTTTGTCACAACGTATATATAGGTGTAGGATCGGTTCAGCAGGTAGGTATAAAATTAGGTCAGGTTTTATGTTTTCGTCTTTTGGGTTATTGGTTCGTGTCGCTTTCGTTTGCGTTGGAGAGTGTGGTCTAGTACTAAGAAAATTGCGTTGGAATTGGTAGTACGTTCTTCGTTGATAATGCTACCATCTGTCTTTCTATGATTATATATTTCAAGTCTTTCTAGGATGTCAAGTGTCGGTCCTTTGCTTTGTTTCTGTGACAATGTCATAGAGTTTGTCATAGCGTCACGCTCGTGTGTATAGTGTTGTAGTTGCGGCGTATAACTGGAGTTTGCTTTGTTTTGAAAGATCGTAAGTGTTCTTTGTATCTTGGCGTTAGTAATTAGTGGGAATCATGGGGATAGAGTGGAGTGGTTGTAAAGCTAGAACTATTCACAGGATTAGGCTCAGTTGTAAGTGTACAATACATGAATATCAAGACTTCTTTTATATCAGGTATAATTTTAAGATAAAGGACCATAGTAACTGCTTCGTTGACGCTTGATTAAGATGCTCAAAGTATATGTAACAGAAAAGACTATTTTCGCATGAAACTCCTAGCTATATAAAGGGTTATTAAGGTATTAGTAAATACTCCATCTTAAAACTCGTTTGAGTTATAAGCAACAGGAAAACCAAATTTGTATTTATCAACTGTGACAAAGGTTTCTTCTTTCCGATTGAAAATTACTCAGTACTTTAGACCAAATAATTTTATTTTTTGTATGATCTCTAGTCGCGCATTAATCCATTACGTCTACACCAGCACTGTATAATGATATTGAAGGAATGCTATTAGTTGCTTTAAATATGTACATCGTTAATTCATGGACGGCTTAGCATAAACTCGGTCGCAAATTATGTGAATTCAAGTAATCGCATGACATCGTGCTTGCTTTCGGGCTTGCAGTACTTAGTTTGATTTTCAACGAGGGAAGATTATTTATCCAATCCACCAAATATTCACTGGCGCAATGATTGTGATAGTGTCTATCATTTCCAATTCATGCTACAGGAAACTTGTGAGACTTATGAGTCCGGCAAAGACGGTACCAAACTGTAAGACAAGTAACTCTATCTACTTTAACTCCCTGATAGGGAATAGAATGCTTTCGATTAGTAGAGACCATAACGTCCTCCTAATGGATAAGAAAAACCAAAGCCATTCAAATAAAACAGACATAAAAAAATATTCTTCTGGCACCCTATAATCGCCAGGAGTGCGGGAGCATTCATTGCGAAAGAAACGGGCCTTATGTTTCTGAAGAACTTTCAGTCACTCTGAGCTGAAAGGCGAGTAATGGGCACAAACAAAGGAAGCGAGGCAGGGACCCGATTACTTCTGGGATAAGTAGATAAGGTTAACAAGATGCGGGAGACAACCAAGTTGGTAGTGCGAATAGACATAAAGCATAGATCGGTTCCATATCGCTTCCTATCAGCTGAGAATTCTCTATAGCGTAGAACATTCAATAAAAAGACGATCTCCATTTTGATATACAGGTAGGCCGCCTGGCGTAGTGGTTAGGGCACTCATCCCGTAAGCCGAAGGTCTCTGGTTCGACTCTCGTTGGCGGCAAAGAGATTTAGTTCGAGTGATTCTTTGGTCTGCCGATAAGCCCGTTCAGTTATACGTGCTGGTTTAAAATCAGAACGTATCGCAGCTTGTGGACGGACACACAGCCAAAGCGTGATATTGACCATATCACCTTGTAGAGTGCCGATACAGTCGATCATGATAACGAGATACTCTAACTATCTCTAAACGAAGGCCCGAAACGGGCAGTAGTGCTACAATTTTGATATACATTTGGTTAGGAGTATTGCTTCTCAATAAGAGAAGTAACCATAAAGCTTGAGACGTTGATCCCAAAATGACATTTGAAAGTGCTTCATGGGTGAAAAGTAAAGTCACTTCCAACTCCAATATCGCCACGGAAGTTGAATTTGGTATACAAAACACGGGGAAAGTCACGGAATAGCAGTAGCTTCTCGGCCTAGAGACCGATAGCAAATAATACTATACTGCATGAGATGCTAGAACTGGAAAAGGGAAGCGCAAACCATATTGTGTAGTAATGCGGTTTGCACCTCATTGTGCCTCCGTTGTATGGTACAGGCACATGAAAGCAATAAAGAAGTGGGGAGTGTAGAAGCAGAGCAGGAAGTTCAACTCGCTAAAAAACGGGTAGTTTCATGCATAGCTCAGGTGACCTCAGAGCCGCCTCCGCAGATTTGGGTAACAAGGAATAGAGCTAAACTGATGTTTGTTGCTTTTTTTTTGAGTAGATATCGAAATCAATTAAGATCGTTCTTAATGTGAGGCAACCGTTTGCTTTAATGACAAGGACAAGACTGTTAGAACTGGATATTAACGTTACTGTCATGATAAGAAAACTTAGTTCATTCGTAACATCTTTTTGATGTGGATAAGAATAATAAGCATTGCGGGAATAAAGCGTAATGTGACCGAGCGACTGCTTCAATGCCCAATTTTATACTCACAAAAATTCACTAGCAAAGTCCAACAAAATTATCTTGTATCTTAGTTCGATGGAATTAGCAGATTTAAAGAACAATAAGAAGAAAATCAGCAACTACTAGTACAGATTTGAGGCGAACCAGAACTAATCATTGATATTGTTATCGATGAGACGACAGCAGAAGGCTTCAAGTATTCAGGAAATAATTATTTGCCCCAACTTAACGGATACGTTTTGATTGACGACAAAGCTTCAAAAGATCAATTGAACCGCACTTCTATTTATTTTCGAAGGAGGCAACGTTAATCACATACGAGGTGTGACAATTAAGTACTGAGACTGATTCCATGAAAATCGTATATTTAAAAATTATTCTACAACTCTACCATCCCCTTCAAAGTTATCCCCTTGGGCAACTATACAACGATTCCAGCGCGTTTTCCACGGTTCGTAACATTTCTGGAACGCATCGACTGGAATGTCCGCGAGTACCCTGGTCACGGCCGCCTGGATGTCCGTAATCGACTCAAAATGGGTTCCTTTGACCACCGATTTTGTTCTAGGAAACAAAAAAAAAGTCACAGGGTGACATATCTAGCGAATAAGGCGGCTGTTGCAACATCGCGATCCCTTTAGAGACCAAATACTGAGACACGCTCTATGTTGCTTTTGCTCCTCAGAAAGGTTCTTTGGAACCATCTTCGTGCACAACTTTTTCATCCCAAAATCGTCGGTTAAAATTTGTCTGACTATTTCACGGTTTATACCCAGTTCCAAGGCCAACATTCGAACTGTTAAACGCCGATCTTCACGAGTTAGGGCACGCAAACACTGCGCATTCGCGTCAGTCCACACATCGAATGGTCTCCCGCTTCGCGCCTCGTTTTCCACGCTTTCACGCCCCTCCTTAAACTCTTTATGCCATCGAAACACCTGGGCACGATTAAGAGCACTATCACCATGCACTTTTAAAATTTTAGCGTACGTTTCCGAAAAGCTGTTTCGCCCAATCTGGCGCCCAATTTTATTGTGACGCGTTGCTCTTGATTTCATTTCTCCATTTTCGTGACGAGCGCCACCAACACACGTCTACTCAACACGACACAGCAGGCGAACTAAACAACCTAGAGCGATGGTAAATATATCAATGGAGATGGGAAGGATGCCACGAAGGGGAAGTGAATATCAAGGTCGCAGGTTTACCAGAAGGGCGGTAATAAAATCAGTCTCATTACTTAATTGTCACACCTCGTATTGTCTGGACATTTGTAGAAGGAATATCGAGCGATATCATTAGATACCTGCGATTTGTGATAGATTTTTCCGGAGGCGAGCATATTTTATACTCAAGGGGTGGCCCAGTCTGGCAAAATCTATGAAGGGACCGTAATTTGCTATGGTATTAAAGTATCTCATACTGAAATTGTATCCATGCAAGGTAGAGAATTGTACTTCATAAATGAGCATAACTTCAGTAGGGTTCCTGGAATTGACGACTTGTCCTTGGAGAAATATAAATTAAATTAACGAGAACATTAGGACTAGAAATGCAGTTTGTTCAAGAAAATGAATGGTTTGAGTCAAAAATTATATGGGGATGATCCTGCGCTAATAGACAATAATCATCATCTATGGCGCAGCAGTCTTGTCCGCCAGTTGCTTACTCCCAAAAAGTATCTGCTGTCAGCTTTTATCGTGTCTTCGCATCGGGCCTTCAGTCTTCCCGCTGGACGTATACTTTGTGATCTACTCATTAAAGTATATAATTATAGAAGATACTCGCAGTAAAAGGTATAAAAAATAATGAAAAATTTCGAACGCGGCAAACTTCTCCTTCTGCATCAAGGGGTAACTTAAAGATTCCAATGAAACTGTATAGATCAGGACTTTCTTATGATAATGGGATTATAGGATGCGACAAGAATAGATTCTTTTCTACGTCTGTCCTTAAAATTTTGTAAGGAACTATTACTTATAAAGGTAACCCTTCATATTTGGGTGACGAAGCGATGCTTATCAGAGATACTTACATGAAAACTCTTTGCAAATTAATTGATATCAAAACGCCATTTTAACATTCCTGTAGAAAGTGATTTTCCAAAAAAACTCACCTGGAAAGAAACAAAAGATAATTTGATAGGATTAAAATAAAGTATAACGTTCTTTAATGAATAAATGATATATCTCATTATTATTTTAGAATTAAAATTGAGACTTGTTTCAATGTGGGACATTCTTTTCATTGAGGTTCAGAGGCAAAAATTTGGACAAGTCTGCGGTCAGAAACTTAAATTTACATTCAAGCGGATTATCCACCAATATTGTTAAATACACCATACCACTCGTTATTTCATTGAAAAAACACATGAAACTTAACAAATTTTTACAACTTCCTCAAGGATCGAAACATTGGATGTTGTTCCCACGATTTCAATTAAAGACTTTTGATTTCGTATAGCTCTCCTCTGATAGCATCTCTTAAGCGGAGAGCAGGAAATATAATATAATAAACAAAATTAAATCCACATTTAAAGCAAGGTGAAAATTTAATTTTTTCTATTCAACTTCCTTTCGTCTCCGCGCACATTAACACTATAAAATATTTTGTGAGATAGGACCGAAATTCGAAGGAATTTGATGCACCAAAAAGCTTCTAAAATTTAATTTTTCTTTAAGATTTCTATTTCAGTGAATATAATCGTTAAGCGAGGTAAAGAGGAGGAGCTAAACCGTCAACGATGTAGCCACCTAAAAGAAAGGTTAATAGACTATTTTATAGTTCTGATTATTTGGATATTTCGCGATTTAACCGTCCTTAGCTACACTAATGGATTGACTGTTTGATTATTCTTGCAGAATAAATTTTTGGGTCATTCACAACAAGAAAAATGTGGTTTCTGTTATGTTTGGTAGGTAAATTATTATTTTTGGGGTTTTGTAAAAAAAAAATTAAAATACCTTATTAAAATCGGTGTCAGCCTGTCCGCCCGTTCGTTACTGCGTCACAGCAAGTTTTCTCAGAAACTAAGGAAGCTAGAAGCATCAAATCTTGTGAGTAGCTCAGAAGTTTCTGGTAAATGAAAGTTTCGTAGTCGAGAAAAATTCAAAGAATTCTGAAGAGTGTTTTCCCATATAAAGATGTGACCCCTTACAATTTTTTTTCCACCAAGGATAGCTGTAGTGAAATTAGTAGATATATGTCCGTTCAGGACTGCAGCGATGGTCTGCTGCCTCAGCGGAAGAGGATGTTGGGATCCGCTGAGATTGGCCTTGTCTGGGGACGCGTGAATTCCCCAGCACTAGGACCCACTAGAAAAGAATTCCGCATGCACGAATTGTGGGGCCAAGGAAATGTCGACCTAAGTTGAAAAGGAGGAGGAGGTAACCAACTAAGAGTCAAAGGAAATTGCTGACTCAAAGGACAAACTGGACCTGGTGAAGACAGACGGACTTAAGAGGACTTCGTCGTTACCGACGATTCTTATGGCGCACAAATAAGAGTGGGGCGTTGAGATGGAGGTGGTGCCCCCTTGCACCCTTCCAACCGGATCAAGATCCAAACGTAGACGTGTCCATGTATTTACTTTGTATGATTCTTTCCCTTAGGTGAGAAATACAAATGTAACCGATTTATGCAATGAAATCAGATAACCCTATATCATAAAAAAGCACGCGACCGGAAGCCCACTCTACCCGGCAAGAGCCCCTGTTAGCAACAAAAAACGGAGGAGTGTGCCCGATGGCTAGCCCATGCTAGTTTAAGAGCCTGCCATCGATGCGGGTCCTATAACCGGTCACGTCGAGAGAAATGGAAAGACCGTCGGGTAAGGTTTAACAATTCATTTTATTCTTTTTACTTCAGTATTAGTTCTTTTATTTCTATTTACAACCATCGAGGCCTATGGAAGTATTTTATAATAAATAAATCAATGTAAAGATTCAAGCAAATTTTATTATTTCATGACAAGCCCGAAAGTGTAATGTATTCGAGACTACTACTACAGACTTCATCGGAAACCGCAGCCTCATATTTTATTACTAAATTCAGATTTCGGTGGTTATTGTTGCTTTCATACTCACAAATTGATTCTCTTTTCAGATTTTCCCGTCAATCGTAAATGATTCGAAAAAAAAAAGAAAAAATATTGTACGATTCTAGTCTCTGTTTCGAAAATTCTCATAAAGGCCCTTCATCTGAGACAATAATTGACTACTATTGACGAATTGATGAAAAGAATCTTTCAAGACTTCACCCTGACACACTGAAAAGAGAAAACTGCTATGATAAATAACCGGACACCTGACCTGATGGACACAGTTGAGTTTGCAATAAGGTTTTCATTCGTTACAAGATTTTAAACAGGACTCAATGTCTTACAGATAAGATAATTATAATAGAAAATAGAAAAAGAAGTAGTTCAGCAAAAAAATTAAGAGAATTTGGAGGAAATAATAAATTGTTCGAATTATACGTATCGGTTAGATTGCTTAAATTTTAATCCCAACATAACGAATTTTTTATGTATTTAAGTAACGTATAGTAAAAGCTTACATGCTTGGTAATATACAAGGGAAACTGAAAGGAAAGAAGCTATTGCATCTAGGCTTAAAAACTTATGATTTGATTAATTGCTTTCAACCTTATGATAAATTAAATTACTTCCATAGCCAAATGAAGAGTACTAGTTCAATCTGTAAAGAACGGCAAAAATATTTTATAACCTGGTCAAGCAAAACAAGGAACGTTAATTCACGTAAGCTTGAGAACACAAGCAAATGTATATCCTATTTTTGCTTGCTTTATCTTTCTAATGCATGCAATAGTTTTGAAATGAAATTGTTAAGTAGTCTTTCTTTGAAGTATTTTAGTCAATTACGTAATATTTTAATTTTTGCTACTCCCACTAATTAAGCTAAAACTACTTTTTGTGTGAACAAAATTCGCAAAATTCTCGAGATTAATACTCTACTCTATAGTAATCTACTTGCAGTTATAAATTTTTCACGGCGAGTAACCAGACGGGTTATCGCCTATCGACAGCATATATCCGTTATCACCACGCCTCCTTCATCAATAAGCGAATATTGTCACAGATGCCAGTTGCTAAATTTTCTGTTGTACTAGCAGTCTCATTGAAAAATTGGACGTCCTAGTCCAGATTCTTGTGGTCCAAGTTCTTGAAAATCACTTCCTCCGTGTGATGCTCCAATTCCACGATATTCATGGCCATGTTGCTCTTTGGACAAACTGGGCCCCGTACGGTAGCTTCCGCGATGTAATTATGACCGTGACCATTCTCCCAATTGCATTTCCCATATATTTCGCGATTGTCGTCGTCACTTAAATGTTTACTATGTAAACGATGTGCCACACTGAAATGCTCTTTTCGTGTGAGATAAACAGTTATTCACTAAGACGTGATGTTAATCCACTTCACACGGCAGCGAATCAAATGGCCACAAAACTTATCGAATTGCAAAAGCGTTCCATCGAACAAAATTTCGACAATTCGTGCGTGGTCTTCACGATCTCCCGTCTAAACAAATGCAATTTTCCTTGGGAGCACTATTCCGCAGGGGAATGGTAATGTTTTGGAGTTAAAAGAGTGAATGGGCGGAAATGGTTTTCAATTTACACTTTTGAATTTAATACCCGGTCCTTAAATGATTTTGACGGCACTTTTACCAACACTTTTAGTACCGCACGTATTTCGCACCGCGGTCGTGTGTCCAATCCGTCTTTCTCGAGTAGCGGCTGTAAGTCGACTCCCCGATCCATCCCAGAAATTCCCGACTTTACTTCTTTCCATTACCGTGTACACGGTAAATTGCTTCAGCTGCTCACTCAGCCGCGTGCGATTGCCTTCGGTCATGTAATAAACCGTTGGGGTGCACTGAATCAGTGTTCTCATGTTCAAAATTTTGATTGGCAGATTTAAAATTTTTCAAGAAAAATGAACTGTAGTAAAGAAAAACGAAAAAGATTCTAAATAGTAATAAAATTTAAATCTCATGAAGAATATAATTAAAGGGAAACGTTTAAATTTAATATAAATGAAAATTGATATAAAATTACATTTAATAATAATAAAAAGAAAGAAAACTTTTATTACAAATTACGACTATGAATGGAAGTAATTAAATATTTTCCTAAATCTGCCATTAAAATTTTGAATAGGAGATAGGAAGGTTTTGGAGCACATAGTTGAGTAGAGTATCATGAGATCTTTTAATATCCATTGTTAAAATTGCAATATCGATAACGGGGTAGGCAGAGGAAATGAAAGAACACGATAAACTTATGTCCCCCCTCGGACACATGTAGACCGAAAAATCAGGGTGGTAATTCTTTATGAGTACAAAAACGATATATACCTAAGAAGTCGAAATTCGCTCAACTTTGTTCGGAATAGTATGATTCGTCAGTTTTACATTTTCTTGAATAAAATTGAGACCCTTAAATTCGATAAAGTTTAATGTCTACTTGTAAGATTTACCTGCTTTGAGATTTCAGAGGATAGAATAGTATTTAACGTAGTTAGGGTGGTTTGGATTTTCCTGTATTACAGCAGCAATACATGACTTCCAATCGACTTAGACATTACGGGCTTGTTAGGAATTGCATCCAAAACTCGCGAAAGAGCGACATCAGTACTCGTAAAACAGATTGGTGGTCATTTTAAATGAGAATATTCAGTAAATTTGTGCAACTTTTGCACAACGTCAACATTTTAAGTACATACAAAGTATTGGCTCTCGATGAAAGTGTAGATTTCGTAGGTGAAAAAATTAACAAATGCTTTGAAAGGCGAAGTCCACTCAACTTTGTTAATGATAACAGTGGGATTTTCAGATACTATATATCGTTTTTCCTAGTATGGGCAATCTTGAACCCACAGAAACTTAATGTTTAAGCAGTCCTATTAAAGGTCCTTATACTCTGTAAGTTTCAGTAAAATCGAATAATGTTTGCGGAAGTTATAGACGTTTGAATTTTCTTCGCTTGCAAAAAAAATAATTTACGGTTTTTGGACCATTCGTGCTTTCCATAGAACTAGACACTACACTTCGAGCTGCCGAAACTTTCAGAAAAAATGAATGACAAAAGCGTCCTTAAGATTTCGTATAGTCAATGGTTGTTCGTAATATTGCAACAATATGGCGGCTGGTTAATATGGAACTACAGTGATTATTCTTTTAAAGCAAGCATGTATTTGTTGTAGATGTCGTTACAGTTTTTGAGTTTGTCCATTATTGGTGTCTGCATATCGTAGGTTGAGTACAAAACCCTTCTAACTTGATCGTCGTTCTGTCTACCCAACTTTTCTTACCCTTTGAATACCGGGGAGCGAAATGGGACTCCATGCTTATGCAAAAAAAAGCCCCTCTTCTGAAATTTTTCTCAATAAACTGCAAAAATAACGTTTTTGTACAGGTTAATTACCTTGAAATATTAGCAAATACGCAAATAATTACTTATTGTAACTTAAATTCTTGCACTTTTTCACGGGTCGAATTCGTGAAGAAAGTTTTTGCCAGAATCGGTTGTCACATTGCAAAAATGATGGTATTATTCGCATATGTATGCAAAAACCTCCGGTGCTTAAAGGGTTAAATATTTGTATGCAATATCCTTCCTACCAAACCAACTCAGAAACTACTTTAAACTTCCCTGAAATACTGTTTGTCAACTACCTTACAGCTTTAGTGTACTTACCTTATTTCCGCCTCTAATCAAACACCTCTTTATACAATAACTGCAGGCAATCGGGAATCATGACCTAATAAATTATTCCTCGACAAGATCTCAGCCTCCATCGTTGCTTCAAATTAGGTGTTTATGTTGAAGGCAAATTGCAATTAGATTAGAGCGTAAATGCACTGCTACAAACCAATAACGATGTGTAGCGGCAATGAATTTCCTATTGCTTGAGGTGCTATTCCTTGGAAGCATACAAATATTCCCGGTGCCGTCTTTTATCACTGAACCATAAAGTGTTTACTGTTGAAGCAATCAAATGCCTTCAACGGACTCCTTCCTTGCACGCACCACCAAAAATGTCATAATGGTACACCTCAAGGGTAATAACATCCCCTGCAAAGCTTCAATATATCACTACATAAACGTGCAACTACGCAAGGTATTCCTCATATCAAATACGCCACCACGATCCATATATGCCACGTTAAGGTGGCTGAAATGGCCGTTTAATTATTTATCACATGCTTGATGTGCTTAAATGTTGTATTCATTCAAACAAATTCTATGACACGCTATCACACTAGAACGCGAGGCAGGAATGGAGGAGTCGCAACTATTCCCCAGAGTATTATGAAAATTTATGGTAATCGACCACAAAAATTGGACAAATTCGCCCCTAAATGGTCGGCTGGATTTTGAAGGGACTTTGATAAAAGGATACAATAACAAACAAACGAGGATAATTGAATTATTAACTGGTTCACATCAAATTATTTCTGAACCACCTTAAATGGCAGTCGAAAGCAATAATAGCAACTAATTGATGAAATTTAGCATACCGCAATTTAAATCAAACAAATTGTCAGGTAGACAGTCGTGATATGAAAAATGAATAGTTTAGTTGTTATTAATTGGGGCGTGTAATTCATTTAGGATTTTTCGCAGTCCGACTTAATTGGATTGTTTGAATACATTAAAAATTTAGAGGATACATTAGGATTGATTAAAGTAATTAGGCACTGATTGGTTGTCATCCTTTCCAAAAATACTACACAACAAAATAAAAACAAACATTTGGGTTTAATGGTAGATTCTTAACACTATATACCGAATTGAAAAAATTACCAAGCTGCTAAAGTAATGAGAATATATTTTGAAACCATATCGCCAAGTCCGTAATTGGGAGCAAAATTTCATGGAGTTCACAACCGTTCCACCCTACAGACGGGTACATTGAGGCTTATTTCACCACTGGCTTTATATCTCCAGAAGCATTCATGTATTTGGTCATGAATCGGTATGTTGTTGATTCTGACGGTGTTCCGGTTATATATCATAAAGTATATAGACAGGAATTTGAGCTCTTAGATATCAGAAATCTCAATGGAGTTACTATTTGCTAAGTTTTTGGAGGCTGGGACGTGGTGGCTGAATGATAATAGCTAAATTATTCGTGATTATTCATTGTTTCAATTTTTCGTTTTTCCATTATGATTTTTAGCTCATCATTGCAAGATAATATGCAATAATTCTCATTTGATTACAGAATGATATTGTTTTTTCGGCTAGTTTTTAGTTATTACATTATTTAAATATAGTGTTTTTTAATTGTTTTAATGTTTTGAAATTTGCGTTATATTTTTATAAATTTTATGTTGATTTATTAATAAAGCGAATTTGAATTTGGAAATCTCTGGTGAAGTCTCATATAGGAATGAGACTAAATAAAATTCCAAGAGCATTCAAGGACTAAAGTTCCTAAGAATTACTCAATTAACACAAAAATAATTTGTTATAACATCTTCCAAAGCTCACAATTCAATGCTTTCAAGTATTTCTAAAGAAAAATTACTCAATTCAGAATTCAAAATTGTATGTAAATACTTTGAGCATGTGCTTAATTTTTGTCAATTGCACGAACAAACAAATATAAGGGACTTAACATTCAAAAATACTTTCTTTATTGCAGAATTCAAACCCACACTATACACATCTGTGTTTTTGTCCGTCTTGTACGAAATCAAAGAATTTACGGTAAACAGTTATTGCGGCTAGGAAAATTTCTAGGAAACCAAAACCGCAATTCATCATGTTTGTGGTTTTTGTTGTGTGTTTATAGGCACATGGGAAACAATGTCCTTTTTAGGTAAATCGAGTACGAAAATAGAATTAAGTGGCGGCAACTGAAAAGTTTCTGACCATAGAAATGTTTGTTTACCACTTTAATGGCAAATGAGAAAATCTTTTCTGAAAATGAGGCAATAGAGAGAAGTAAGAACGATTTGGTAAGTTTTTGTTGTTTCTTTAATATTCAGTCAAATGGAGAAAATTGTTTGGGTTTATCTATTATGATTTCAGAGCCGAGAGCTTGAATTTATAGAATTTATTTTTCGGTAATGCATTTTTCTTAATTGACAGAATTCAAGAAGAGTTTGTAAACGTATACTTATAATTAAAATAATTGTATATACATTGACGGACAAAAGTCCGCGACAACTCCTTTTATTCTTATTCTGATTAATTAGAAACTTTAGTCAAAAATCCATTGATGCACATTTTTCAGGAACATAAATATATTTATAAAAACATTAAGACAAAATCTTTCCATAACAAACTGAAGAGATATTCATAAAAATATAAAACAAGTTGGGTAAACAGACCTTTGCTCATGTCAGAAGGGTTTTGTACTCAGCTTACAAAATGCAGTAACCAGCAACGAATAAAATCAAGAAACACGTCATGTTCGAGGATCATACTATTATTAACAAAGTTGAAAGAATTTTGACTTCTGAGGTATTTGTTAAAGTTATATCCATAAATATCTCGCTTGATAATTTTTTCAGATTTTTTAGATCACGGGTGTCCATTCGCGAGGGAGGAAACACATCTTTCCTGTATTACCCCCCCGGTGCCCCCACTGAAGCAAAAACTGTCAGTTTAAGAACTGTTTTGAAAAGCTCTCATAGAGAAATTTCATTTGATACTTATATCGGCTACCTTTGATGAAAGTTCTTTTTCAGGGGCCACTTTTCTGTACTGTAATCATCGAAAAGCGAAAAGTTCGTACATTCCCCCTTCCCTTGCCCCCCTCGGTACTCATAGGGCAATTTTAAGACTTGTTTTGAAAAGATCTCATTGAGACCTTTACAATGACACCCTACTCGACTACCAATGGTGAAATATTTTTTTGAGGGGTCACCTCGCTATATGGGCGGAGACCCCCTTAAACCCCTTTGAAAAATTTTTCCACCCTTGAACTTTCAAGAAGTCATCACTTCTGACCTTTCCACAAAGTTTCATGGCTGTAGCCTCTATAGTTTCGGAGAAAAAGTGCTGTGGCATACAGACGGATGGACGGACAGATGGACGGACAGACGGACGGACACAGGTCGTGATTGCAATAGGGTTTTGTATTTTAGTACAAAAACCTAAAAATGAGTCCTGGCTGACTTATACACAAAAAATTTCCAAATAAACATATCGGAACTTTTAAAACTTCTTGCTAGCTTAATATTTGGTCGGACTTTTTTCAGCATCAATTACTGCTTGTATCTTCGGGGCATAGAGGCGACTAAATTACCAGTTCCTGCAGATTTAAATTTCTCCAATTCTGTAATAAGCGCTACCTTCAACAAATATTTATTTTTTATGCAACATTTCCAAATTTTCCGTTCCAGAAGCTCTCACATAACATATGTTCTCTTGGGCTTAAAACTGGACTTGGGAAGGCGTATTAAACCGAGTAGAAATCAGATTAGGCATGCCTAAACAGGCATTAGAGCCTAATGCGGAAACAGTGGGGCTTGCCTAAGTTAAGCATGCCCAATAGGGGCCTAATTAGGCATACCTAGCTAAAGCAATTTTGGAAATTTCACGTGCTATTTCAATCTCGAGAGTGAAAAAATTAGATCTCGAGTTTTTCACCCTTTGTCAGTTTGGGCATGCCTAATGCGGGCCTAATGCATGCGTAACTTAAGCAATTTTGAAAATTTCGCATTTTAGTGTAACGTGGAGAATGACAAAAATGATTAAATGAAAATTTTTGAATTTAAATAGATTAGCGATTTTTCATTTTTGTCAGTTTAATCATATCTAATGTGGACCTCATGGGGCATTAATAAGTTAGGCATACCTAATGCGGCTCTCATGAGGGCCTAATTAGGCATGCCTAAACTTGTTCAGTTTAGGATTTCATTAGGGAAACCCCATCAATTCCTAACACAATGTCTTTAGGCACTGATGGGGCTTTCCGCATTAGGGCCTAAAGTGAACAGAAAAATCTTTGCTCTGAAAAATGTAAACAGCACTATAATTTCTTAGTAAGGACTTGGCATTTTACGAACATTCGTCAAAAACGATAGTTTTTCGATATTTTGACGAAAGTTTTACGATAGTCTTGCGATAGTTTTACGATAGTTTAACGATAGTATTATAATAGTTGTACGGTATTCTTATGTTAGTTTTAAAATTACTAAAGTTTTACGATAATTTTAATTATGTTACGATAGTTTCATGAGAGTTTTATGATCGTTTAACGGTTTGCTAACTCCTGGGCAACCATTTTCTTCACTTTACAAATAAAGTCCCAATTTAGGCGATGGTGTGGCTTGCCTAAACAGGTCCTAATTTAGGCTGTGATGGAGGGCTTGCGTGAACAATTTAATTTAGGCGGCGTTGAAGCTTGCATAAGCAATTCTTAATTAAGGCACTGGTGGGGCTTGCCTGAACCTGTTCCTAAACAGAAAATTTCATGTTGCGTAAAATCGAAACAAACCATAATTTCTTGGTAATAAATTGCAATCATGTGTAGAAGACGTGAATGCATAGCTTTAAATACTTTCAAGTTCGGATGTGACGACGAGTTGATACCTTTTTCCTAAGTTAGGCATGCCTAATGCGGGAATAACATGGCCCTAATGCGGTATGCTTAAATTGATTCAAAATATTTAGGCTTTTGTCCATTCAATTTCGGAAAATGAATTTAACGTCGTTACAAAAAATGGAAGGAAGATAGTCGCATGTGGGGGATGGAAGAATTTTACATTGGAAAACATAGGGTTTTTTTTAGACGCGGCGTGAAAAGTAAATGTGAAACAGGAAAAATTGCTTCACTATAAGCTAGAAGAATGCGAGCCAATTGTTGCGTTTCATCCTTTTCGCCTATATAGGATTGTTTCGAGCTTAATTATCACGTCGCATCCAAAATAACTATAGAGAAAAATGTTCGGCCAATTGATGAATGAATTTATTGAAATGCAAGAAATAGTGAAAAGGCAGACGAATGATACCACAGGCAAATATTTATCTTCTATACCCGATTCCCAGGTTTTCATTTAAAGTTATTATGATGGTCACTGGAAATCAGTCCGTACCTCCAAAGAATCGGGAAAGAAATAGGAAATACTATACTTTCAACTGTAAAAAAAATTTTAATATTTAAAAGTACGTCAAAAACAATTTTGCTCTTTCGATTTTGAAACGTTTAGATGTTTAAAAACTTTCAAAACGCAAAAAATGTATGCCGTGCCTGTTTCTAAAAAAATCTAAATTGCCACAAGTCTTACAAATACCTATTTCATGAAGATGCAGCATCGGTGAGGCTCAAAGAAAGTTAGGCTGAATAAAGGGTAGGAACTGTTTTGCTTTCACGAACCTGGTAAATCGGTGAAAATTTTCTTCTGCTAAAAGAAAATTTCCCGTTTGACCAATGGGCAAATCAATAAAACGATCGTGTTTACTTAACAGAGATTCCGTACGAAAATGTTGACGTTTGGATGGCGATCAGAACTTAAGCGCCACGATTTTGGCAGCGGTGACTGCCGATTGTAGGTGTTTTCCTGTGTTTGTGACCAATGCAAATAAAATTCAGTCGTAGAACGTGAAGATATCAACGAAACTGTATATCATCAAACAAAGGAAGAGTGGATCACTTCATTTTAGCCGCCCAATGGCCCCCAAGATCACCAGATACCAATTCGCTCGACTCCTTAGCGTGGGATGTTTTGCAGTACAAGACACAGGGTTTTCCAATAAGAGGTGTTACTTTGATATTAAAGGAAAAATGCCATTTTTTAATATAAATGATCAGATGTTTATTTCATTATAAAGAGGAAGGTATGCCGTTAATAGTGAAAAATAACATCAGGCAAATGACCACCACGGCCACGCTTACAGGACCATATCCTTTTCATGAAATTTTCCAAAACCAAATCGCAAAGTGGTTGCCGTTTGTCCTCGATAGCCTCACGAATTCCATATTTGAGGTCTTGAATCGACGCTGGGCTGTTGGCGTAGACCTTCTCTTTCAAGTGGCCCCAAAGGAAGAAGTCGCAAGGTGTTAAATCACAAGATCTCGGTGGCCAATTGTCATCACCTCTTCGAGAGATAACACGGTCCGGAAACTTTTCCCGTAAAATATCAATGGTTTCGTTGCTTGTGTGGCACGTAGTACCGTCTTGTTGAATGTAAACATTGTCCAGATCAATACCACCTAATTCCGGCCATAAAAAATCATCAATCATCTCTCCATAGCGCAATCCATTCACCGTTACTGTTGCTCCAGCCTCATTCTCGGAAAAGTAAGTTCCAATGACTCCGCCGGACCATAAACCGCACCAAACCGTGCGAGGCTTTTCAACAATAACTCTTGGGTTTTCCGAGCCCTAAATGCGACAATTTTGCTTGTTGACGAAGCCACCGAGGTGGAAATGGGCCTCATCACTCAAGACCCAATCAGCAAAGACACGACGTTGTTGATGATCGACCGGCTTGAGTTCTTGTGTTTAATGAACTTTATAAGCCTTAAGGCCCAAACCTTTATGCAAAATACGGTGTAATGACGTTTGTGGAATGCCTAATTCCAAAGAACGACGAGGAATGGACAAACCTGGATTTTCTTCAACACTTTCGGCTACAGCAGCAATATTCTCGGCTGTTCTTGTGTGACGTGCACGGGTTTTATTTTTCACATCACTAAGTTGTCCCAACAGCTCGAATTTTTTCACCAATTTCTGTATTGCGGTCCGACAAGGTGCTTCACGACGACCCAAAAATGTTCGAGTTTTACGAGCCGTCTCTGCCAAATCTTCACGATTTTTATAGTGAATTTTAATAATTTCAATACGTTGTTGAAGCGTGTATCGTTCCATTTTTATTAATGGCGTAGTTTCTACTTGTCGAATGTCAAAAAATGATAGCTTCAAAAGCGACATCTACCGAAATAGCGGGGTATTCAAAATAACACCTCTCACTATCTTGAGGCGATGAAGAATTCGCTTCTTTGTGCATGGGTGCATGTTCCGTAAATTCACATTCGTGCAGCGTTGCAGTTTATGAATTAAATTTATAAATTCTTATTTATTTTGCTTTCTGGAAAATTTCAGATCATTGTTCCCCCCCTTTAATATTTACTTATTGTTTATCGAAATTCTGATTGACAATTGGCGAGATTAAATAATGTCTCTATATTGACGACTGATAATGTAGGTCTTTGCTGTGTTCATTGTAAGTACATTATTATCAATATACTCTTCTAACGTAGCTACTTCATAAGCTCCTAAAATATCTTTCGTAAAATTAATAACAATTCGACTACTCTTTATATTCTCAGTAGTATACAAATCTCAAAAGCGAACCATTAATTCCTAAATAATTAAATACTCTTCCCTTCTATTCTACCAAATAAATATCACAATACATTTTATCTGGCACCACACCTTGGCTGTGACAACACAAATTTAAAAACCGTAACAAAAGTTTCATTTAATTTTCCCTTGAAATATATCTCTTAAAAAGTTTTTACTTTCCCTTTTTCACAAATCCATATTATTTGTCCTGTATCCTATAACACAGGTCCTCCCTTCCCTTATAGCAAAAATCGATCTATTGTTGTTTAAGGACGACTGTGGTCCGGGAGATTTTATTGTTGAGAGAATACCTGTGCTGTATAAGTGTAGTCTTTGGGATGAGCTCTCACAACGAAGAAATCTTTTTCAGGACTATTAAGTTATTTTACAATGCTTACTTACGAGTAGATCAGATGCAGTGCACACTCATACACTTGGGTTAAGTTCGCCAGAAAGGTAGGGATTCCTCGATTTGAAGGGAAGAAAGTAAATGAATTGAGTATGTAGTAACTTGAGGGTATATTTGAATATGCTTTGGAGAAATTTTTTCATTAATCAATGTGAATATACGTATACATATATATGTATAAACAATTTATATTCATATATATATATATATATATATATATATATATATATATATATATATATATATATATATATATATATATATATATATATATTTATATATATATATATATATATATATTATATATATATATATATATATATATATATATATATATATATATATATATATATATATATATATATATACATTACACTTGCCAGAAGAAGTATCCGTACATGCAAGATAATAAAGTTATCGTTGTATTAAAAAGGATATGTCCACTTAATTTGAATGCTTTCTTTTATAATATAAAATCTACACTTTTGCATGATTCCTAGTATGTTTCATAGTTCTTACTATTTAAAAAGACTAGAAACTCAAACAAAATCAAGTTATGGTAGCACAATAGACCAGAAAAATATCCGAACAGAACAAACCGGGGGATTCCCCGTGTTACGCGATGACATATGCATATGTATATTAATGTCTTTAGGTCCGATAATAGCATAGGACATTCACGTAGTATCCTACCTTCCATTTACCCTGTGTTGCAGACTTTCTGAATTTTCCCCGGGGGCCGGACAGCTGAGCCGGGGCATGTCAGCTGAGCTGAGGCCTGTTGTTTTCAAAAAACAAAACAAAAAGCAAATAAAATTTCCGACGCACGTGTTCTTCTACGCATTTCAGAACATCGGAGTGCTACCAGATCCTAATAAAAAACTGAAAGATTGCATGGAGCGAATTTGTGTTTCTGCAAATTTATTGATTTTTTGAGATATGATAATCCTGAAATCTCTCATCGAAGCACATGTTTATATTCGCGCTAATCCTCGCGTCAGCATTTACCTATCTACCTGCTACCGAAGATTTATGGTCGCTATTCGGCTTGTGCTCGGATTTTTCCGGAGGGTAGACTGAGTGTGGATACTAGGTGAGTATATTTTGGATAATAGTTCTACTTTAAGTTATGATAGGTTTATAAGTGGGTCCGGTTTTTTTTAAATTTTTTGTACACTAGAATACATGATGACGCCTAAAATTACCGAAATAAGTGCTGAGGAGAGGAAAATTATGCTGAAACTTAAAAGTGAAGGGAAAACTTACCGCGAAATCGGACAAATAGTAGGCAGAACTCACTCCTCTGTCCAGTATGTGGTGAAAACATTTAAATCAACTGGTTCGACCTCGTTGCGGTCGACCCTCCATACTTACTGAGCGCGAAAAAAAACGTTTTGCATGTTAAAAAGAATTCTCGAGTAACTGCTTCCCAAATTGTTACAAATATAAAAGACTCTTTTGGCAAGGTTCTCCACGAAGATACCATACGAAAAATACTGAAGAAAGATAAAAATCGCTCATGCATAGCACATAAGAAGCCATACATTTCGGAAGTGAGCAGGAAGAAACGTTTGAATTTCGCAAAAAAATATTAAACAAGCTCCAGAGTTTTGGGAACAGGTCCTATTCTCTGACGGAAGGAAATATTGCATTAAAGGAAGGAAGTTAGTGTGGTGGAAGAGCGGTACTGCCCTCGAAAAAGAAAATCTCGTACCAACTGTTAAACATGGTGGAAATGGTGTGATGGTCTGGGGGTGTATGACGACAGAAGGAGTTGGCCAACTTGTGTTTATAGAATCAACTATGGATCAATACCTTAATATTTTGAAGCAAAGCGTTCAGCAGTTGAGGCTTGGCGACGATTTCTGGGTCCAGCAAGATAATGATCAATAGCACACAGCACACAATGTGAAGCTTTGGTTGCTCTACAACACAAAACATCAACTGTGTACGCCGCCCAAATCGCCAGACCTTAATCCCATTGAGCATTTCTGGGACCTGGAGCGCAGGATCCGTCAGCACAGCATAACCTCGAAGGAAATGCTGAAAAACGTCATCGTCGATGAATGGGGCAAAATGACAAGGCAGGACACAACCAAATCTCTTAAGGCCTTAAGAGAAAGGGTTATCCGGCTTAATAACTAAGCCCTGATCTGTAATAAAATATTTGGATATTTCAAATTAATATTGTCATGTACGGATACTTTTTCTGGTTCGTTTAAGTGAGACTTTTTTGTTGTTATTTTGTAAAATCTAGTTTTTAAAGGAATACCACAGGAAAACTTTATAGAAAAGATAGTTTCATTAATAAACAAATTTTGTTGCTTAAATATTTAAATGTGGCAGCTTTCTTGAGCATGAATTTCCTAACATGTTGCTTTCAATTGATGTTGTACGGATACTTTTTCTGGCAAGTGTATGTCAATATGGTTACCATATTTGAACAATGTATAAGCTACACTGGATATAACATTTTATCCCCAAACGTTTTATCACTGAAGAAGGCACCCAAAGTTTTTGCCTGAAGACTTAGTTTTCTGCGACAAAGACAGTCGATAACATTTATATCTTCCATTTTAATTGATTGCCATTAATAAATTCAAGAGCATTAATAATCTTAAAATAGAAACTATTAACTCTTCCAATTAGCCACTGAATGCTAATTAGAATAAAACCACTCTAATACTTTCCTCACCATCCTACTTCCATAATTAATATTCTGTTACCCTTAATTTACCACAAAATTTAATAATAACAAAGTAAATCTATTTCGTCCCACAGCCTCATCTAATCAATTCCATCCACCATTTTTGCTCTGCACAATTTCCAAGCGCAACTCCGGAAACAAGCGAAGACTAAATTTGGTAAAACAGTTACGTGAGAGAGTATGACTGTTGTATGAAACAAACCTAATAAAAACTAAGAAAAAACAAGGGGAATAAAAGATGATTTCGCTCTCAAAAGCAAAAACAAAATATTCCTAAATATGACTTTTTATGAATTAATTTATTAAATCTTTTCGACTTCCTTTATTTTTGTTGCCGTTGTTTTCATTGTTTTTTGTTTTTTGCGGTGCTCTTACTTTCTTATCGTTGAAGTTGCAATTTATATAGAAGAAAATGATGGAAATAGTAGCGTAGGTAGAGTGTAGTCGCTATTCTCATTGTAATTGGTGAGAAAAAGTTTTTACTGAGCTTTTGTTCTACGATCGCCTTTTACCTACCGCTCTCTGAAGACATACGAGTTGAGTACTTGTTGAAATTTACCACAAAGATAAATGAATGGATACCACAATCATTACCGTCGTCATCATCATCATCATCCTAGTCTTCATCTACAGCAGAAGCAACATCAGCATCAAAACATTGGTTCCTTCTTGTTGCTGATGTTTGAAAATTCAATGCGGGTAAACAATGGGACGAGTTAACACAGAGAGAAGGAAAAAACAATTACAAATTTACGTAGATGTTGCTATGCAGACAATACGAATCGCTAAGTAACAACAATTATTTTGGAAAAACATCATCATGAAAATTTGATTTAATTTTTATTGTTGCTTTGCAATTTTTTATCACATAATTGCAATGTACTTTTGAGAGGCTTGTAAATGGTGAGGAGTAATTTCGCCTACAGCCTTTAAGACATCAGTTTTTATTCTGCATCAAAAGTTGAAAGTTCAATGTCCCGTTATGCATAGATAATTGCTTTTTGTAGAAAAAAGCCTCGTTTGTTAGTGCGGATTCATACCTTTCAAGTTCAGTACAATTAACATTCATTGACGGATTAGCTATCTTTTCATTCATTAAATTTTATCGGGATTGAGTACTTTTAATACCAGAAGAACGTTATTATTTTTTGAAGATTTTGGGATTTATTCGCGGAATGATATACACTTGAAAATTCTTGTTTGTTTCATTGAAATACTTAGTGACCCCTACGCGGAAACTTTCTATTGATTGCTACAATAAATAAAGGTGAATTTGTAACTTTGCCAAGAAATCGCTCATCGTAAAATTGAATAAAGGTAGGATTTCATTTATTATGTGGGTTTGTAACAATGCTTGAAGGATTTATATCCAAAACTAAAGTCGAAATTCTGAGAGTTCTGGACTGAAATCTGAAATGATGCTTTGTTTTTAATTAACTTCATAACTAAATGACTGTAATAGATTTATACGCGGATTCCCGGAATATTTTATAAAAATCAAGGCAAAACAGAATCATTCTATAGAAAGAATGTAGTCCATTTAATTATGAGATATAGTCTATTTAATTTATGTTTAGGTTAATTTAGTTCAAGTAATGTCCTACCAATCTTTCATTTTTGTTTCTTTCGTATATCAAGCTTCTTGCTTAACAAGCTATTATTTTATTTGTTCAATAAAAGTAGACAGCAGAAGGAACAAATGCTATGATCAGATATGAAATGGGGATAATAGTTTTGAGATACGCCCATATTTATAAGATAAGAGAACTTTATCGAATTAGGTTTTTGTACCTATGAATTACAATATATTTATGGGAAGTTCAAGATGAAATGAACGAAAGAATATTGGAAGCCCGGTTGAGAAGGGAGGAGGGATCCCCTTGTTACCCCCCACCCCCAGCTTTCATGACTCCTCAGTCTAAATCCCACGACCAAATAGTAGTAAATGGTCTCGAGGTCGCATATTGGGTTTACTGGTTCTCCAATCATGGGACACTAGATACCGAGAAACGCCAATAACCACAAATAAACCTACAGCTCTACTACTAAATCCTACTTACGCGTCCTTTGTGGTGACGCAAAACGGTGAAGGCGAGTCTTCCGCGCTATCTTGGAATGTCAGATCACTGAACTACCCTGGCACTGTTAAAAACCTTTTACAACAGGCCAGTCAATATAAATTAAACATACTGGAAATCCAGGAAACGAATTCCTGTCCCTTTTTTATTTTAGGACTGTGAGTCTTTTATATTTTAGGAAGTGAGTCCCTTTTATATTTAAGGACTGCCCAAATAATGTGCCAACTGGTTCCATTTGTCAACCGATTCAAGCATCACCGCGACTGTATTATCCGGGATGAGCTCTCTCGTCTCTCTGTAGAGGTCTCTTCGCAGCCTGTCCTGAATTGGATTAGAAGTGATATTCAAGATACGAGATCACACACAATATACAAAAGTGGGGAAACCTGCTGGAAAGCGAAAATTCGGAATGGTCTTCATTGGGGATAGGGAGTTCAACTCGTACGTTATTGATTTTAAGGCAATCAATGAACGAATGGGTGCGTATAGTCTTCAAAATCTGGCTGAAAAATGCACACGCTCCGATCCAAGAAATGGACGAAAGAAACTTTCTATAATCATCTCGAAAGACTTATCGACTTATTGCCTACAAACGACACAAAAACTATTCTGGGTGATTTCAACGCTAAGGTTGGCAACGAGTTATCTCATCGACGCAGATGAAAACTGAATTATGGAAAGATGGGCATCATATTCCAAGGACCGCACAGCTCCAGAACATCGGCGCCTATACAGGGTGCATATAGTATTTCGAGGACAACTTGAGAGTAAAATGAATTACCTTGTATTTTTAACAAATTTAATGAAGTTTCAGGAATTTTGTATCCAACGTTAAATTAATATATGGCTATAAAGTAATTCAATAAAACCGCCATTAGCAGCAATAACCTCTTCGATTCGGGTCCGCAAACGATTACATGCGCGAATCAAATGCTCCTTGTTCATATTGACCATAACGGCATTAATAGCAGTCTTCAGCGAAGAAGTGGTACTATGAGGACGCTTATTGGTCTAACGCGCAACTACGCCCTATACGTAATAATCCAAAGGATTAAAGTCTGGGGAGCTAGGTGGCCATAGGTTCGCTGTTATGTGGTCATGAAAATTTTCGGCCATCCAATCTTGTGTCGCCATCGCTTTATGTGAAGGAGCAGAGTCTTGTTGGAAAATGTATGGTCTGCCTCCGCTTACATTGTCTATCCAGGGTTTCACTACCGTCTCCAAAATCTCGATGTATGCAACAGAGTTCTCGATGTATGCAACAGAGTTCTCGATGTATGCAACAGAGTTCACTCGAAGTCCTTGAGGAAAAAATACAAAAAAAAAAATTCGCGAAGTTATAGTCACATTTATGCATGTCCTCAAATACCGTACGCAGCTTCCTTCGGCCCCAACAACTCTGGATGAAGATTGTTCCACCATCAAAGTCCAAAAGAATAATAAAGCGTTATGCAGATTTCAGTGGAGCTCATAAAATATGGTGGCACCGGTGTTCATAAAGCTATTCACAAAGTCATCCAGCACATTTGGCAACAAGAACATATGCCAAAAGAGTGGAGCCAATCATTTATATTCCCTTTCCTTAAAAAAGGTGACAAGCTACAGTGCGAAAATTATAGAGGCATATCACTACTTTGTACGGGCACCAAATATTTTCAAAGATCTTAGAAAAAAAATCAGATCATACCCCAACAGTCTTAGAGGGGAGTATCAAGGTGGCTTTACAGCAGGCAGATCGATGATAGACCAACTGTTTACAGTCAAGCAGATACTTGAAAAATGCTGGGAGTTCAACATAGACCCACACCAAATTTCCGTGACTTTAAGCAAGCATACGACAGTATTGATCAGAACGTACTGCACCAAATATGTTTTGCTTTGGTACCCCAGTCAAGTTAGTCCGTCTTACCAAAATGACAACGACGTCAACAGCCTTCCAAGTACGCATCAATAACCAACCCACCGATGCCTTTAACACAAATATCGGACCAAAGCAGGGAGATGGGCTGGGTCCATTGCTATTCAATTTCGCTCTGGAATATATCATAAGAAAGCTACCTGTCGATACAAGAGGTACGTTATTATACAAGCCGAGTCAAATGGTAGCCTATGCGAATGACATCAATATTTTGTCACGGTCGTTACCAACCGTCAAAGAACTTTTCCTGAAACTTGACAGCGAGGCAAAACTAGCAGGGCTACAAATCAATGAAAATAAAACAAAGCTCATGATGCAGTCGAAGGAAAATGCCTCAAATGCCCAAAATATCACACTTGGCGAATACAGTATCGAAAATATGAACGAATTTGTATATTTAGGCGCCAAAATAACGAGAATCGGTAATAAAAGAAACGAAATACGCCGAAGAATACAGCTCGTAAACAAAATATTTTATTCAGTTTTGACGATCTTGGGGACCAGGTGCAAACACAGGCAAACAAAGCTCCAAGTATACAAATCAATGATAAGACCTGTGTTATGCTGTGGGTGGGAAACACGGACTCCGCAAGCATATTGAACGCCTTTGAAAGACGGATCCTGAGGAGAATTATTGGAGCGAAATTAGACGGTGTCCAATGGCGAATGCGATACAACCATGAGCTGTATGAAATTTTTGTCGTTGATCTCAAAGACTGTAAGACTGAAGAAGCTGCAATGGGCCGGCTACATGAATTATATGGACGAAGAATGGACACGCGAGGGTATTCATTGGGAAAACTGTAAAGCGAAGACCAGTGGGGAGACCGAGGAAACACTGGTCTAACTCGGTCGACGAAGACAGTTCATCGCTGCTCGGATTTCGAAATTGAATGACGCGGTCAATGGACAAAGACAGTTGGAGGCGCTTGTTGCAGGAAGCGAAGGCACGAGTGATGGTGGATGCAAGCAGCGATCATATAAATGTCGGAATAAAGGATCAACTCATTAATCATTAAACAAAATATCGAACTAAAGCAAGAATAGAGGCAAACAATACTGCTCTTTAGTAGAAATCTAGGTTGATACAAGGCGCACATCAATAAATTAACATCGTATCAAAGTAACTACACTCGCCAGACATTCTACTAAGAAGCAAAGCAGAAAGAATTGAAAGTTAACATAAGAAAAACGAAAAACATAACGCTTGGTGAAAATATGCGAATCTTACAAAATATCGGCATAAAATACGGCAACGAATTCGCAGAAATAAGCAGAAGAATAAGCTGGCTTTTTAAAAGAATTTATCAATTGTGAAAACCAGCTCCATATACAGTGAAAAATACATTGGACTGGTCGTATACAATTAATGGGCGAATGACAGCTAACTAGGATTGCGTTCTTTGCGAAAACTGAGGGATGGAGGCCAATGAGTACTTTTCTCACCTTGTGAACAAAGAAAGTACATCGTTGCTTTGGGTTCGAAGTTGGAAAGTGGTAAAGTAGCAGCAGTAAGCCAAAGAATGGAAGTGACTAAGAATACAATAACTATGTTTACTCATCGGCAATACGAGCATTGCAGCCTGGTTGTGTTAAAACACCTCACTGATCTACTATAAGTCTTCTGGCTTGCCTGGTAAATATTTGATACTCAATTTTGCTAGCCGCACCGGTTTTTGGTATCGCCTTCTGAATCTCAAAAAGGCCCATCGCATCACATGCAAGAATGATTGACAGTGGGTACTTCTCTGCACTTTTTTGGGTGCAAGGAAATTTCTTACTAACTCCAACATATGTATTGCGGTACTGCACTACGTTTCTATTGAGATTAAAAATTACCAGCGAAAAATGAGAAAGTCAAAGAGCAATAGTTATCCTCAGATTTACATTTGAGATAGAGCGGTGAATTTTAATATTTTTTTTTTCATGTGTCAAAAGAAACTTCTAAAGGTGGATGAACAGTACTTGTGCAAAAGACTCACGCGAATACTTTCCAGGATAAAAATATATAATAATGGATAATATTTTTTCCTCAGCGCACTCGCCAATAGACTGACTATAGAGTATGATATAAATTTAAGTTTTCGACATTTAGGTTTTTATTTGTGAGCCCGAAATATTCAGAAACATGACTCAAATTTACTCAGGGTATGAAAACAGCTACCTTATATATATATATATATATATATATATATATATATATATATATATATATATATATATATATATATATATATATATATAAGAAATCAATAACACAATCGCTGCCGCCGGATAACCTTTACAGAGAAGAAAAATTATGCGGTGCGAAAATTTCTTGAGGACGATCGATGGGTAACGGCAACGGAAATTGAAGAGCAGATCAGAATAACTGCGAGTGACCTTCACAAGCTACGTAAAATACCGTAAACTGTGTAGCAGATGGTTAGTCTTTTGCCAGAAAATAAGAAGCTAAGACAATTGAAGGTCGGCCAAATACTTACAACAAGGTATGCGAAGATGATGCTTTTTGGGGAGGGTCCACTATGCACTTCTGAATCTGAACAAGCCAATAGGGAATGGCTGAATAAAACTGGAGCAACCCCAGTAAAGGGCAAGACTTGCCTGGTAACGTTTTTTCAAGCCTTTTGTTTGATCGGTGAGGTATTTCATTTATTTAATTGACAGGGTTGATGGGCATATCATCGCAAAAAATTAGACCAACCGAATTCAAAGGCTATACTCCTCCACGATAATGCCAGGCCTCATACGCTAGCGGTATCTAAAATGCAAGAAAAATTCTGGACTCAACTTAATCATTCTCTTTACAAATCGGGTTTATCGCCAGGCGATTTTCATTTGCTTGGACCGCTTGAAGTAGTTTTAGGAGGACTACGACTTGAAAATGACGTGAGCTCGGAAAAATGTGTTTCTATAGCGAGAAACACCTAGAAAAATAAATTATAGGTGGCTTTTGCTTTTCAATAATTTTTTTTAATAAAATCCCATTTATAGATTGATTGTCTAATTAACATGAAAATACTGAAATCAATTACGTCAAAAAGCGAATTAGTTAAAATACGAGGATTCATAAAAAACATTATCGTTATCATCGATAGCGCAGTAGCCCGAATCGGGAGTTTGCCCCGAAAGGATTGACTCTGACGAGAGGGTATTTTAGCATCTTACGATTCAAAATATAATCAGATGGCATTGCAGTTAGGGAAAAATTCTTGCTTTGTAGAAAATAACAACCTTTAAATTTTGCAAAAGCCAATATTTAGTGCAGCTAAAGTTGCGATACTTTTGAAAGCTATCAAATATCACTACAATGATTAAAAATGATTAGAAAAGCTTCACGATAAGTCTGTGTGTTCAAAAATCGATAATTCGCTAGTACTTTTCTGAATGAAATATAGGACATTGAAGAAAATTCATGAAATGAAATATAGGACATTCACATATCCAAAAATGTCGGATATCGAAAAACGAATGCAATATAAGGTAGTGAAATTATTATATGCTAATCTTATCAAATCTTCAACTTATATTGGATTGTATGCATATAAATCGTGTAGACTTGATAAGCTCGATTATTTTGATTGAAATTCTCTAGATCTACTCTAGATCCTTTTTTACTGTACACAGGCAATAGAGCGAAATTGAGAAAACAAACTTAGTATTGATATACTCAGCAATTTGCATCAGTATGCCTAATTTGTACGAAAGTCAGAGAAATATTGAAGTGAAATTGAACTATCGGTATTGAGCGTTTACTACAATAAATAAAGACCCAAAACCATTTCATTTTAAGGCCATGATTTTGGAAAATAAACGATTTAGTGAATTTTTAAGAGTAACTTGTTACCTTAGTGCCTGTCTACTCGTCTGTGGGTCATCGAAAGTTTAATTTTAGAAACTGTCAATGTAAAAATAATGGAAATTTGTTTAGATGGCAGAAATGATAATCTCCTGAAAGCATGTTTTGGGGAGCACAACTTTCTTGTTCACTTTTCCCTTTCGTATGCACCCCGCTATTAATTAGACAGTTTTATCATTGCTTTTAAAATATCTATGACTTCACCCTTATCCCTATGTCAGAAGACACGCTTAGAATAATTTGGATCTGTTTTTTTCTTGATACGAAACATACATTCGATCACCAGTTCAGAGCGTTTCGGAAGGTTTAATGATATTGACTTCCACAGATCCAGAGAAAACTTGCAGTAATAATGGGATGGCTGGTCGAAATTTGTTAAGCATTTTTGAGTCCCCGAAAGAAACTCTTTCTAACAAAATGCTCAAACGCTTAAAACAATGCAACTACTTACGTAGGACATAGCATATTTGGAATGAAGCCTAAGAGTATATATAAATAGTATCTGCACTTGAGTTGAAATTTCTACAATTTTCGTACGAAATGCAATTCAATCACTCAATATAAAAAACTCAATTACTCCGAATAGTGTAAAGATAAATTTGATCACTTAAAAATTCAAATAATATATTCTGTTGATAGTTTTCCTTTGTCATCCTTTCAATTCTCTCAAATATTTTCCAGCGTATTTAAGGAGTCTTTCGAGTACTAAATTTTGAAAAATGATAATGAATTTTTTCAGATAGAAAGAAATAATCGTTTTGAAGATTTACAGGAAAACGCAAAAAAAGTCGACCTATTTGGGCCAAATTAAAAATATAACCACTATCTTTCGACGGTTGCCAATGCTTCGGTTGTCTGGTTCGTCTAAAAAAGAAAAAACCGGTATATTATTCTGTAGTGAAGCCGCTAATGAACTAGGAGGAAGATTTTTGTCAAAAAATAACAAAATGATGGATGTTTTTAAAAAACTCGGTCAGACAATCATCTTAAATTGGAAATTCCCATTCACTTAGATCCTAGTTCATACAAAAGCGATAGATGTTTGAATAGCACATAAAAAGATACTTATGACAGCTAGTTTTTATAAGCCCAGAGTTTTTTTTTACTGCGTCTCGTATTATATTTTTTTTCATCTCTGACAACTTTTCAGTACTTCACAGCATTCTATGTGCCCCTTATACCGATGTTTTAGCATTATCTGGAGGCACACGTAGGAATCGACGACGTGTGAAGTGCAGATCGCACGAGCGTTCGGTCAAGCCGTTCCGAGAAATCGTGGCGAAAAGCCAAAAAAATGGTTCTCAGAGTCAAAGTCAAAAGCGCTTTACCGAATATTAATCGTTATGAATTTTCAAAGAATATAAACCAAATTCTAAACAGTTAAAATACTATAAACTGAATGGCCCAAACGGGTCTCTAAATTTATACGTTTTTAATCAAAAATCAATTTAATTAAAATTACTATCTATTTTATGATTCAATTGGAAAAAGGAGAAGAAATAAAACAGCTGTTGCAAAGAATGATATCAAAATAGTGCATAGAGCCATCTGTTGATAATTATGTAAACTAAACTGTCAATGTCAAGTGCCTTTTTGTTCTTTTTAGCAATAAATAGTTAGTCGTTGCCCTGCAACGACGTGTTTTGTTAATAGGTTATGGGGCCAGGCCCATTTAAGTTGTAAAAACAATTTAATTGTAGTATTTTTTTTCGTGTTGTGTAAGTTAAAAATGAGTTCCAGCTAACGTACCAAAGTTAAAAGGTCGCGAAAACTTCGACGAATGGCCGTTCGCAGTTGAGAACTTGCTAATTTTAGAGGGCACCGACAAGTACCTAAAGCAAGAAGAAACGGATGAAAATGCAGCAACGGCAGATGCAAAGGCACGCGCAAAAATGATTTTGACGGTTGATTCATCGCTCTCCTTACACATAAAGGACACAACGACCGCGAAGGAATTGTGGACAAAACTATGTTCTTTGTTCGACGAATAAGGATTTTCTCGAAAAATTACGTTGCTTTGTCATCTAATTTCTATAAGGTTAGAAAACTGTGAAAATATGACGAATTATATGACACAAATTGTTGAAATCTCTCAACGTTTAAGCGGAACAGGCTTCGCTAGAAATGATGAATGGGCTGGATCATTGTTACTTGCCGGATCACCAGGGCGATTTATGCCTATGATAATGGCTAAAGAGCATTCCGGGATTCAAATAACCGCAGATTCCATCAAATCGGAATTACTTGATATGGAACTGGCAGACACGAGTGAATCGGAAGGCAATTCAGCACTAGCAGCAAAATGATATAGAAAATCGACTAAAGGCGGTAGCGCTCGTACACATGGCGGATAGATATTGAATACGTCGAAATCAACATCATCAAGTGTAAACAACACAAAAACAATAACTTGTTATCGTTGTGAGTAAATTGGTCACTACCGTAACCAATGCCCATTTTTGAAGGAGAAAATAGGAAATAAGAAGCAAAGCAACGCTTTCAACGCTGTTTTTCTTTGGCGGATTCATTAAAAGTGACTTTTACATCGACTCGGGTGCAAGCATTCACATGACGCCGAATAAATGGTGGCTGAAAAATCCTAAATACTCATCAAGTTTCCTTGAAATCATTGTCGCCAATAAGACGAAAGTTCCCGTTTTGTGTTCAAGAGACATAGAAATAACGACGAGCTACAACTACGACATCACTCTGTAGAATGCGTTGTGTGCACCAAGTCTCACGACTAACCTCTTGTCGGTAATCGAATTAATTAAAAATGGGAACAGCGTCGTATTTGAGCACAATAAGTGCCTCATAAGAAACAAATTGAATGAGTTAATTGCAATAGCTGACCTGGCTCATGGAGTATATAAGTTAAGAATACTAACACAGAATTGTTTGTTGACAGTCAGTGGCGATTCATGGCACAGGCGGCTTGGTCAAATCAATAGCACGGATATGAACAAAATGAAGAAGTGTGGATTGGTAGAAGGGCTTGATTAGGCTGATAGGTTCATAACAAGCAAATGCAGCTGTCAAATATACTGCGAAGGAAAGCAATCAAGATTTCGACTCAGCAATCAGGGATCACGTGCCACAGAGACTCTTCAGGTGATTCATTCAGATGTCTGCGGACCCATGGAGACTGTGTCAATAGGCGGTGCACGATATTTCTTAATATTCATTGATGACTACACCAGGATGACATTTATTTACTTCCTGAAGACTAAGAGTGTAGTATTAAATCATTTTAAAGATTTCAAATCTATGCCAAAATATTTCAGAATAAGAAAATAAGAATCTTGCGTATAGATAATGGCTGTGAGTATTGCAGCAATAATTTTGAAGATTCCTTAAAGAAAGAGGGAATCATACACAAAAAAAAACAAACCCTTACACACCTGAACAGAACGGATTGAGTGAAAAGTCAAGCCGAACCATAGTGGAGAATGCGAGATGCTTACTTTTCGAAGCAGGTCTTGAAAAAATGTTGGGCAGTAGCTGCTAACACAGCTGTCTATTTGAAAGTACATCAGTAGTTTTACGTATTGAAAAGACTTCATATGAGGCTTGAACCAAGAAGAAACCAGATTTACAGCATATACGTATATTTGGAAGTCCTGTAATGGTGCACATACACAAAGAAAAAAGAACCAAGTGGGAAAAAAAATGAAAGATGCATATACTGGTTGGTTTCAGTGAAAACATCAAAGGTTACAGAATTTATGATCCAGTTAAAGGAATGTAACTGCGAGTAGAGATGTTGTGATTATGGAAAAGCTAAGAAGTATAGAAACTGTAACTGTTCCAGTATGGACCACAAATTCAATGGGGCGATTGTTGCAGAAAACTATGGTGTAGACAGAACCTTCTTATGATCAGTCGAGTTCCAGTGAGTGTGAATACTTGGACTGCCTAGATGATTTTTTACATAATGAGGAAGTACGTAGTGTAGAAAAAAAGAGTAACAGGAAAGAGCAAGAAGCTGAAACAAGTGATCAGACAAACTATAAAGAACCAAAGAAAAGGCAAAGGGAAAAACCAGAAAGATAATGATTTGCAAATTTAAGTTTATAGGAGATGAACTGACTTATGCAGAAGCTATCAGCGGTCCTGAGAAACAACAGTGGTTGCAGGCGATTGCAGCTACATTCATTCAACGATAACCAAGCGTGGGAGATTGTCGATGCTCCAGATAGTGTTGGTGTGGTGCAGTGCAAGTGGGTCTTAGAAGGAAAAATTGGTTGTGATAATAAAGTGAGACATCGTGCTGGACTGGTTGCAAAAGGCTTCACGCAGAAGGCTGATGTTGTCTATCAGGAAGCTTTTTCACCCGTGATTCGGCACTCAACCTTGCGGTTACTGTTTGCTTTGAGTGTGCAGTTAGGTATGGATATTACTCGCCTAAACGTCACAACAGCCTTTTTTAATGGTTATTTAAAAGAAAGCATCTTTATGCATTTGCCAGAAGGATTTCCTGTTAAAGATTCTAATAAAGTACTAAAATTAAAAAAGTCTGTTTATGGTCTCAAACAATCATCCTCAGCTTGGTACCAAAAAGTAGATGAGACATTATGTAATTTAGGGTACAGTAGATGTAAACTTGAACCCTGCGTTTTTATAAAATGTCATAATAACAATAACAAAACTATTTGTTGGTATTTATGTTGATGATTTTATAATTTTTTTCGAATAAAGAAAGAGAAACCAAGTTTCTAATAGAAGCATTGAGCCAAAAATTTAAGATAAAATATTTGGGTCAAGTTAAACAGTATTTGGGCATGATAATTGGTATAAATAAAAATGTTATTACAATAGATAAGGTGAATTATATTGAACAGTTGGCAAATAAGTTTAATATAAATGATTGTAATTTAGCAAACACACTCATAGAAAGTAAATTGAATGTAGAGAAATCTAATATGTGTGATAATAAATTACCATTTCAGAGACTAATAGGTAGCTTGATGTATTCAGCGGTCTTAACACGACCAGATATTGCATACGCGGTAAGTTATCTTGGTCAATTTAATAATTGTTATTCACAATCGCATTGGAATCATGTAAAGAAAATTTTAAAGTATTTTTAGAAAACAAAAAACTACTGGTTAAGATATTCCAAAGAAGGAGCAGAACTGGTAAGTTTTGTAGATGCAGATTGGGCCAGTGATGCCATTGATAGACGTTGATATACAGGATTTTGTTTCATGGAAACTGGATCTGCTATTTCTTGGGAACGTAAAAAGCAAAGAACTGTAGCTCTCGGTAGTTGTGAGGCAGAGAACATGGCTTTGTCAGAAGCATACAGAGAAGGTTTATATTTACAGAATTTAAAATATCAATCAATAGGTTGTTGCAATAAAATTGTTTTATATAATGATAATCAGAGTGCATTGAAGATGGCAAGCAACCATTATTCTCATAAACGTTCCAAGCATATTGATGTTAGATATAATTTGATTAGAGATGTAATTAACAGTGATAGAATTGAAACGAAGTATATGCTAACTTCTAGTATGCCTGCGGATCTGTTTGTTTAGAATCTTCATTTAAAATTTGCTTGCAATTGCTTAAGCAACTTGTACCAAATCAGGTATCTAAATTCTATTTCAAAATGTTAAGAAATACAATTTTAGTATCTGCTGCGCAAATACCCAAACGACAATATTCTAAGCCTATAAGTGTCAAAAAGTCAAAATTAACTCGATTTTAAATATTTTTTTGCAATTTCTTTCTACTATCATTCAAAACAATGTTTAACAATCGCCTCTAAGGCAAACATTTATAGGCTCAGAGGTAGTTATAATGAAAACTATTATCCGTCATTGTTTCTGCAAATTTCGAACTCGTACTATGCCTTAAATAGAATCGAAGGAAATTCCGAAATTATATTGTAATGCTTCTATTTACATAAATATCATATTGTTTAGAATCTTCATTTGAAAATTCGCTATTAAATTAAGTTGTAATTGCTTAAGCACACTTAGGTTCAAGTGCCGCTGGGAACATTGACTCAGATTTACACTGTTAACTAAAGGATTGTCCGGAATAAAACATTATGAGATCCTGCAAACACTTGGCATTGTTTAAAAGTAAATTGATTATTATTTAAAACGTAGAAGTTTATTTGTTATTTTGATATAGTGGGGGTGTTGCAAAGAATGATATATAAATAGTACATAGAGACATCTGTTGGTAATTATTTAAACTAAACTGTCAATGTCAAATGCACTTTTGTTCTTTTTCTCAATGAATAGTTAGTTTGAAAATCGTGACTTGAGTATGTGATAGCTGGGCCCTTTGCGAACAGTGTGGCATCGTTTTCGTCGGGGGTATGTTTCACGCAAGTGCTACGACCATGTGTGAACGTCAAGTGCCGACCGCCGTCGCGCAACGTCTTGTCATCCGTTTTTTAGTGAGGGAAGGCGTTAAAAACATGGCAATTTTTCTACGTTTGTGAAATCAGTTCGGCAGTGAGTGCTTGAGTAGGGCTGCTGTGTTTAAATCAGCCAAAGCAGTCAAGGATGGTCGCGAAACCGTCGAGAATGAGCCGCATGATCGTCGACCGTGAACCAGCATCACATCAGACAACATTTCCCGCGTAGAACAACTCATTTTGGAGGACCGTAGGTTAAATGTTCTATACATTTCGGCTGAACTCGGCATCGGTATTGGCAATGTAGAGTCTATCATCCACAAACACCTTCAATATCAGAAAATAACGGCGCGAGGGGTACCTAAAACAGCACGAAATGCTATTCTTCTCCAGGATAACGCGCGCCCTCATAACGCACGTCTCACGGTCGATACAATATCGGAATTGGGGGTGGGGGGTACTGGAACCCCCCCTATAGTCTGGATTTATCACCCTGCGACTACCATATGTTTTGACCACTGAAAGAAGCCCTCGGAGGTCAAAAAGTTCGTACGCATATGGCTGTCCGAGTTGCCCAAGGAATTGTTCGATACCGGCATCAAATGCATAACTTTTAAATTGAAGTACCTAAAAAACTGTAAATTTTACGATGGCTTATAAACGTGTCAGAGCATTTGTCTCGATCACATCTGAACCACTCTCGTACAATAAACATGACATACACCTAGCCTAAACATTCAAACCCATCTCTAATTTTTAACGCAAACAAACAACAATACTAGATAAGTATAGCAAAATCTCTGAACAAACTCTCTTATGATTGCTCATTCTACCGATGAACATTTTAGTTTTAAATCTAAATTGGACTTTGGAAACTAGTTAACATGTTTTAATGGTATTATCTTACAAATTAGTAAAAAAATTTGTCTTTAAAAGATTCAAAATTTGAGACCGGAAAGACCCTTTAAATTAAAGTCTATCAATGCATATCTATGTCATAAAAGTTATTATAGTAGATTGTAGAAATTTTCATTTTTAAAACATATAGGAATACATATGTCAAGCTGATTTGTATTTCCAACTCCAACCAATATCAAAATTCTGCAGACGCATACCCGGAAGCTTTTCCAAGTATTAAAAAATGTCAATGTCATTTTTCTGAGCTAAACTATGTCTTGTGATCATTTTTTATTATTTTTATTGATTTGAAATTTATGATCCGTCAGCAAAGAAGCTCAAAGGATCAAAGTATCCCCTGTTTTTTTGCTCAAGGCTTGTTCGCATTTCTCACATATCCAAGAAACATACATGAGTTTGCATATATTACCCAAAAATATGGAATCCAAGATATAAATACAATACGGATAAAAGAATGAGAGTGAACCATTTAAAAAATTTCGCAGGCTCTGATACTCCTACAATACTTCGTATCAAGGATTCGACTTCGCTGAAAGCAACTGAAAGCAGATAAATAAATATGATACGATAAATGTTGTGGTTAGGTCTTAATTTCCAAGTAAATATGATTAATCGGGTGGAGAAGGATGATGAGCTAAGCCTTGATAATTCAAGAAATTATACTTACAATAAAAGTAGATTTTTATCTAGCCAACGGATATCAATACAGGGTAAAGAATGAATTTATTATGAAATTTACAATCCTTCAATTCCTTTAAGGCGGTTTGCATTGGTTGGTTCAAATTTATTTCAAACGAACAGCCGCTACAGGCTTCGAGGAATTCTTCAGAACACCTGATATAAATAAAATTTTGTTTAAAAGGAAACGCTGCTATTAATTTTCCACTTTTGAGGAGAATTAAAGATAATTGAATTTTTCGTGAAATTATTCATCTTCATTCTCGTATGTAGATTGCACTTAGAACAAGACACAACTTCAACAAAACTGCTGTTTTCATTCTCCAAGGTCGAAAACTCTTCGCAAAGTATTGACATGAAGGCCGCCACAAATTACAATATCCACCCGCACTTTACTTGGAATCTTAATTTTATGCACCAAATTTCAATTCATGTTCTCATTAATTTTTTTTACAGTTGCCTTCAATCAGTTAATATTATGTTAAAATAGCACGAGCATTGTTTGCGCATTTTTAAAATGTTAGTTACAAAACAATTGTAACATCTTCGTTTTACTTTTTTATACTAATAAAGTTACCAGCAAAATTTTATTCTTGTGTGTTTGCTGACATCATCAACTCAATACAGATTTCGTAGAAATGCTGGAGGTTGTTTCCGTTTACAAGCTCACAAGAATGCTTGATAAAAAGGTTGGTGATTCGCAAGGAAGAAACATGTTACTGTACCAAACTATATGTGAAATTCTTCGAAAATTAACTGCATTGAGTGGGAGGATACATCTTTATAGAACAGAAAGAAGAAATTAACTGTTAAATGACATTCATGTGTGTTGAAATACGAAATTTGCTGGATAATTGCCTTCCTTACGAATGCCTTAGAAAAAAGTGATATATGATTAAGAATTAATGTTTTACATTTTAGTCTTGATGCGGAAGAACGAGCTAGAAAATCATGTTAAAAATAACTTTTGAAACAATTGCATTTGCTCATTTTTATTTATGTAGGCTTATGAATCTTATTTTTTGTTTTGTTGCATTTTAATATAAACAACAAATCATAAGCATTCAATTCATTCAAATTCTTGCAATGTGTTGACTAAGTGTTAGATTAATGAGCCTAAAGTAGTAGTTATGTCCGCTTTATAGTATTGCATGTACATATATCTGGTTGAATACAATGAGAGGTGTTTTCTTTACGGATTCGCCATCGTGGGTATGCTGTGCAATTGAAATTGTTAACCTTTCATAAGTACATTAACTGTCCATATGTGCGATATTTTCCGGAAGCTGGCTTTTGGTTCGTTTTAACTGCAGGTCACTAACAAATCAAACTAAAAGACATGCAATGAAAATTTCAAAAGAAGGAATATTTTGCTATACGTAGACGTGTGAGATCTATTTTCGATTATTTTTCTTAAGTTGTTTCTATTGGAAACCAGGTTTTTTGAATAAAAATCGCAGAGCAAAATTCCATTATTCAAAGAAGTTTGTCGAAAATTCGCAATTGCAAATTAGTTCGACCATTCAAATGCAATAAATCGTTGTCCAAGTATACAAATCTGCGATAAGACCTGTGCTATGCTATGGGTGTGAAACATGGACCTTAACCCAAGCATCCGCAAATATATTGAACGCCTTTGAGCGACGGGTCCTGAGGCGAATAATCGGAGCGAAGCTTGACGGGGACCAATGGAGAATTCGATATAACCATGAGCTGTATGAAATTTTTGACGAACCGGAGGTCTCAAGCATTGTAAGACTGCGGAAGCTACAATGGGCTGACCACATGAATCGTATGGACGCACAACAGATACCCTAGAAGGTATTCGTTGGGAGAACCAGTGGGGAAACCGAGGAAGCGCTGGTCTGGCTCGGTCGACAAAGACAGTACATCGCTGCTCGGATTTTGAAATTGGAAGACGCGGTCAACGGACCGAGATAGTTGGAGACGCTGTTTGCAGGAAGCGAAGGCCCGAGAGGGGCTGTAGTGCTAAGAAGAAGAAGAAGAAATCGTTGTCTTGACTCGTACTACCAGTTGATAATCTGGTGAACATGAATTCAGACGAGTTTTCATTTAAGAAGCACAATAAAAGGGACAAAATATTCTCTGTGTACTTAATATCCAACTACTAATACCAAATCGAGTGTCTAAAATAAAAGAAGGATAAAAATGGGAAAATAGAATTAAATTTACGCTTCAAGGAATTACTTTGACGCCAATAAATGACTTGAAAATATGTCTGAGAACCGAAAACATTAATATGAGTATGTGGGAAACTTTTTATTGATCGCTCAATGCTTTTTATATCAACTTAATATGAATCTACACGTGCTGAGCTTTTTATAATCGCTCGATCCTTTTTTATATCCTTAATGTTAATCTACACGTTTATGTGCTTTCGACTGAGCTTTAACTGTAACGCATGAGCAGCATGGATTATGTTTCCCCGATAGCTGCAAATTATTTTAATAAAATTTTTGTCCGTAGCTATTTTTAGTTGAGTTGCATTAATATATATTTTTTCAATGTAACTCAATTAAAAATAGTAACGGACTAAAATTTGCATAAAGTAATTCATATGAGGCCCGTTCAAAAGATAACCAATCCTTTGTAAGTATGTGGTAAATGATTGCCATAGTGACAATTCGTTGAGCGTGATATTGACCATATCACTTCGAATTTCGTTACGTTCATGGAATAAGATACCCTAACAATAAATCTCAATACCAAGGTTCGGATTTGGACTTTTATGCGATGGATTATAATTATTATAGTGACAATTCACCTGTCATTGCTTTTCACGCCGCGATTTTGAAAGTCTTTTGCGATATGACCGAATCGCGATTTTTAAGCAGTCCATTTGCAAGTACAGACGCATTGGTTATGTTCCTGTGAAACTTCGATGAAGGTGATAAATTAAAGGTATGTTATGTAAATCTCTTGTTGTGCATGCGTGTACCCTACGTGTTATTGCTTTTGAATAATGAGAAATTTATTAGAGAATTCTAGGCAATTAGAACGTTTATCAGCGAAGCAACTTATGCCAAGTCGACATTATGGGTAGTATTCGTGGCAGGATCCTAAAAGTGGAGACGCTTATCTCATCTTGAAAGGAACTTAAAAAAAATTGAACAAGAAAGACATAAATTTGAATTTGAAAGAAGAGTTTTCAGCGAGAATAAGCTCGAAAACGATATGAGTGCCCGACTCTTACGTTGGAGATAGCTTTCTACAGCAGCAAAAGAAAATGTTCAATAAGGTTGTAACTGATAAGCAGATACTTCTTGAAAAATTTCTTTATCGACAGCAGTTTTCCTCCTGCTATGCTCAACATACATCAAAAAGGAGTTTAGTAGGCTCCAAAACTGACATAACCGATTACAACTCACCCTCATCTGTTGACTATGAATCTTCTACAGCTTTTTCCGATTTAGAAATATAAATATTCGATTCAAATAGATTTGTTCTGATATTCTGCTACATGCTTACTTCAAGCCGTACCCAGGATTAAAACTCCACGATACAATTATTGATGAAAGCACTTCCAAAATGAAAAGCTTCCTATCACGAATTTTTGATATTTTTACATGAATAAAATAAATGAATTTACTGAGATATACCTATAGAAACCAAAAATTTAATCAGTCATAAAGCTGGAATATCACCAATGTACTATTTCGACCAAATTTTACGGATTGCGCCAAGCAAAATGAAAAAACGTACAGACGTGTTTTAAATCGCTCCTGTCAATAGTTTTCGAAAATTCAATTTATTTTTTATAACATCAGTCTGAAGTTAATTTTTATCGAAAAAAGCTTATATCGGCGAAGCAATCGATTCCAACAATTTGTATCGAATATAATTTTACTTCGATACGTAAAGAAAAGCAAAGAAACTCAAGACAATTTCGTATGGAGGACTCCGAAGGCTTCCCACCGTTGGGAGGACCGGCGGAAATGTCAAATACGAAACTGGCAACAGTTATGAATAAAAGAAAACATAATCTAGAAAACTCTGCAGATGGCGGATGAAAACTACAAATAATAGCAGACAATGAAGAAATGAATAAATTACGTGGAGAAAATTATGAACTATGGCTACATATACAGTCCCTTCAAGATCAAGGCAAGTAAGGGATGACGATTTAAAATAAGCAGCGGGAAAAACAAATGCAACAGGAATAAAGGCGAAGAAAACTATGAAACAAACTATGCCTGAAGAAATTCTAAGTGTTGGCAGCACTAACGATAATCACAATTGTTTTGCAGCGCTTGAAGGACTGGAAGAAGAAATAAAAAAATGAAGAAAAAAATGCAGGCAATTCCGAGAAAGATAATGATATACATTTTATTTAATATTATAAAAAATAAAAAAAAAGGAGAAGAAAACATCTCGCAGTTCTACTGGTTCTTCAGAAACAGTAACAAAGCAGAAAAAGTTTCGCTAATCAATGTATTTGGACAAAGCAGAAGAGATATGGTACGGTTATTGGCAACCGAAAATCAATTAAGCGATTGCGAAGTTCAAAGAGTAAATGCTAAACAATTAACTATTGCAACGAAATCACTGGTTTACTTCAAGTCAGCCAAAGATGCACTGAATTTTGGGGAGGTTCTACACTTCACCTAGACCCAAAGAAGCGAAAAAATTAGACCGTTCTGTGGAAGAGTCTAAGCCGCGGAGAGGATACGACAACCTCCTCCAGGTGCTGAAGAAGCCTGCACCATAAATTGAATTAATTACTTTCGAAACCATTGCAACAAGGAGATCGACCACCGAAAAGACGAATTTACAACTTTATCTGGTACAAATTTCTAATAAGAGCAGTCCAAGTGCCCTTCAACAGATAAGGTACTTGAATTTCAGAGAGGTGCTGATGGAATGCCTCCAGGAAAGAGAAGTCAACCAGTGCTACCAGTGCTAAAGATTTGGTCATTCGGCATCTAATTGCGCTATGCACTACCGGCGCGTCAAATGCAAAGACGTTAATGCCCCCGGTGAGTGCGAATTAGCTCGAATGGAGCCTAAAGAAACGTTGTACTGAGTCAACATGGTCTTCAAGCCTCGTATCAAGATGCAAAAGTTAGATTTATTCCAAAACAAACGCCAGCAAACCGCAGTGTGATACCTTCCAACTTTGTCAAGCCCGTTGTTACAATTGCACTCGCTGCTAGAGGACCAGTATGTAATGCTGCAAATCCTATCAATAATGCACGTAGCAACAATGAACTACTTCTTTATCGGGTAGAATCAACAAATAAAATTCAAAAATTAACTTTGCTCTGCAGCGTTCAGATCTTCAAATGTTAAAAAAAACTTGCCAATCAGTCACATTCTCATGGATAAGCTTCGTCTCATCTCGATTGACATCAACTCCATTGTTACTCTAATTCGACGTGACTGTCTCCTTGAATTCATTTTTAAGCAAAAATCTGACATCATGCTTCGCCTGACACCCACCTCAATTCATAGCACTCCATGACTTTCGAGGATTTTGAATCCGTAAAAAACGATAGGGTACACGGTGATGCGGGAGGCGGCATCAGGATATAGGTTAGAAGATCTTATCGTTTCCAAAATATTCGAATTCAAAAACTTTCACCTCCATGAAGTGTCCGTTATCAAATTTTCACTGCCAGGTGGGGATAATCTCTTCGTTTTCTATGCCTATAAAACTGGTCGAAAAGTTCTTCGTTATATGAAATGCTCAAGTTGAACAGGCTGCAGTTATTATAAAGAGTTTTCCAATAAGAGGTGGTATTTTGAATAGGCCGCTATTTCGGTAGATGTCACTTTTGAAGCTGTAATTTTTTGACATTTGACAAGTATAAACTACGCCATTAATAAAAATAGAACGATACACGCTTCGACAACGCATTGTAATTATAAAAATTCACTATAAAAATGGTGAAAATTTGGCAGAGACGATTCGTAAAACTCGAACATTGTTGGGTCGTCGTGAAGCACCTTGTTGGACCGCAATATAAAAATTGGTGGAAAAATTCGAGCTGTTGGGATGTGAAGAATAAAATCCGCGGACGTCACTCAAGAACAGCCAAGAATATCGCTACTGTAGCCGAAAGTTTTGAAGTGTTTTTCCTCGTCGTTCTTTGGAATTAGGCATTCCACAAACGTCATTACACCGTATTTTGCATAAAGATTTTGGCCTTAAGGCTTATAAAGTTCAGTTAACACAATAACTCAAGTCGGTCGATCATCAACAACGTCGTGTCTTTGCTGATTTGGTCCATGAAATGCATGTAAATGATCTGGAATTCCATCGAAAAATCATTTCCACCTCGGTGGCTTCGTCAACAAGCAAAATTGTCGCATCTGGGCTCGGAAAACCCAGGAGTTATTTTTGAAAAGCCTCTCTATTCTCAACGTGTGACTGTTTGGTGCGGTTTATGGTCCTGCGGAGTCATTGGGCCTTACTTTTTCGAAATGTATTATATATTTGGAGAAAATACAATCAAAAGCGCAGTGTCGGGTTTGATGGAAAGCCCATGTAGTAAAAAAATCGTGTTTGATTGTTTCAATCGGAGAAAATTCAAACGGCAATAGCTTCTGTACATTCTATTAAAACTCATAGAGTATAGGGACCTTTTAACGGACACCTAGATATCCAATTGCATTCAATTTAATCATACAAATACAGTTTTACTGGCGAAAATATTTAATTTACAGATTTTACAGCTATTAGCAAAGTTGAACAATTTTCAACCATTAAGTTATTTGTTATTGGATCTACCTTCATAATTTTTTCACTGATTATTTTCAGCTGCTCATCTTCAGCTATTTATTAATAGATTCACTGGTTGTAGCACTGTTTTATCGAATGATTATCGGTGCACCGATTGCGTTCAAATTTTATATTCAGGAGCACTTTTCAATTCTAAAACCGATAAGATGAAAAAAAATCCGATTCAAAACCTTTTTCAACATAATTTTATCAATGTTAGTTTCGAACTGACAGATGAGAAGCACTACAAGTATTCGACAATTGACAACTAACATATTTATTCAATTGTGATCAGATCTTATATTTAAACACAATTGTGAATTGTTAATGCAAGGAAATAAGTATTATTGTATTTAAACACTACTTTTATTAAATGTTCTGAAACAATGTAACAATAACAATAAAATATAGAAAAACAAAAAGGAACGGTATTTTCATTAGTGTTGTTTTATTTCACGTGGCCCTTTAATTGAATTGTGTGATTTTATTTGACAAACTATAATATTAAAATTTTTCATTATATAGTTATATTAATTATCTGCATATAATAAGTGATTTTCATTTAACTTTGTAAAGTACGCAAGTTGAATGAAATTCTTTTAAAGGATGCAGGACAGATATCTTGGACATAATTGGTCCAATCGACTCCTGGGGATCAATGAAAAATACTTATCGCCGAGCATTTTGGGATTCTTCTATGGATTACCGCTCCAGACTTCTGGTTTCATTATTCTGCTACCAGAATGGTTGCGGTATACACATGCTGGTGCAGTTTAAAATGAAGCGAAAAAAATTATAAAGATTGAACAATTATTCACATATTGGAATGATCCTATTCATGGACTGGAACGTAGAAGCAGATATTGGGCGTCCAATGTCAGACAAGGATAATTCGCATTTTTAGATGGTACTCCGAAATCAGGACAAATAAATTATATACTATAAATTAATTATTAAATACTTTAAAACTGTGATAAATGTATGATTTTTCTTAATAAAAAGTTATTTTTCATTGCAAAAAAGGAACATTTTTTATAACAACCCTAAAATAAAAAACATAGAAACTGGTATAAAGATGCACCTTTATCAACATTAATTAAAATAAAGAGAATAATTTGCAATTGCAAAACAATTTACTATTTACTTATTCCAAAAAATTAAACATTAAAAGTTTAGAAAACAAACTTATTCTCAAAGCGCCATCTAGTTGTCATTAATATGATGCCAATAATCTACTAACTCAAAAATTACCGGAAGTTCCATTATACCGATTAATCCGACAATACTTATATTCCTTTTTTATATTTTATAAATTAAAGTGTACAGTAGACTAAATTCGTAAGCGATGCTACTTTCTGTAGTCGCCAATATTAAGGAATTGTATTAATTCTTTAATCAGCCCCAATTGGGAATGATGGCCCTGCAGTTAGAAGGTTACCTTCTCCCCTTGCGAAGATGTAGCAACAGGCATTGTAGGGAAAGTTTTGTTTTAATGATAAAAATGCCTATAAAGAGACGTATGCAAGACACTGCAGAAAGTGGAAATAATATGCTTCCCTTACGAAGAACACTTTTTTTGACAAGACGAATGTTTCATTCGAAATAATTTTCAGAATATTATGGTTTTGGATATGCCATGTAAGCCCAAACGACACGTCAAAGTTAACGGGCACCAAGCGGATTACTGTTCTACAATATTTTCGATTTTATTGGTAAGTACAATTATCAATATTCTAATTAAATAATAATATTTTCAAAGATATTGCATCCTGGAAAATTATTAATATGCCCCGGGAGAAGTTTGGTGGACCAGGCATCAGAATTCAATTTGATGAATCTGTAATCTCCAAACGAAAATACAATCGAGGAAGGAGAGAGTGGGTGCTGGTTATCTACGCTAACAGTACAAAAAAGGGGTCATATTATATGTTGTGAAGCGGGACAAAAGTAACCTTGTCCCACTCATCAGAGAATACGTGGAAGAGGGTTTTATTATATGCATGAGTGGGCCGCCTACAAGGGTCTACAACGGTTTTGCTACGTACACAACACCATTAACCACTCAAAACAATTCGAAGCTCCGGATGGAACCTGCACTAACGCAGTAGAGGGCTACTGGTGTCGCCTTAAGCGATATAGTCGGCACACAAACGCGCTACAAAGAAAGTTGCTCGCCAAGCACAGAGATGAGTTTATGTACCGGCCATTTATTTTCAACTGTACCGAAAAGGAACAAAAAAATATACTTCTAATGCATCTTAAAGAGCTTTATCCTGTTTAGAAGTACTTCTTAATTACCTTTTTTTCAAATAACGAATTGACTTTTTAGATCTTCATTTTTTTTATATATTTCACATTTCGCTTATTTTGATGTTTTTTTTAAGAATTTCATTCATTGTCTTATTTCTCGGTTTTTTTTCAATTTTTATGATAAATACTTCATAAAACATAAATACTTAATAAAACATTCGAATCGTATACTATTGAAGTATAATTTCACATTTATTTTTATTACCATTTATAATGAAGAAAAGGATGGCCTCCTCAAGAATAGAAGGGTGCCTCTCTAAAGAATTGAAGGATGCCTCTCTAAAGAATTGAAGGATGCCCTTCTAAAGAATATAAGTGTGCGCTTCTTAAGACTAGAAGGGTGCCCCTTTTAAAGAATAGAAGGGGACCCTTCTAAACAATAGAAGGGTGCCCTTCTAAAGTATAAAAGTTTAGTCTTCTAAAGCGTAGACTGATACCCTCTTCTAAGGAATATTCTAAACAATAGAAGGGTACCCTTCTAAAAACTAGAAAGGTGCCCTTGTCAAGAATAGAAGGGTGGTTTTTCAAAGAATAGAAGGATACCCTTCTAAAAAATAGAATACAGGGGCGCCTTTTTAAAAACAAGAAAGGTGCCCTTGTCAAAAATAGGGGAATTCTCTTCTAAAGAAAAGAAAGGGGTCCTTGTTCAGAATAGAAGAGTGCCCTTACAAAGAATAGAAGGGTGCCCTTCCAAAGAATAGAAGGATACCTTTCTAAAGAATAGGAGAGCACCTCTATATTCTCTTGAGGAGCACCCTTCTATTCTATAGAAGGGTATCCTTCTAAAGTATAGAAGGGCACGCTTCTATTCTCTAGAGGAGCACATTTCTGTTCTATAGAAGGGTACTCTTCAAATGAGTAGAAGGATAACCTTATATTCTATAGAAGGGTACCCTTCTATAGAATAGAAGGAAGAATACAAGAATGCTTCCTTAGAGAATAGAAGGGTGCTCTTCTATAGAACGGAAGGGTGCACACCTAAAGAATAGAAGGGTGCTCCTCTAGAAAATAGAAGGGTGCCCTTCTAGAGAATAGAAGGCTGCTATTATGGAAACTAGATGAGTGTCCTTTTGAAGAATAGAAGGGCGCACTTCTAAAAAATACAAGGGTGCAGAGTGTCCTTCTAAAAACTAGAACGGTGCCTTTTTAAAGAAAAGAAAAGTGCACTTCAATTCTGTAGAAGGGAAGAATAGTTTACATCGAACTGCCTTGAAATTTTTGTCACTTAAACTTGTCCTTGCACAATATATGTATTACAGCAGCATCGGGATCTGCCGTTTCAGATATTATAAGTTAATGCCTTAAATTTCACCAAAACGTTGTTGAAATATAAATCCCATCCAGTTATTTTCTTCCATTGTGTTATATGACAACATCTAATCAAAATTTAATAAATATGTGGGTTGTCAATAAGAAATAAATGTGGGTTGTCAATAATAAATAAATGTGGTGCTTTTTATCTGTCAGTTCGATACTAAAATTAAAATTTTTTTGAAATGGGATTTTTCTCACCTTATCGGTTTTAGATTTAAAAAATTCTCTGGAATACAAAATTTGAACGAGTTACGTCGTCAACATCAATATCATACCATCATCAATTTTATGCGACCAAAAGCAATCACTTATAAACGTGCTGCACGATCATCAAGAATAATTTCACTGTAAGTTGTACAATCTAGAAACTAGCTCAACATTGCAAGAAACAGTTCATAATAAATTGCAACTTCCGAAATAAGCATATTTTTCATATTATAAATACTTTACATTACAGCTAATCAATAAATATAGATTTATGTCCAGAAATTCTGTTTTTTTTTAACTTGGAAGAATCAAGAGTACGTGATTGGTGCAGTCGTGCGGATTTTTGCGCTACGCGTTGAATAAATTTTTTCGGTGGTACACGCGAAAAGTACGAAACGTAGTGCGAAAAACCTTGTTGTGTTCCCAAAAACTAATCCGTTTGTTGCAATAAAGGCGAACCCACAGTTAAATTGGACAGGATTTAAGTACTGGCAAGGAGCATAAGCATTCAGGAAGCGATTATCATCACCGAAGGCTTATCGAGTGGGATATCGCGAGGAAAGCCCTGGAATCTATAATGAACTCGATAACCATTTTTTCCATGTAAGTAAAATAAATTTGATCACATTTCCTTCCCTTTCATATTAACATTTTTTATATATGCCATATCTGATCAAAAAATTTAGACTAAGACCATATCCAAGAATCAGAAATAGAGAAAATTTGAGAATCATACCCTTAACCGAAACATTGGAAAATTTTTAAGTATGATAGTGAAGGAATCAACTAATATCCGTGAAAGTGAAATGATTAATCAAGAAAATTTATCAAATCGACCCATTGATTTTAATAGTTTCGTTTGTTCCCAAGACATTGATTCAACAATGGCTACCGTCACCGACGTTGTCAATGCTCTCAGAATCCCTGATGCAGTTAAGGAGTTGCCAAAATTCAATGGCAACCCCAGACTGTTGAGAGATTTTATCGATAATGTGGAGGAAATTTTATCACTTATAGGTTCAACTTCACCTGCTTATAGCAAGAGATTGCTACGCGCTGTACGCAAGAAGATTGTGGGCCCTGCAAATGAAGTTCTGAATATGTACAGAACTTCATTAAACTGGGAAGAAATCAAAACGAACTTGACCCTTCATTACAGTGACAAAAAGAACGAGACCTTACTGATAAGGGATTTACATTGCACCAAACAAAATGAGAAAACCGTAGAAAAATATTACAGTGAAATCATTGAACTCCTCTCTACAATAAGAAATCATGTCTTAATTCATGAGTCGGATGAGAACGTCATAAAAGCCAAAAGGGATTTATATTCAGAAATGTGGGCTTCGCGAACCTTTTGGTGCTACTATAAGAGCTATGAAACCGGACTCTCTAGCCAGTGCCTTTGCATATTGCATACAAGAACAAAATATCTTTTATGCGAAACACAAAAATTCGAACGTCTTCAAGAAAATACCAACCGATTCTTTGGGAAAGTCCTTAGTTCAAACGACATTGAAAGCCCCAACAAAGCGACTTAGTAACAATACATTACCAATTTTTCATCCACATCAACCCATGTATCCTCATAATCAACCATTTTTCCAACACCCTCGAACAATGGCTCATCTAACACAACCTTTTCAACTTCAAAGGCCATTCCAGCAAGTACCACGACCATTCCAACCTTTTCAACCCCAAAATATATTTCAACAAAGGAACCCTGCAAATCAAACCCCAAGCTTTAATTTCAATTCAAATAACTAGTGTTTCAATTCGCAACGAACAACGCTACCGCGACGAGAGCCAATGGATACTAGTTCCGGTAACACACATTTGCGTATCAGTATCAGCCATCTCAGAGCAACAACGTTTTCCGTTCTACGGGTCCTCCGAGGTTTACTTTCAAGGAGTTGCACAACGTTTATTATACAGAATCACACCCTGCGGATAACAGAAATACCAAATATTTTCAACCGGTCCCTAACGAAAGTCACAGACAGGACTTGGACGAAGACTATTATTAGGGACAACCTGACGTAATTGACAATGTTCAGGAAGCTGAAGCTAGTTACGAACAAGACATAGTGTACCAGTCCCAATCAAACCCTCCTTATGATATGAACACCTACGATGCGAATAAAATACAATTCGAGGCTAGTTGTCATGAAATTGATGACGGAAATTTTCAGCTAAAAGCCACAAATACATAGACATCAATACGCACAGATCCAATCTCGCATATGTAATAATATCCTCTCCATTTGGGCGGGATCTGAAATTCCTAATCGACACAGAAGCCTCCACATCATTCATTATCCCCGAATTCGTTCATTCAAATGACATCGAAATAATGAAACCCGTCATCATTAACACAGTCTTAAACCAACACATGCTAAATAAGCAGCTTACTCTTTCAAACTTCTCTGAATTTCGACAACCAGGTGAAATAAAATTCCTAATTTTCAAATTTCACCAATACTTTGATGGTTTACTAGGTTTAGACACATTAACGAAACTGACTTTAAATACTGACCAGGCTATAATTCCTCTAAAATTCAAACCAAATATAATTTCTAATAGGTACAATATCCCTCCCAAATGAAAATACATAGCGAAGCTTCCTGTTGATATTCGGGAAGGCGACGTATACATACCAAATACTGAAATTTCGCCCGGCCTTCTTATTTCGGAGGGAATATACAAGGCCAAAGACTGGTTTAGCCTTCTAGCTGTAACTAATCAGACCAAAGATGACAAAATACTCTTTTTGGAACAACCATTAAAAGTCTTTGAATTTTCCCCTGCGAAATTTGAGAAAATTTTGAATTTCAATATCGATTGCATTCCTGAAGTGTATTGCATTATGACACCCCAAGATGTCTCACAATTAATTCATGTTGAGCACGTAAACCAAGAGCAAATGGACCTAATCTTAAAAATACGTCGAGAATACGACGATATTTTCTTCCAGGAAGGACAGAAACTTAATTTCACAAACAAAATCAAGCATAATATTTCAACCACGGACGATATACCTATTTATACTAAGTCCTATCGGTATCCATACATTCATAGAGATGAAGTGAAGAGACAAATCACTGACATGCTCAACCAAGGAATCATCCAACCCAGCTATTCCCCATGCAGCGCCTCAGTTTGGGTAGTCCCCAAAAAAGGCATGCAAGTGGGAAACTGAAATGGAGATTAGTCATCGATTATCGGAAACTGAACGAGAAAACGATGACTGATCGCTATCCACTATCAAATATAAACGACATACTTCACAAATTGGGCAAAAGTCTATACTTTTCTACTATAGACCTTGCCAGTGGATTTCATCAAATTGAAATGGACCCGAAAGATATCAGGAAAACAGCATTTACCGTAGATGGGGGCCATTATGAATACGTCAGGATGCCTTTTGGGGGTTAAAGAACGCCCCATCAACATTCCAAAGGGTCATGGATAATATACTCCAAGACCTCTAAGGGAAGATATGTTTAGTATATTTGGACGACATTATTATATTCTCGACTTCTCTTCAGGAACACTGAGAAAATTTGAGGAAAGTATTCTAAAAATAACGTGAAGCTAATTTTAAGGTACAACTCGATAAATCGGAGTTTCTTCATAAGAAAATTGCTTTTCTAGGCCACATAGTCACAGCTGATGGAGTAAAACCTAATCCTGACAAGGTACAGGCAATAAAAGATTTCCCAATTCCCCGTAACCGGAAGGAGATAAAATCGTTCCTTGGTTTAGTGGGATACTACCAAAAGTTCATCAAGGACTTCGCCAAACTGACTAAGCCACTCACCGAGTGCCTAAAAAGGGGTCGCACTGTCCAGTTGACCGACAAATATATTAAGGCTTTCGAATTAAGTAAAGACCTCCTTATGAATTATCCAATATTACAGTATCCGGATCTTAACAAACCCTTAATTCTGACCACGGATGCCAGTAATTATGCGATTGGTGCAGTGCTATTCCAGGGTGCGATAGGTAGCGATAAACCTATTTGCTATGCTAGTTGAACTCTGACTGACATTGAGATTAACTTCTCCTTAATAGAAAAGGAGTTATTGGCAATCGTTTGGGCTGTGAAGTATTTTAGACCCTACCTATTCGGACAGAAATTCCAAATAATAGTGACCGACCACAAACCACTGACTTACCTTATGAGTCTAAAAGAGCCTAACTCTAAATTGGTAAGATGGCGAAAAAGATTAGAAGAGTTCGATTATCAAGTGGTTTATAAAAAGGGTAATCAAAACTTAAATGCGGATGTGCGGAAGTAGGATTAAACTTCCAGGTACAGCTTCCAACGAACAATTTGAGCTTAATATCATCGAAACCCTTGGAAGAATTACCAACACATCACTGCAGAGCGAAAACGGTTCAACCTTACACTCCGCACAGGAAAATTTAAATGATGGGATTCCCATTTCCGAGCGACCATTAAGCGAATTCACCTTTCAAATTATTTTCGAAAAGACCACTAGGACACCACAAACCTCTACGGAAATGCCATTCAAAAATAGACAGAGACGTACTTAACGCATACATGATTTTAACGAAAGCAATATTACAGAACTTTTCAAAAGATTTCTCGCCCCAAACAAAATTAACGCAATATACACCATCGACGACATTTTCGGCATAATCCAATCTGCCTACTTAAATTTTTCTCTGAATCACGAATTTTAAAGTTAATTCGATGCATGGAAATGCTTAAAGAAATAACAAATGTAAACGAGTAAGATAAAATAATAAATGATTGCCACATAAATAGTAATGATAGGGGTGTCAACGAAACAGTCCAACATCTCTAGAGGGATTATTTAAGTGACAAAATAATAAACAATTGCGAAACCTGTCAGGGTCAAACGTATGATAGGAACTCTTCCAAAGTAGAATTCTAAATCTCTGAAAGCCCGAAAAAACCTCTGGATAGCTTGTACACGGGCGTCTACACTATCAACGGTAAACCTATCTTGACCATCATAGACCGTTTCTCAAAATTCGCCGCCGCATATACACTAGATGCAAAGAACAGTATTAAGATCATAAAGTCACTTCGACGCTTCATCAGCCTGCACGGCATCCCCAAAATATTGGTTGCAGATCAAGGCACTGAGATGACGGCCAGCATATTTAAGGACTTCTGCAAACAATACAATATCAAGGTCCACTACACATCATATCAACAATCCAGCAGCAACGCTTATGTGGAAAGATGGCACTCTACTCTTACCGAGACGTACAGGATTATTTTAGAGAAACGAAAGAAACAAAATCTAGAGTTAGACCACGAGGACATACTAAACGAGGCCATTATTACCTACATTAACGCTATTCATTCCACTACAAAGTTTACTCCTTATGAAATTTTCTCAGGCAGAACACATATATTCAATAGAAAATTTACCTTCAATACCCAACACGCCTACCTCAAAAAGTTAAACGAATTCAGATCGCAAATTTATTCAGAAATTAAAAATAGGGTCGATGAACTTGTAAAAAATAATTTAGGGAAACTGAATGAAACTAGGACAGTTCCACCAATTCTCAAAGAAAACGAAACTGTATTTTGGGAAGAATGTAGACGGAATAAAATCACTCCTAGGTTCAGTAAGCATAAAGCAAAGAAGGACATGAAAGTTACATTAATTACCACTAGAAATCAAAAAAACTACATAAATCCAAGATTAAACGAAGACTTAAATTTCAGGGTAATATTGAAGACTCAAGGACAGAGCATACAAATACAAACGCTGGACAACAACCAGGGACTTATACCGCTGCGACTAGGGATGAGTAAAGTATTATCACCTAGCAAAACTTAATTCATATCGCTAAACTTAAGAACTACGAGGAAGCTATTGGCAACATTATAGACTCAATCAATAAGTTTGACAAAACACCTGAAGCAGCAGACACACTAACGGTTACAAAATTAAAAACAAAGGAGCTTGCACACAAACTACAAACACTGATGCCCAGACTTCAACCGAAAAGAGGACTAATCAATGGACTTGGGTCGATAATAAAGGGTATTACCGGTAACATGGACGCCGACGACGCGGTACAGATAAACAAGGATATCGAAAAGCTAATGTTGAATTCATCGAACTTGGGAGCCATGATCGTTAGACAAACTAAATTGAACAAACTCATGATGGAGCGATTTTAACCAATATCTAGTACAGTCACAAAATAAAATTAAGAAGGACCACGATTCTATGATCCATATTCAATATCTAAACCAAATCAATTACAATATCGACTTACTGAACAATCATCTCTCTGACATAGCTGAAGCTATAATACTTGCCCGACTGAACATAATTTCAAAACAAATTTTAAGCTCGACAGAAATAACGGAAATATTCAGAATCCTCCAAAGCCAATCAGTAGAAATCGAATCAGATGAAAATATTTATGAACTTCTTAATCTTCAAGCTTACTACAATAATTCGAATATAATATTTAACATACAAATTCCAATCCTATCTAACGTCACCTACCCATTTTTCCACATCATACCTCTTCCTCGGCAGAAGGCACAGATTGTTACAAAATCCTATGTCATCCTAGAAACCCAGTGTTCAATTATTTGTCATAAAATGCCCAAAAATCGAGGGAATATATTACTGCAAGAAAGAAACTAATCAGCAAGAGTCGAGAAATTCCAGGTGCATAGCAAACATCATGAACGGCATGCCAGCATCCTGCCAATACGAGATCGTTTCAGGAGTCAACATTCCCAAAATCAAACTGGAAACAACTTGCGAAAACAATCACTGGAACTGCACTAATACACTTCGAAAAATGCGAAATTTCAATAAATGAAATCACATACAACAGCGAAAGCAGTATCTTTTCGGACAACATAGACATCTTCCCTATAACATCAATTGAGGTTAATACCAACGACACTCTAAAAGATGTCCAACTCCATCCATTAAATAGATACAAATTCCCGGACGAAGGCTACTTCCAACTATTAGAAATCCCCAGCTACGTTTGGAATTGTATTTTCCCAGTTTTCGGGATCTTGCTAAGTGCCGTCATAATCATCAGCACATACTTATACTGTAAAAGGAAAAATCATGACCAGCACCGAGACCCGGGTCCTGCTCCAGCTGAACCAAAGTTCATCTAGCTGTCGCTCTCGTAGGGGGGAGGAGTTACGCCGTCAATATCAATATACCATCATCAATTTCATGCGACCAAAGGCAATCACCTATAAACGTGCTGCACAATTATCAATAATAATTTCACTGTAATTTGCACAATCTAGAAATTAGCTCAACATTGCAAAACTCAGTTCATAATAAATTGCAACTTCCGAAATAAGCATATTGTATTGTATTGTATTGTCATCAGTTCATTATAGCTAATCAATAAAGATAGATTTATGTCCAAAAATTCTGTTTTTTTTTTTAACTTGGATGAATCGAGAATACGTAATTAACGCAATCGGTGCAGAGGTAACCATTCGATACAACAGTGCTCCAACCGATTCAATTAAGTGATGACAGTGTTGAAGTTCGCGAAAAATAACACAATTTTATTCAATATTCTCATTTAGAACGGCCGTCACTTTGTTTTACGATTACAGATGTCACCTATTGGACAAATTCTCAAAGATATTCATCATGAATATAATTCCTGAAACATTCATGGAAATCCTAGCAAACCTGTAGTGTCTGAGTTGATTGGAAGTGCGTATTGTCCCATAGCCATCTTTGGTTGCTGTTATAATACAGGAAAATTTAAACCCCCTATAAATACTATTCGATCTTTCTGAAATTTTCAGTAATGATAAAACTTGTAAATTGACATTTAAATCTTAGTCAATTTAAGGGAGCCCTTACGATTTTCTTCAAGCAAATCTAAAATTGACAAATCATACTATTACCAACAAAGCTGAGTGAATTACGACTTCTGACGTATTTGTTATTGTTGTCCTGATAAAGGGCTACACTCATGATTTTTTTGCAGATTTTTCGGATGAAAGGTTTCCAGCCGCGAAGGAGCCAAAATTTCGTTAGTTTCTCCTTCTGCCTCCCTCGATACTGATAAAGTAATTTTACAAGGTGGGTCCCATGGAAAATGGAACTTTTTCAAAATAAAGACAAAAACTCAATATTCCGGCAATTCCCATTTATTTTATTCAAAATAGTCTTCTTCCGCATCAATACAACGTTTTGCACGATCAATTAACATATCGAATGAGTTTTGCGATCATTTTTATCCATCGACTTTAGTATGTCAGTCGTCGCTCTTTGGATGGTCTCTACGTCGGCATAACGTTTTCCTTTCATAGGCAAGTGCAATTTTGAGAACAAGTAGAAGTCGCACGGAGCCAAATCCGGCGAGTACGGTGAATAGTTGATGTTTAAAATGGAATTTTTGATCAAAAAATTCGTGATCAAGTTCGATCGATGAGACGGGGCATTATCATGCAACAAACGCCAGCTCCCTTTTTCACGGTATTGTGGCCGCACACGACGAATACGGCTGAGCAAACGCTTCATAACACCAAGATAAAACACAGCAGTAATCGTTTGACCAGGTGGAACGAATTCACAATGAATAATACCCTCCGAATCGTAGAAACAAATCAACATTTTCACTTTTGACTTTTTTTTGGATTGGGCTCGGTTGGGTGCTTCCATTCAGCACTTTAACGCTTAGTTTCGGGATCATATTGAAAACACCATGTCTCGTCACGAGTCACAATCGAATATTTGAAGTTTGGGTCCTTTTTTGACTCTTTAATTAAATCCTTACAATGTTGAACTTAATATTTGCTCTTTGTTCGAAGTTCATTTTGCGACCGATGCCACAAACACACTGTCACTTTTAGCGCGATATTTTGGTTTCCATTGAACCAAATGTCATACAATTTTGACAGGATGTCAGTTAAGAATGGACCTTTCCATTGCTAACATCTACCAAAAGGTGGCGCCAATATAAATCGATGTTTTGAAACAGTTCCGTTTTCCATGAGACACACTGTGTATGACCTGTTTTGGAAAGATCTCATTGGGACCTTTCATATGCCCCAATTGACTAACTTTTACGAAAAAAAATTGTCTGAGGGTCATTCCCCTAGATGGGGCCCCCTTAAAACTCTTTAAAAAAAATGTTTACTCCAAAACTTTCTAGAAGTCATAATTCCCAACCTTTCCGCAAAGTTTCATGGCTGTAGCCTCTTTAGTTTCGGAGAAAAACTGTTGTAACTGCAGATAGACAGACGGACTCAGTTACCGATTTTAATAAGATTTTGTATTTTAGTACAAAACCCCAATAAAACGAACACTTACAAAACTAAGTTTCAAAGAACATCTTTCAATATACGAATATATCATTCAAATTCATTGTTAACTAGAAAAGTTTCCGGCCATATCAGATGAAAAATTTGTTTATTTCAACGTTATCAACTTTCAAAATATGAAACCTTTTCATTTACATTGCATTTCTTTTCTACTCATTCGTCTCCAAAAATGAAACATAGCGCGACAAGACTCTCAACTCTTGTGGCGCTATGTTTCATTTCAATTTTTCAATTTTTCAAATATTCAATATGATGACGTATCAATCCATTCGAAACTTGTTAGCTTACGTTTGTCTTATTCGGCCACATATATCGGATCGGTTCTCGTAGACAGAATGTAAATCATGCCCCATTCCTTCAGGCAAGTGTGAAATTCCTAAAAAAGCCACGAAATGGGATCAGAATCATTGGAAGTCGGTTGAAAAGTTTGCCCTGAAGGACATGTATGATGAAATAGGATACTTGATTCATGCATGGAATTATTTATCCAACTTTAGGCGCAAAACTTCTTCTCACAGATAGCAAAATGTGTGAAAACGGAAAGAAAAAGTCCTTTATGATACCAGCTAGGGATGCTTTGTAGGAAAGTTAAAGCCAGATGATTTTGTATTTTGTTTTTTCGCAAATGCTATTTGAAAGGGCGGAAAGACCCACTAATCCCAGAACAAAGGAAACCCTATTTAGGGTAATGAGAACCCGAGACAAGGACGATAATCATCAAAGGAAGGCAGTTGGAGTATAAACTTGTGCCCATCAGATCGTCATCCATCATTCTATCGATGAGATTCTGCTGTTCCTCAACTAGTTTGGTCCTCCCAGCCGGACGACCCTAGTTCCGAGCGTCCATTATACCTCTGACACGTTGGCAGGCTCTCCCTCGGCTCGAAGACTTGTTCCTTTGCCTGCCCTAATCTATTTCATTTTGCCAACTTGCAACTACACTTCGTCCTTCGGCACCTACGAGTTTCAACAGCCAGCCACCCAGCCAACAAGCAAAAGCTTGCGAAGTTGGATGATTGCTCTTGCGAAACTTCCTTGAGTGCGAATCGAAAACGTTTTACCAACCTGTCATAATTCGTAATTGACACTCTGAACCGTCAGACGGATGGACAGAGGAGCGGGCAAGCGAACGTTTGGACAGCAGTACAGGGTGCGATATCGAGACCGAAGTAGAAACGGATATGAAGTAAACAGTTTTGAAGGATGTAGATAGATGAGTTTGGCTACGCCAACTGCGAAGAAACGCGTAGCTGAGGGCGGATCGAGGTGGACAGCAGAACGCAATTGAAGTGGACAATGGAGAACAAGGATATTAGAGCCAACCAACCGGAAGATATGGGGGATAATAGTTCGGACTAGTTTCCAATCAATTGAACAATATATTGCAGGGGATTGGCACACAATCGCTCTGAATACAAATGTCCTTACAATTTCTTTCAGTATTTGACCTTTATTTATGAGCTGCAGGTTACCTACTTTGGAGCGATTTAAATCGAAATAAAGCGGTTTTTGACTTACCAGTTAAAATAAACAGCTTCGTCATATCCATTTGAGTGGATTTAATCCTCGAATAGTTTCGTCCTTTCATGATTCTTCCGTTTGGGAGCTAATTTCGTGGAATATTTTTCTCTTCAGCCACGTTTACTTCGTTTGCTGGTTTCTTGTATTTCCTGCAATTCCCCAAATATGTCACACCTTCCGCCTATTCCAACCACTCAACTCTTTGAGAAGCGGGACAAGTAGTTCCCGCTGTTTGTACTCGGGCGTGCTGAAAACGGCTTCTAAGTACATGCAGCCGCTGGCACCTTAAAATAACCCCGAAACACAACCTTGTCCTTACGCTTCACAACACTGATCATCATCGCAATCAGAACAACGCGAACCGGAAACGGAACCCCGAAAACGGCAAATCCGATAGTGAAGAAAATTAGGAAAACACGAAATCGGCAATTTTCACACGCGATTTATCCCGGAAAATACGTAAAAGTAATGCACACGTACAGCTTGAGTAGAATTTGGGGAGCCAACAGTGAAAATACCTGTACCCAGGACGAAGGAAGGACACAAGGCGAAATGTAGTATCGAAAGGGAGCACGGAACCAAGTTTCCTGTTAGCACGAGCAAATCTTTGTTTCGGCTTATGTCACTGAGGAAAGGAATCGGTTCCACGGAAGGACAACAGCTGTCGTAGGAGCAACTTATGGGCACGCTAACGGCGACGGGGGCCTCTGGGGGAGAGGAACTCACACCCGGTCATGCTACGGAACTTGCTGACAGACAGCCACTTGCACACATTCATTCAACTTGGACAAACTCCCAAAACGATAACTTCAATTTCCTTTTTCACAAACAAATTTAATTGCACCACTTGACGCGCCTTCACATTCCTTCGACTTTACCCTTCGCTTTTCGACTATTTTCCGTTTACATTGCGAGGGAATTTTCGCTTTGCGGCACTTGTTCACTTTTTGGCGGGATTGTTGCTCCCCCGTTACGCGTTTCACAGCACTTTGCGGAAATGTATTAAACGATTCCGTGAAAATTCACTCGTCGATATTCGACGGACGCCAAGCGTCCAAAAACGGGTTAAGCCAGGAAATTTTGCAGAACGCCAGGAAAATTTCAAACAACTTTCTCGACTACTCACGACAACCATCGGCGACCCAAACAGGCCGAGTTCGATACGAAAACTGAGGAAACAAAAGTTGCCAACGGCTCGCGACGCGACGACAACACGACCGGTCGCGCCAATATGTGCACAGCTGGAGCGCATATACGTTGCAGCAACAATCCAGTGGCGTGCCGGCGGTCAGCGAGTTATGTGTTTTGTGGGTTATTTGTTCGCAGGGCTGCTGGCAGCATGTTTACAATGAATGTTTGTCTACACTCCGATGCAACTCTCTTAAGTTGCCAATTGGTGGGTTGCATCAGTGCGAGAGCAATGGAACCGGTTGTGGACCTGCGCGTCGCGCTGTTGCCGTAATCAGGCATCTCGTCGCAGATGTGGCCAATGTTGATAGCGCTAGCAGAAGAAGTGACGTCATTTGTAGCGTTACCTGTTGTGGCGCTGCTGTTGGATGAGTTGTGCCTTCGTTCGTAGGTGGATCTCGTAGCGTTCCCGCTCTGCCTTTGTCTGTGCGTGGCTAAGGTGTACGGGAATTTGGGAAACGGCATGAAACGTTTCTAGGTTGCAGCCGGTGCAAGGATGTTCATTTGTTTGCGGTTTTCTGTGGTCATGATAAAAGGATTCGGTGAAATTGAGAGTCTACAATTTACTTTAGAAAAACGGCGTATGGAGGTTATTTTTGAATGTATTTCGGAGCACTTAGCGACAACAGAATACGAGTATAACAAGGTAAAAATTGCTGGTGGAGAAATTAATCACCAAATTGAATTAATGAGGTCAAATCGAGCAGACATTCCATGAATTATGAAGTCGAAAACATGTAAGTGAGAAAAATTTGCCATTGCTAAAGTATACAATGAAATGAAAGAATTCTTCGTGTTTAAATGATTGGGAGACATTTTTTCTTTGAAATTGACATACGACATATTTGACAGGAAAAATGATTTGATTGCAATTGGATGAGCAAATATGAGATTAGCAGGCAAGTAATACATTTTTGGAAAATCTCAAAATATGCTTAAATAGCGTGGTGTTACTGATGACACTTTAGTACTTTGTTCATTTTATATTTGTTGTTGAAATTATGGGATTCCCCTAGTATTCGCAGAGTTTAGGTGTATTTTTAATTCGCTTATGCCAATAGTTTGTTCGAAAATTAAGTGGTATGATTTTAATAATGTTAATATATTACAATTTTTAATTTAACTATAATTTGAAGAATTTCGTTCAACATTTGGGTTGGATCCCTGCTTTATCGAATGGGTACCGCTGGGCCGATTAGGCTGAAATTTTATATTCCGGAGCACTTTTTGATTACAAAACAGATGAGGTGAGGAAAAATTAGATTTAAATGTTTTTTCAGCTAAATTCAATGTATGTATTTTAGTGTTGACTTGACAGATGAGAAGCATCACATTCTTTCGTCAGTTTATACCTAGCTACCAAATTTATTTCCTTGAAAATGGTGTCGTACAAAACTGCCCTTCTAAAGCAGATTAGTTTGCATCGAATGTCTTCTCACCTTATCCAGAGCATATCTACTAAATAGCAGCTGCAATTAGAACAAATTTTCTTTCTTACGGTACTTATGGAGTAGAGAGAATTAGACTAAAAGTGCGTATGTATGGTAAGCCAAAACTTGAACTTGCATGCAATTTTACCAACACAAGGTAAACTTTAATCCATCTTTTACACGTTTATTCGCCTCTCTTTTCATTTTGACAGCTCCTCGATTGCAGATGCTAGTTAGTATATATGCTCTACCTTATCTATACTAACGTAAGCCCGATGGCGCTGAAGTAGTTTAAGAGGCAATTATATCAAGGTGAAGAGACATTCGATGTTAACTATACTTCTTTAGAAGGGCACTGTAGGGCACTGCCGTGTTATGTGCAGCTCCCTGGATGTCACGTTATATTATTTTCAATAATGTTTTAGATATCGTTTAGATTTAGATTGTTATGTTTGAGACGCCATCGCGACCTGTCGATATTTTATAATAAACTTAAGTTAGTAGTAATAATCGTGTTTTCATTACTACATTGGTGACCTCGTGCAAAACTAGTGAAACGCGCAATATGCCTAATTCTCCAGATAATAAAACCTATCCCGCGTCGTTCATTTGAAAACGTTTTAGAAAATATTGAATCACTACAGACGCTTAAGCTGCCGCCATTTTGGAAAAGACGGCGAACTTTATGGTTCGTGCAAGTTGAAGCACAATTCGCGACTCATAGAGTATTAAGTGATGCTAACCGTTTTAACGCGATAATTTCATCAATCGATTCTGCCATTTGGGAGCAAGTCGCTGATATTGTGGAATCGCCGCCTACATCGGACGCATATGTGGCTTTAAAAAACGCGCTTATATCTCACTTCATAGACTCGCCTGAAAAAGCGTTAAAAAAAGTGTTCACGGACTTATAACTTGGTGATAAAAGACCATCTCAACTGTGGCGCGAAATGAAATCTCTCGCAGGAAACCAGCTCGGGGAAGATGCTGTGCGTGCTCTTTGGCTACGTCGCTTACCACCACGAGTGCGTGCAATATTGACAATGACTTCTGAAATTGGAATCGAGCCATTAACATTAAGGGCGGACAAAATTTTAGAAGAAAGCGGAATGGCCTCGATAGCCGCCGTCGGGAATAGCGCATCAAGCGTTAACGATAATCTACGAAATGAAATTGCGTCTCTCACAAAAAGGCTTGAAGCGTTCGAAATGCGCAACTCACGCAGAAACAATTCACGTTCGTCCTACCGCCGGAAATAAAACCAATCGCGATCTCGTTCCCGAACTGTTTGCTTCTACCATCGTCGATTCGGTGCAAAAGCGCAAAAGTGTCGAAAACCGTGCACTTTCGTGACGGGAAACTAAAATGCTCGTCGTCATGTGCGGTAGATGACGACGGCCAATACCAAAACCGCCTACTCATAAGAGAACGTCGCAGCGGAACTCTATTTTTGGTCGATACCTGAGCTGATGTGTCGGTAATTCCCCCTGAAAAACACTGCCTTCGTAAAACACCAGCGCCTCTAAAACTACACGCAGCAAACAACACCGTGATCACCACATACGGTGAACAACTGATGGATCTCGATTTCGGACTACGACGCCCGATGAAATGGTTCTTCACAATCGAAGACGTAGCACATCCAATTCTCGGTGCAGACTTTCTTCGTAAATTCAACTTATTGGTGGATTTAAGGAACAAACGGCTGGTGGATGGTAACACGCAACTCTCTACTCTCGCAAATGTTTGCAAGGATTCGACGCTTTCACGGAATTCAAGACTCCAAGTGCAGAGGATATTGCGAAAGAACAAGCTAACGATGAAGAGCTGCAACATCTCCTTAATGCGAACACTTCGCTAAAGCTAAAATAATTTCCATTAGGAAATGGAAATGTTTTATTCTGCGATGCATCAATGGGAAATCCAAGACCATATATCCCAGAGTCTGAGGAAGTCCCTGTTTGAGAAAATTCATGGATTATCACACCCAGGCGGAAAAGCCACGTGCAAACTTGTCTCCAGCAAATATGTGTGGCGTGGAATGAAAAAGGAAGTAGTAATATGGACTAAGAACTGCGTAGCATGTCAGCGATCTAAAGTTCATTGACACGTTACTCTTACCCCGCAAAACTTTCCAACGACCGATCGCCGCTTCCAACACATACACGCAGACATTGTTGGTCCGCTTCCATCGTCCTATGGATACACCTACATATTCACGGTAATAGATCGGTTTGCTCGATGGCCCGAAGCAATTCCGTTAGAAGACATCGCTGCAGATACAATTGCTTCAGCATTCTTCACAAACTGGGTGGCAAGGTTCGGAACACCTGAAACAATAACCACCGACCAGGGAACTCAGTTTGAGTCTGCATTGTTCCAAGCCATGTTACAGTTTATCGGCAGCAACAGGATTCGAACCATAGCGTATCATCCCGCTTCTAATGGAATGGTTGAAAAGTTTCATCGTTCCTTGAAAGCCGCAGCCATGTGCCACGAATCGTCACATTGGATTGACGTTTTGCCACCAGTGCTCTTAGGATTAAGGACATCTCTCAAAGACGACATCGGATGTTCAGTTGCGGAAATGTGCTACGGGTTGCAATTACGGTTGCCCGGAGAGTTCTTCAGCGATTATTCGTCTCCTGATAGCCCACAAATTTTCATCGAAAAGTTCCGACGGAAAATGCAAGCACTAAAACCGACACCTGCCGCACACCACAACCAAAGAAGCGTTTTGTGCACAAGGACCTGTCCAGATGCAGCCATGTGCTTATCGGACAGGGATCTGGAAAAAAATCTCTGCAGCAGCCATACAGCGGTCGTCATGAAGTCATCGAGCTTGTAGATGAACGAGTCTTCAAAATACGCATAGGGAATAAGATCACAAACATTTCCATAGAGCGTCTAAAACCAGCACATATGGAAAACGACTCGCAGGATTTAGCTAGTAGACCATCATATGACGGAGCAGCAAACTTTCATCAACCGACAATGCTCAAAACGTATGAAGGACCTAAGTCAAAATTACGTCAAGTGACATTTGCTAAATGAATGGAAATGTCGTTATCACTTGAGGGAGACTGCTGTAGGGCACTACCGTGTTATGTGCTGCTACCTGGATGTCACGCCATATTATTTTAAATAATGTTTTAGATATCGTTTAGATTTAGATTGTTATGTTTGAGACGCCATCGCGACCTGTCGATATTTTATAATAAACTAGCTAGTAGTAATAATCGTGTTTTCATTACTACAGACACCCGTTTATTTTTTAGAAGGACACCTTCCTTTCCTTGAGAAGGACACCCTTCTAAAGGAAATAAATTTGGTAGCTGTAAATTGACGATAAAATGTGGAGCTTCATATCTGTCATGTCAAAACGAAAATACATTAAATTCAATTGAAAAATTGCTTAAATCTAATTTTTCCTCACCGCATGAGTTTTGTAATCAAAAAGTACTTCGTAATCAGCCCAATCTGTTGCGAATTATTTGACATAAGTGTATTTGTATTTGCACACAGCACCACCACTCTTATATTATTTTTACTATCGTTCGGGTTCAGATGAGAGCTCAGTTCGAGCTGGCAAAGCGAAGTGTGAGCATCGCGCAGCTATTTGTATCGTCATATCTGATTTACAACAAACACCTTAATTAATAAAGCTCTCAATAGTTATTTCTCCTAAACCTGATATTAGTGACGTTTGGTGACCGTGACAGGACCTGCTGAAATATAGAGCTAATTTTTATGATTAAGAGTGTTCGCAAATCTGTAATAAAATTAAGTTTAGTTATTGTCAATATGGATTTTTTGAAGGAAAAGCGTACAGCCAAACGTGGGGCTTTTACAAAGCAGTTGAATGTGTTTATTACTTGGAGCGACTCGGCTACCGCTACACCAACAGAAAAGGCTGTGATGTTTTCGTTACTAGAGTCCAAAATGGTGGAGCTTGATGCCGTGTACGATGCGTATAACGAAGCACTCTACGAATCAGATAAAGACGAGACAGAGATGCAGACAGAACTTGACGCATGTGATGTATAGAAGACTCCGTTTTTAACAGCGAAAATGAGTATGGTTAGTATAAATACAATTACAGTGCATACAGATAACGCACGCGTGGGATTAAATAATCCTCAGAATACAAATCTACCGCCAACCGACTTGCCAAAGTTTCATGGAAGCGTCAAGGAGTGGATTCCCTTTTGGAGCCAATAGAAAAAGATTCAAAAGTAGTAGTAGTATAAGCAAGGAAGATAAATTCGAATACTTAATCCAATGTATTGTTCCTGGTTCGAGAGCAAATGCCCTTGTTTCTATCTTCCCGCCAACAGCTGCAAATTACAACAATGCAATAGCTAGTCTGAAATCTCGTTTTGGGTGGGACGATTTGGTCATTGACTGTAACATGCGCGAGTTGATAAACCTTGTCTCAGAAAAAATTCGAAGAAGTCATTGGCAGACGTTCACGATAAAATTGAAACGTATATACGATCACTGGAAACGCTCGGAGTGACTTCTGAGAAGTTTGCTGCAATGTTGTACCCACTCGTTGAGTCATCGTTACCTGGAGAAATAGTTCAGGCTTGGCAACGTAGCAGTCAAAGTAGACGCGACACATGAGGCGAAGAAGAAAACGGAGCAGAAAGAGATAGAGCGGAGGAGCGACTCCATGCTCTTCTTGCATTTTTGGAGCTTGAAGTTGAAAACGAAGGAAGGAATGAATTGAAAAGGCAGGGAAATTCATTATCGATGGAGTCAGCGGAGGCGAGCAAGCAGAAGACACACAAAGGTAAAACTTCGAAACCAAACGATGTAGCTACCGCGAGTGCACTATTTGTTGCAAAAGGCGAAAAGCGGACGAATTGTATTTTCTGTGAGTTACAACATGTGAGTGAGAGCTGTGAGTGCGCGCGTAAAATCAGTTTGCAGGATCGTGAAGCATTAGTCAACAAAGCCGGTGCGTGTTTAAATTGCTTGAACCGCGGACATATTAAGACTAAATGTAGAGTGCGAGTTAAATGTGCTTGGCGCTCAATGCATCACGTTATATTGATGTGCCGTGAATTTTCGAGAAAGAAAATCGAGGATGCAAACGAGCAAATCGAAACCCGCGACTAGAAATATCGTCGTTAACGATTTGGCTGCCTCCGTTGCTTTGCCTACTGTTTATTTACAAACTTCAAAGGTAAAATTGTACTCCGAAATGAATGAAATGACTGCGAGAGTTTTAATAGACCCTGGATCTGAAAGATCTTACATACGAACTGATCGCGCACACAAACTTGGCTACTTTTCGAAAGGTAAACAAGAAATTTGTAGTCTGTGTGGTCTAGTGGTTAGAGCATGAGACGCGTAAGCCGGAGGTCCCAGGTTCAAATCTCGTTGGTGAACAACGTGATTTAGTTCAGGGGATTTTTCAGACAGACTACGAGTGGTGATATGTACTGATTTAATAAGATCATATTATAGCTGAGCAGATACACGGGAGCATGGTACTGACCAAACCAGCTTCCGAAAAAATGAATACGGTCATGAAAATGAGATACTTTGGCTATCTTTAAGTGAAGGCCCGAGAGGGGCTGTAGTGCTAAAAAGAAAAAGAAGAAGAAACAAGAAATTACACACTCGCTATTCGGTGGCGTAAAACTTAAGAGTGAAAAACATGACGTTTCTAAGCTTTGTATGAGAAGTATGGATGACTCGTATGAATGCTCTTTTGATGTGATTAATAAGGATATAATCTGTGACGTGGCCGGTAAACTATTTACAGGTAACAGACGTGAATTAGAGAATGGTTTAATTGCTTTTCAAACTCTGTTAGGTTGGACCGTGATGGGAAAACACGTGGGCGAAAATGTAAAGTCCGATACGACAACTTTAGTTACGAGTATGTTTATACAAGAGGCCAATGTTACTGATCTTTGGAATATAGATATACTCGGGATTGACGACCCTATAGAGAAAAAGAGTCGTCATTTTCAAGAGTGTCGAGCGAGAGAGTTTGTAATAGAATCAGCGAAAATTGACACTGAAGGGCGTTATGAAGTGCCATTGCCTTTTCTAGAAGACCATTCTGATTTACCGAACAATTATAGTGTCTCCTATACACGTTTAAATAAACTAGTTGGCAAATTGAAAAAAAACAAAATCTGTTTAGCTCCCCGAATGGGAACTAGAAGGAATCATCGAAAGAATACCTTATGACGATGATTCAAAACATTATCACTATCTAACACACCGTCCGGTAATAAAGCCACATGCAAAAACGTAGGCCCTATCCGTATTTGATGCCTCCGTGAAAGAAAAAGGATTTCCGTCGTTGAACTAATGCTTAGAAAAGGGTCCTAATCTATATTGAACTTGTTTCCTCCATACTCAATCATTTTCGCGAGTCTGAAGTAGGGGTAGTTGCCGACATAAGAAAGGCATTCTTGCAAATATCGATAGCTAAAGAACACAGAGATTTCCTACGTTTTCTTTGGCACGAGAATGGAAAACTCGTAGTTTTTAGACACTGTCGACAAGTGTTTGGTTTGATATGCAGTCCTTTTCTTTTAGCAGCGATGTTTCACTTTTACTGTACCAAGCTCTGAGAGTAGCAAAAGAAAGCAGCAATCACAAATGGTCGAAGGGAACTGTTGCAAAACTAGAAGAGGCTCTTCACATAGATAACGTCGTAATTTCGTTGAATAAAATGAAAAAATTTATGAGTGAAGCTAAGTCGATTACGACCAGTGGAGGCTTCGATCTACGTGGCTGGGAATACTCTGGTGATGACTTGGACAATAGAAGAACTCCCGTTTTTGGTATTTTGTGGGATAAGGATAGCGATAGTTTTTCGATAAACCCTGATGTTTCGAGGGTTGAACATGATTTCACAGAAATCATTACAAAACGAGTTATATTGTCAATTGGAAATCGTATTTATGATCCCATAGGTTTTTCATGCCCACTAACTTTGGTGCCTAAAGCTGTGGGATGATAAAAAGGCTTTTGATGCTACGATTGATCGAATAATGAAATCTTTAGACATTGGATGTTAGATTTAGTCTATTTGAAAAGCATAGAAATTCCTCGTAAACTAGGCTCGGGAGAACTTGAAACACATGCTTTTTCGGATTCAAGTGGCATTGCCTATGCAGCAGTTATTTTTGCGCGAGTGGTTCAGGGCGAACGTTTGGTAAACATACAGCTTTTCAGTGCAAGATCTCGTATAGTGACTAAAGGAGCCACCATTCCAAGGTTGGAACTAATGGCAACATCTATTGCTGCACGACTAACCAGCTGGGTTACAAGCTCATTAACGCGTAAAATCAATCGTATTACGCATTGGTTCGACTCGAACACTGTACCAGCGTGGATTAATCGAGATCTTTAGTGGGGAACATTCGTACGTAATCGCGTTAAAGAAATAAGATCTTTGAGCGAAAAGAATTCGTGGAAATTTGTTCCCGGTAAAATGAAACCTGCAAACCTCCCTTCACGAGGCTGCAGTCCAAAACAGTTAGTAGAGTCTCGGTGGTGGCTTGGTCCGCAATGGTTATCTGAACCTGAGTCAACTTGGCCACCAGAGCAGGATGAGGTCGACGAAGAAAAAATACCAGCTGAGATAAAACGATCGACTTTGACACAAATGATCAACACTGATAGTAACTTCAGTGCAGCTAAATTTTTCTCGAGCTACTCAAAAATCATTCGTTTTTTAGTCTTGATGCAACAATTTTTCGATGGATGTCAGCAATCTCAGAGAAAAATTACAAAGAATGAGCTTTGTACACCTAGGGATTTAACGTTAGGGATAACTTTCAAAGAGCTTCGAAATGCTGAGACAAAATTTTTGCTTTTTTTACAGCAACAAATGTTAAATTCAAACAAATTATCATCATTGAAAGTCATGATAAATCCCGATGGGCTCAAAGTTGTAAAAACTAGGGTTCTTAATAGAAAGAATGACATCAATTTTTTGTGTCCAACTATAATGGATGGGAAGCATAAAATAGTCTATTTGCTAGTAAGAGAGACTCACGAAAAATTAGGCCATGTAGAAACGCAAATAATTATGAATAATGTTGTTTCCTTCAAGAAATACAGGAGGTTGGTACTCCCGACATTGATATGTTTTATCATGAAAAACTTCACAAACAATTCAAACATATTCAGGAGACTCTTGACGCCCTTCGTAAAAGATTTCGAAAGGAGTATCTAGGACAATTGATTTCGAAAAATTGTAAAAACGAAACTAGGAAAATACATGTCTGTGATGTAGTTTTAATTGGGGGTGATAATTATAAACGCAAAGATTGGCCTCTTAATTTAATCATAGGTAAAGGCGGTAACGTTAGAGTTACCATAGTGAAAATGCAGAATAGTTTGCTTAAACGTCCTATACAACGAATTTACCCTCTCGAAATCGCACAAGAACACCTAAGAGTTAATGAATCTTTGAATCAAAAGGCTAAAGTTATAAAGTCGTGTAATTGTGACGCTAATACAGGGTCTGCATAATAAGTAACCGGAATGAGCCTCCCCCGCGCCGTCAAAGCGTCTGCTAACCGGTATCTGGTGCTGTAGTGGTGGTGGGGGTCTAGGTAAAGGGAACCGGGCTGCAGCAGTTGCCTCCAATTGCTTGGAGAGATAGTATCGAGCGAGAGCGGAGTGCGTGTTCAGTTACGTCGTCGGAGTGAAAATGGAGCGTACGATCGAGCAACGTCTTAGCATCAAATTTTGTGAGGATGTTCTGTCCAGAACTCAAGTGTTTCAGTGGCACAGAATTCTCCGGGAGGACCGCGATGACGTCCATGACAAACAGCGCGTCGGTCCTCCATCAACGAGTCACATGGACAGAAATGTGCAAAAAGTGCGTGATGTGTTGAACAGTGATCGATGACCGTTCACAACATTATTAAGAACGACCTGGGCATGAGGAAGATCTGCGCGAAGCTGGTACCCAAACACCTGACTGATGAGCAAAAGGAGCGTCGTGTTGCTGTCGCTTTGGGAATCCTTGATCGACTGCAAACCGAACCAGAGCTCTTACAGCCCGGATATGGCACCAGCGGACTTCTTTCTGTTCCCCAAGATCAAGAGACACCTTAAGGGGACGCTGTTCGGGACTCTGGAAAACGTTCAACGTGCCACGACGACGGCTCTAGACAGCATCGAGGTTGCCGACTTCCAGGGAGCGTTCTGGGATTGGAAAATCCGGTATCAGCATGTTATCGACTCCAATGGGGACTACTTTGAAGATTTCTAAAGAAAAATTGTGCATATTTTGCCAATAAAAAATTTCCTGAGGTCAGTCCGGTTACTCATTATACTGATGATCTAAAATGAAATGTAAACAATCCGCCGAGAAAAATCTTTTAACGGAAAATGTTCAATTGAAAATTGTAACCATGGGAAGTGGGCATGAAATTAAAAAGCCTATAAGATTTGGAATAAATTAGATAAAAAAAATTTGATTATTGTTTTTCTCATAAAAGAGTTGTGTGATTTCATATATAACTATGTTCTAATGTATCTCATGCAATATTTTTTATATATAAGTGATTATAAATTAAATTTGTTTTCACAAAAGGGGGAGGATGTTGCGAATTATTTGACATGAGTGTATTTGTATTTGCACGCAGTGCCACCACACTTATATTATTTTTATTATCACTCGGGTTCAGATGAGAGCTCAGTTTGAGCTGGCAAAGCGAAGCGTTAGTATCGCGCAGGTATTTGTATCAAGTCATATCTGATTTACAATAAACACCTTAATTAATAAAGCTCGCAGTATTTATTTCTCCTAAACCTGATATTAGTCAAACAATCGGTCTAGTGGTAACCATTTGATAAAACCGGGCTCCAACCAATATTTGTAGTTCCTAATTCCACTGGTACAAGCGAGTATGCAGAGCAGTAAGTAAACTTTATTGAGGATTTTTATGACTTGACATTACAGAGTATCTTAATGACTATGTGAAATTTGACAGTATATCGATGTCAAATAAACTTTGACGACGAATATATGTGTGCCAAAATACGTTTTAATGCCTAATTTGAGCAGAAATTTAAAAGCAAAATTGAATTTAAATTAATATTTTCCTATGTTTTAATACTCATTATAAATTCGTAGTTGATGATTTTATAGTATACATATCTCTGCAGCGCTGCTGTGAATAATTGAACTATATTTATGGCAATTTATGCACTAAGAGGTCAAAAAATTAAACAACTGCGTTACTTCAATTCAGAATTAAGTTTCATTATTGATTCTACGTCTAGCACTCGTTGCGTGTAGACATGTTCTTAATCATTAATCATTTTAAAATTTAATTAATTTTTCGCAAAAGTCAGTTTCCAAAAGTTCAAAAGTCAAATCAAATTTTGATTTTATTGGAAAGAGCATTTATCTTCGAAGGAATCGACCCACGGAATCATATTGAATATTATCGGACTTCAATAAATCAACAGAAGCAAATAAGCCAAAGACTAACTCGAGACTGCTGTATGGAGGAGCCCGACGGCTTCCCTCCGTTGAGGGGCCCCGGGGAGAGTAGCAATACGGAATTGGCGGCAAGCGTCAACAAAAGAAGACACACGAGAAACGAGGACTCCGCAGATGGCTGGCGTAAAACTCAAGAAGTCAAAGACAAACAAGAAGTGAGTCGACTTCAGGCTGAAATTCTGAAATTGAGACTACGACTAAAATTTTCGCAGATATGTACAAGAGAGGGAAGAAAACTTAAGATGCAGAATCTTTAAGGTCAGTAAATACGGAAACTAAGGCGAAGAAAGCTATCAAACAAGTCATCCTAGAAGCAATACTAAGTGCTGGAGGCACTATTGACATCCAAAACTACTATGCAGCACTGGGCGGACTCCAATAAGAAATGGACGTTGACGAAAGTCTTGAAGGTAATGTTAATCAAGATTACAATGATAATTTTATCCTTTAATTAAAAAATAAACCAGCTCGCAGTTCTGCTGGTCCTCCTCAAAAGTTGCCAAAAATACAGAGAAAGTTCCGCCGCCAATTCATGTGTTCGATCAAAGCGGAAAGGATATGGTTCGGCTATTGGCAGCCAAAAATAAATTAACAAATTTCGAGACTAAAATAATCAATACCGAGAAATTAACTGTCAAAACAAAATCACTGGTTGATTTGAAATCAGCAAAAAATGCCCTAAATTCTGGGGAGGTTCCACACATCACATATACCGCGAAAAGTGAGAATAACCGGACCTTTTTGTTGAAGGGCTTGAATTGCGGAGAAGATACCGTTGATCTTCTTCAGGTGTTCAAGGAAGCAGCACCAGGAATTGAATTTATCTCCGATAATACGGTCGCAACAAGAAGGTCGACGGTAGACAAAAAATTTACCACTTTATTTAGGGCATATTTCAAATAAGAGCAGTTCAAGTGCTCTTCAACAAATAAGATACTTGAACTTCCGAGTGGTGAGGTGAAAACGCCTCCAGAAAAGAGAAGTCAACCAGTGTTATCGGTGTCAACGATTTGGGCATTCGGCTGCCAACTGCGCCATGCATTACCAATGCGTCAAATGCATGGACGTCCATGCTCCCGGTGAGTGCAAATTGGCTCGGACGGAGCCAAAAGAGAAATTATACTGTGTTAAGTGCGGTGTTTTTGATCACCCGGCATCATATTGAGGAGGCTCCCGATATCAAGGTGCGAGAGTAAAATTTGTCCCAAAGCAAACACAACTACACTGCAGTGTCTTAACTCCGAACTTCGCCAAGCCCGGAGTATCATTTGCACTCGCTGCTAGAGGACCAGCAGAAAATGCAGAAAATAATGTAAGTGCCAATAATGAGCTGCTTCTCAGAATTTACCAGCAACTAAATTCTTTATCGGAGAACATCGGTAAAAAAGATAGAAAATTAATTTTGTCTTTTAGCGTTTAGGGCTTTCAAATGCCTCAAAATAATTTGTCATCCAGCCACATTCCCATGGATAGAATTCGTGTCATCTCGATCAACATCAACTCCATTGTTATTTTGCATCAAATTCATTGTTAAGCGAAAGCCTGACATCATGCTTCTCACTGAAACACACCTCAATTCATGGCACTCCATAAAATTCAACGATTTTGCATTCGTAAGAAACGATAGGGTAAACGGTGATGGAGGAGGTGGCATCGGGATATCGGTTCGAAGACCCTATTGTTTCCAAAATATTGAAAAAGTCGAATTCAAAAACTTTGAATCTCTTGAAGTGTTCGCTATCCAAATCTCACTGCTAGGTGGGGATAGCCTCTTCCTTATCTCTGCCTATGCAACTGCTCGAAATATTCTCAAGTTCAAGGAGCTCAATTCCATGTTTGAAATACTCAAATTGAACAGACTTGCATTGTTATTATATGCTTACTGGTGACCTGAATGCCATGCATGCATCATGGCTGAACGCCAACATTAACCCAAGAGGTGTATTCCTGAAATCGTGGACAAGAGAGAGCCAAATCAAATACAGGTGCAATCTATATAGGTCGGAGCTCCGAACATACCCAAGGACAAATTCATATTTGAACCTCTGCATTGCTGACGCAAGACTTGAATTCAACTTTGATAGCCCCCAACGGAAACTGCAGGGGCTTCCTTATGATAGTGACCATAACGCAATCGTAATGGAAATCAATCATCAAAGGGATGATCTCTTCCTCGTTCCAGTTCAACACGAAAATCATCGGTTGAATTTCAAAAAACAGACTGGGGAAAGTTTCAAAAGAAGTTTAATCAAGAGTACCAGAAGCAATTTCCCCCTTCTGATGGTGGCAGCTCTTGCTCAATGGTTCCTAATGATAGGAATCTAACTAACGATGAAATAGATCTCTATTTGTCTAAGTTAGAGAAGCTGACGTAACGATTGAGAAAGTAGTTCCTAGGATTAAGCATCGCAACAATATGGAAGGGTATGTAACACCAACCATTGAAAGGTTGAAAAGATTGAAAAGCCTTCTTCTCACACGCGTCAACAATATTTATCGGTGATTCTTGGATTACAACCATCCCTCGTTGGCTTTGTTGAAATTACATCTGAAGAATATCCGGAACTTTATCTTTTCATACTTCAGGAGTGAGGCCAGTAATCAATGGGCGGAAAAATTGAGGGGTATTAGCCCACAAGACTCAGATTACGTTTTCGCGAAAGTGAATAGCATATTCCGCAAGAAGTATCTAGTGAAAGTATCGAATCTTGAAGTCACTAGTGATGAGATAAGTCTTCTCTACAGGGCTTGTTTCGAAATTGATAGTACGACTCCGGATAGAAATGGAAACAGGATTATATGTGATGGATTAGATAAACTTGTCCTGAATGGAACGCATTTTGAATTGGTTCGTCAAGCAAACCCTGAGAGAGGAAATTAAATATTTTCAGTGGTCGTTGAAGCTAAAGTTTCCGACTTCAAATCAAGCCTGGACGGCCAATCAATTCTTCATTTCAATGAAGCATTAACATCTGACCTCATACCGAGCTTGGATCTTTTTGATTATTTTGTCAGCTATGAAGACTTGTGTCTTATATTTCGCAGGATAATCAACAAGAAATTATGTGGTACTGATGGTATTCCAAATGTAGTTCTCCGACATTTGCCTGAGGTTGCTATTAGTAATTATTGCATATTGTTCAACAACATGTTGAGCAATTCATATTTCCCAAATGAGCGGAAAAAACGCTGAGGTATTTTTGATCTTGAAGTAAGGAAAAGAATCTTCATGCCCTAAGAGCTATCGCCCAATCAGTTTGTTGCCAAACATCAGCAAGGTGTTTGAAGTGATACTCCGCAAAGCATTGAACGCCTACATTGAGAAATATGAGTTAATGCCGAATTGCCAATTTGGTTTTCGTGCCAGGCATTCGACCATACATGCAATAACGAAAATAACCTCAGATATCTTTTGGAAACTAAACCGCAGATAATATTTTGGAGCGTGTCTCATTGATATGGAGAAAGCCTTCGATACGGTGTGGTTAGATGGACTAGTTTTTAAACTTCTTTAGGACAAGTTCCCCAGATACCTTGTCGCAATGATGTGCAATATGTTATACGGGAAATCGTTTGTTATAACGGATGGACGACATAAACATTTTGTCACGGTCATTAACAACTGCCATAGAACTCTTCCTGAAACTTGACAGTGAAGCAAAACTAGTAGGGCTACAAATCGATGAAAATAAAACAAAGCTCATGACACAGTCAAGGAAAAATACCTCAAGTACACAAAATATCACACTTGGCGAATATAGTATCGGAAATGTTAGCAAATTAGTCTATTTAGGCGCTAAAATAACGAGGATGGGCAATGAAAGAGACGAAAAACGCCGAAGAATACAGCTCGCAAATAAAATATTTTATTCGCCCACATTGAGAAATATGATTTGATGCCGAATTGCCAATTTGGTTTTCGTGCCAGGCTTTCGGCCATATATGCGATAACGAAATTAACTTCAGACATTTGTTGGAAACTAAATGATAGAGAATGTGTTGGAGCGTATCTCATTGATATGGGGAAAGCCTTCGATATGGTGTGGTTAGATGGACTAATTTTAAACTCCCTCTGGATAAGTTCCCCAAATACCTTGTCGCCATGATGTGCACTGTTAAACGGGAAATCACTTGATATAATGGATGGAAATCTAACCACAATGCGCGACTTCAAGGTCTTGAATGGTCTACAACAGGAGACAGTTAATGCATCAGATAGTTTCCGAAGCTTCAGAAAGAAGTCTTCGATGGATTCACTTTGCTGAAGTAGGTTAAACCGATAATTTTCGACGATCTCGAGTGGATTGGAGTCGTAATGTTCCTTAAGAAGCATTACAAGATCTTCGCAGGCTTTATGTTGCGGTTTTTGCTGTGCAAGTTTGTCGCAAACGATACAGCAAGGTTCCTTGACCGATTGTAATGTAGAAATAGGTAGACTCTCATGCTTGGTAAAGTCCCAAAAATTGCAAAAGCGCCCTCGAGTCGGTCCACCCAGCCTGATGACGATGATATATTTTTATTAAATGGTTCAATACTAAACAAACTTTGAAAAGTAGGGTTAAATGAATGAACCATGTTGTTGGTGCAACGGCTACCGGGGGCACGTCTTTTTAGTTCTCTAAAGTGTTTGGCGTGTTGTATATGCTTCAAAGTAGGTAAGTATTTATGTGCAGTAGATTCGTAGTTAAACTTGCGGGCTTTTGTTATTTCCCCCACCCTCGTCACCAATTTGCTGTTATCGTGGAAAAGCAAAAGATGTCCGTATGCCTTGGAGGTTTGTGCTCAAGAGAGCGATTATTGACAAATGTGCTTTAATTGACAATGTTTTACAGCGGTTTCTTATATTTATGTTATGATAGTGGTTACATCATTACCATTATTAAGAAAATATTAAAAATGAAATGCAAAGAGAAAACGCTCTATCCTTTCTGTTGTTAGAGGCTTTCCAAATGTGGAAGGTAAGTATGTCGTCGAGTGGGCAGGGTTTGACGTTGTCTCTGACTAATTAGCTTAGTGCTTTCGTTTCGGTTGCATGGTGCATTAATTTATCATAAGGCACTTTTACTTAACTTAGAATGTATTTGGTAGTATTAGAGTAGCTTACGAATATTTCTGGCAACGCGTTTTTATGTCGGTTGAGAGCGCGTGAGTTGGAAATTATTCTCCTTTGGGTTTTCGGAAGCATCAGAGAGGCTAAATTAGAAACATTTTTGATCCCGTTTTAAATGGGTTATTCGAATTGGTGGCTGAAGGAATGTATATATAATCTATAGACTATAGTGCATAGTCTACCCCCATCAAGACCCACGACCAAAATACCTATTTGAACTTGCTGGCCTACAAGTAACCACCCCGAAGTAGACTACGAGACTCAAACGGGTAGGCCTTGACAAGCGCAGTTCCTTGAAGCACCTCAAGATTTCACGTCTTTAACCGATGAGAGGCCAGTTCAGTTTCCTTTGGGAAACCTCACAGACGAAGTGAAGTTATAATCATTACAGAAAAACAATACTCCCTTAATGATTGGCAGTAGTTCTGGGTGAACAGCAGGAAGCAAAGAGGGACTGCGTGCTTCATCCCTGATCTGAGACCGTGTCTCCATCAACCCGTTTTTTTATTGACTTATAAAATGAGAAAGAAGGAACATTTTTCACCTGTGCAGATCTTTTTGGGAGTTACAGTATATTTCTCGTGTAGTGTCAAATCACTGCTCTGAACAAATATCTTTCGAGGTGTAACGGAACATGATTGGCTCTAATTGCCTTACCATTTTAATTATTATTTCCGTTTTTCTCTTAAGGCTTATTTTATTCTTTAGTGAAAAGGCATCAATTTTTTTTTAAATATGTGTTGTAATTATTATTGTTAGTTGTCCTGATTCATAAGATAGAGCCTAAATGAATAAAATGAATTGCTAGGCTAATCACGACTTTTCTTTCCAGCCAAACCCTCCTGTTCCAGCAGGAATGTTGGCAAACGGTGAGTATACTGCTTCAAGGGTAGGGTTCTTGTAATCGGCGACTGGCCGGTTTCCCGTCGCGTTCGGTGCCCGGTACCATAATTTGCTTTGAGGTTTTTTTGTTAGAGTAGGTTGTTTCGAAGTTCGCATTAGAGTAGGATATTTTTCGAGACCACGTCAGGAAAAAGAAAAAGTAATTTCAGGAACGAGGAGTTAGATCCAGTTTTTGTTGTTGACTGACTGAATTGAAGTTAAATACGGAATAAAGTAGAGATAGGTTGCGTTTCCGTATGGTTGTGTTTTAGACGCGTTTGAAACGGGCACGTAATGGTGGCTGAATTGATGTAATCGAGCGTAATCTATTTAAAAGACCTGCGACTGAAATCCTCTACGAACTAGCTGGCCGACAAGCAGCCACCGCAAAATGGATTACTAGTGCACGGACTGGTTGACCGATTGGTACTTTTTATTGGCACGGCTCAGACTTCCCGTCTAGAAACGATGAGAGGTTGGTTCAGATTTCCATCGGGAATCTCGACGTTCAAGACGAGTACGAGAATCATTACAGCCGGTCACGAATTGGTTATGTTCGTCGATGGAAGCTACGAGGAATGAAGTCGAAAAGTCTTGCAGTGGTTTCCGATCAGAGATCTGTCACTCCGGCACTTGTTGAACCGATTGGGGTTGCCACAATGCAGAGTGCCAGATCCCTCTCCGGGACAAAGCCGCAAATTATTACAAAGCAAAGAACCCGCCCCATATAATCCCGGGGATATAGTGCTCTTCTTTCGATCCCACAATCTGAGAACTTCACAATCCGCATTGTCCTCTGGAAATGTTGGGGACTGAGCTCGTTGATATTCTATGCCCTTTGAGTGGATAGAATTTTAGCTAAAGTATTCGCGTCCGACAAATTCTTCAGTCACATCAGAGAGTGGTGATCAGTATTCACAGTAAAGCGTGATTTTTTATCAAGTAGTGCCCGAGTTTCTCGTCTGTCCATCATAACACAGGGTAAACACTCTTTTGGTGGTGAAGTAATTTTTCACTATCTCGGAAAGACCGCGACTAAGGTAGAATACTCCCTTTCCATTGTCCGGGTACCTCTAACTCAGGACTGCACTTAATTTATGCTCTAAGGTATCCATCTGGCGGTTAAACGGCAAGGTGTAATCTGGAGTTGTAAGATTGCTTGCCGTTGATAACGTTATTTTGCAACGCATGAAGGCTAACTAACAGGGATCCGGCTATACCAACTTCATATTTTTACAAAGTAAATTAGTGAGTGGTGCTGTCAAAGCTTAGTGGTCCTAGATGAACCACCGGTACCAAGACACTATGCCCAGAAACTGTCGAACCATGTTTGCATTAGTTGGCTGGGGGTAGTTTATATATATTCAACTTTTTCTGGGTCGGATTGGAATCCGTTTTCATCTACCACATAGCCTAGACATTTCAATTTCGGGTAACAAAATTGTCCCAAGACATCCGCAAACCAGCCTCCCGTAGTCGTAATAATAGTTGCGTGCGTACAAGCACGACTAGTTATTGGAAATGAAACACTACCACCTTATGAAATCATAGTCCTAATAATAATCAATATCTGTTCGAACAGTGCAAAAAAACAGAGCGATTGCAATTAATTTCTCAATTCTGTGAATGTTGTCAAACTTTAAATTAAGGATGTAAGGCTGTTTAACTCTAACAGATCCAAAACATACATTGGAAACGAAACGATGCCACATGTTAACAGAACTTGTTATATCCTCTCAAAGATGTGCATTTCTCGCGATGGCTTTTCAGCTATACTGTATATACTCGTATTACAAACTAGATACGTTCGAACGAGCGAGTCCTGTGGTGGCAAAACAAGTCCCTATGCATCATGTTCATCACAGCAAAGTCATTACCACCTTTCAGCTCACAACAACGATGAACTCTCACTTTGTGCTATTTCAGGCAATGGCGCAAATAGTGCAGGACCGCCACCATCATAAAAATTCGATTCATTTCATTTGCAATTGTAAAATGGCAGGGTGCAGGTGGATTCGCCAGATTGCTCTCTTCCCATTTGTGGAATTTCAATTTACACTAAAGCTCGAATTTCTAACGAACATGCTGAAGTGCATTCCAGCATCAAAACAAATTCCCATTCAGCCTTCCATTTAAATAACATCAAAAGGGAATAATAAAGTTAATGATAAAGTTTAGCACAACAGGGTGTTGTATTCTTTTTTTTCGATTTTAGCGTTTATCGTTTCGCTTCTAGTGTTACCTAAATTCAATTTATATTTAATAGGAGTTTTTGGACCATTTACTCGCGGTAATTGAAAGCATGTGTGGTCATCCGATATGAGAGCGCTGTTTGATTGTTTCGCGCGAATTGGCATTGGGTTTTCTAAAATGAATGAATTAGAGGCAAACTGCAATGGCTGCATCGAATTTCTGACTTTATTGTGCATGTATGCAAATGTGCATTATCTCTCTCATGGCCTACATCATATCAGTCGATAAGAAGTTCTTCTGAGACCGCAGCACGTCCTCCCTTTCCAAAACTTTCAAGTTCGAGGATATTATCGATGGTGAGAGACTTTAAAGCATACTAGTAAATCTGAGAAACCTTGGCTCTTGAACGTCATGCCGTGGAACCGTCATCAAATGCATCCTGACAGGATGAACTCGGCAGCGCTCGTATTTGCTCTATAACTGGATACGGGGGGAGTGAATGCAATCGGAAATTACATCACTTCCAAGTGAATATGCATAAAATTTGAATTTAATGTTAGAGAAAAAAGTGTGATAGTGTTTCCTTTTGCATCCATGCTTCGCAACCCCACTCGAAAGGATAGCCCCAAAGAAAAATGAATTCTCTTTCGTGTCATTTGGCCGTCTTGGAAAAGTGCCAGTTCTGTAAGGAGAGTGGCGAAGAAGCGGAAAAGAAGCACAAGGCGCGGCTCAACGCGTCAAAAAATACACTCAGCCAGCATAATATAGAATACACACTCGTAGATAAACCGAACCTCGCTGTATATCGTTGTAGAACGATATATAAAAAATGTAGAAGCTGAATGTCGCACAAGAGATAGTATTGGGGTAGAGGGGAGGCGCCGAAGGAAAAAGGTGTCATAGAGACTAATGGGATCAGTTAGGGAGTGTTTTATGGGAAATCGGAGAAGAATGAAAAAATAATGGACAAGGTATTTCCGGAAAATGATGATTCGATTTTCATGGCAGGAAATTCACTTAAAGTCGTGATAATGTTACATAACACACAGCGCATAGTAATCGACTTGAGGAAAATCGTTTCTGGAAACATCAAATGTATTTTGCAGATGTGCTGAGGGAATACACGAACAACTGGTTGACCGTTATTAAACTTTCAGATAACTGGGTTTAAACTAATGAAAAGCATTTACAGGGTAATCGTTGATTATTCATTTCGAATATATTGGAGTTTTCAATATGAAGTTGTTTCTTACTCAATGATCAACACGTGTCAGTTGGAGCTATTAATTCAGAATTCTACTCGGCGAGACTAATTTAAAATACCAACAAAGCTTTTATACCTACAGTATGAAGTGATAAAAAGTAATTGAAATCGAAGCTAAATTTATGGCTCAGGCAAGGAAAAATTCTATAGTTTATTTGAAGTAAACCTTGCAAATGTGGATAGCTTCCCATACATAGAAGTAGGTCTTGATAGACCGGGCATCGAAAAGGATGGTACCTGATGATGAATGAAGCTGTAAATAAAGTCAGCTTTTCTGTACTTGCTATGCAAATATCCAAAGATGAGAATAAAAAGTCTGCTGATGAAAGCAAAATTAAGGAAAAATGAGCATCTTATTTCAAGAACCTCCTTAACCCTCCGAACAGATTCAGAAGATCGGAGCCTAAAGATGTCGGCAGTGAGCTTCCATTGGCCCCACCCACTGTGGATGAAGTTTATTCCATCATCAAAGCCCAAAAGAATAATAAAGCGCCGGCAACAGATAGGATTCCAGTGGAGCTCATCAAATATGGTGCAATCAGTGATCATAAAACTATTCACAAAGACATTCAACACATTTGGAAAGAAGAGCATATGCCGAAAGAGTGGAGCCAATCAATTATATTCCCTATCCACAAAAAAGGTGACAAGCTGCACTGCGAAAATTATAGAGGCATATCACTACTTTGTATGGCGTACATAATATTTTCAAAGATCTTAGAAAATTAAAATTGGATCATATGCCAACAGTATTATTGGGGAGTATCAAGGTGGTTTTAGAGTAGGTAGATCGACAATAGACCAATTGAGGACCTTGCAGCAGAAGGGGGGAAGACCCAAATTTTTATCAATTACCGTTTTTTTACCTACAATTTGAAATTAATTAGGGCTATCGTTTGATGCATCAACGGGCAGATCAAATTCAAAATAAGTGCGCTGTAACAAAATTAGTATGTGTCACCCTATTCCGTTTGGTGCAAGAAGGCAGCAGATGCGGACCTGCCTCCTTTTTGCAACCAACGATTCGATTGCATCATCTGTGACAATACAGTACATGTTTCGAGTTTGGCTCAAACGGATAATCGTGTTGTTTTGTATTTTATATATACTTTGAATGTGTCCAGTGTGCATAAAATTAGTGAGTCCGAACCGTTTAGTAGTGGATCATCTGATATTTTCCAGACTCCTGAACATGACTCAAGTTCAAGTGGTGATAGAAGTGATCGTGATTTGTCAACATTCGAAAACCAAACTAGTGCAGACAACGATGAAGGTATGAATATTTCGGACGGATCTGATGTAAACCATCCATGCTTATCAACGAGTGGTGTAATCTCAAAAAAAAAGAAAAGAAAAGCTGCAAATATTTCACAATGGAAACATAATCTTATAAAGAAGGCTATTGCTACTGGGAAAAGCTATTTAAACTATAAAGGCCGCAAAAAGGAAGAAAGAAAAACAGGACCGAACTGCTGTTGCAAAAAGTGTAAAAATTTTTTTGTTCAAATTAATGAAGAAATGCCAAAAATAATATTGAAAAATTTTAATAAATTGGAAGAAACTTATGTGCAAAAAAAATGTTAAAGGGGAAAGATCAAAAACTGGTCAAAGAAAGAAACAGAGTTGTTCATTGCATTTGGAAATAGAAACATGCAAGTTTGTCGAAATGGCTTTGCATCTCTCCATGAAATCTTTTAAAAAGCAAGTAGACAATATTTCTAAGGATTATTGTGACCCTACTATAATTATATTAGCTAAATCTAAGTGTGGAAAACATCAAAATCAACCAAATCGTGTTTCGCGTGATTGGGTTTCCAAAGTTGACTCTCACATTAGAAGTTTTCCACGACGCGAGTCTCACTAAAGCAAAAATAAAAGCTTTCGTTATTATCTTTCACCTAAGTTAAATGTTAAGAGGATGTACGATTTACGTTTGAAGCAGAATGAGCCTAGTCTCGAAGCATCTGCTAAGCCAATAGCATCCTTTGATTTTCACTACAGATACTTAAAACAGAATTTTAAATACAGCTTTGGATCACCACGTTTAGATACATGCAAGGAGTGCAACATGTTGAATAACAAATTAAAAGATAAGACATTAGATAGTGATGAAATCCGGCAAATACAGGTAGAAAAGCGTCTCCAGCAAGCCAAAGCTGAAACTTTTTTTGTTGATTTAAAAGAGAAGAGTCAAATTGCTATTTCTAATAACAAATTTGAGCTGTTAACTTTTGACTATCAGCAGAACATGATATTACCTAAAATTTCAGCAGGCGAAGCATTTTACAAACGTCAACTTTGGGCATATAATTTTTGTATCCACTCAGGAAAAGCAGGCATCGGTCATTTTTATTTATACGATGAAACCATAGCTCGAAAATCACCACACGAAATCGTATCTTTCATAAATCACTACATAAATAACATTTTATTAAGCACAGCTAAAATACTGTATTTATTCTCAGATCGGTGTTTTGGCATAATAGAGAAGTTCAATAGAACGAAAGACAAAATTTTTCCAACTTCTGAGTATTCCGATTGCATTAAGCAAGCATCTAAAAATTTTAAAGTTGTAAATGCGGATCAAAATATGATTCTCAACTTTAGTAAACATTTTGAAAGTAGACGAAGACGTCGACGATCAAGCTGAATTTGACTTATAAATTCACAATTTTTGTGAAGCACTTGTTTGTTTTTGTTTTCCTTTAAATTGTTTTATCTTTTACATGCTGAGTAATAGTTCTTGAATTTAAAAAAATCTTATATTTATGTATTTTACTATCCATAGTACAATATAGGGTAGTATTTCACTTGAACTTTGGTGCAAAAACGGAGGCAGATCCAAACTTTAAAAAATCGTAGTAATTCTTAAACTCATTTGTACATCTTAAAAACCTGAGTAATATATTTAAAAACGCTCGTTTTATTTGATATCATAAGGTCCTCAATTGTTTTCAGTCACAGACCAATTGTTCAACATAGACTTACACAAAATTTTCGTTGAATTGAAGCAAGCATACGACAGTATTGATTGCAACGTACTGTAACAAATAATGTTTTGCTTTGGTATCCCAGCCAAATTCGTCCGTCGTACCAAAATGACAAAAATGTCAACGACCTCCGAAGTCCGCATCAATAACCAACTCACCGATGCCTTTGACACAAATATCGGGCTTAAAACAGGGAGATGGCCTGGCCCCATTGCTATTCAATTTGGCTCTAGAGTACGTCATAAGGAAGTTACTTGTCAATACACGAGGTGCATTACTATACAAGTCTAGCCAAATAGTAGCCTATGCGGATGACATCAACATTTTGCCACGGTCATTAACAACTGCCAAAGAACTCTTCCTAAAACATGATAGCAAAGCAGTCACAGTTGAGGAAAAATACCTCAAGCACACAAAATATCACACAGTATCGAAAATGTGAGGCAAACTAGTGTGTTTAGGTGCCAAAATAACGAGAACCAGTAATGAAAGAGACGAAATACGCTGAAGAATACAGCTCACAAATAAAATATTTTATTCAGTACTGACGATCTTGAAGACCAGCTGCATACACAGGAAAACAAAGCTCCAAGTATATAAATCTGTCATAAGACCTGTGTTATGCTATGTGTGAAACATGGACTCTAACCCAAGCATCCGCAAATATATTGAACGCCTTTGAGCGGCGGGTCCCGAGGCGAATAATCGGATGAATCCGATACAACCATGAGCTTTATAAAATTTTTGACGAGCCTGAGGTCTCAATGGTTGTGAGACTGCGGAAGCTGCAATAAGCTTGCCACATGGATTGAACGGATGCATAACGGATACTTAAAAAGGTATTGGTTGGGAGAACTGAAGGCCGGAGACCGTTGGGGAAACCAAGAAAACACTGGTCTGACTCGCTCGACGAAGACAGTTCATCGCTGCTCGGACTTCGAAATCGGAGGACGTGGTCAATGGACCGAGACGGTTGGAGGCACTATTTGCATGAAGCGAAGGCCCAAGAGGGGCTGCAGTGCTACGAAGAAGAAGAATAGAAAGCCGGTAAAGAATGATTTCGAAACTGTACAAAGTGCTCGGTGTGCTCAGATAGCTGGAGGCGACAACTTAGGGAAGTTAAGGTTCAAGATGAGCTTTAGTGTTTTATTTATTTATTTATTCCATCTAACGGACTGAATAACCCAATAACAAAATGGAACGCAAAGAATAAACGCAGTAATATTTAAATGAAAAAAAATAAAAATAAAATGGCGATAAATCTACGTTAAACTAGTAGTATGTCTCTTAGTTTTTTTTAAATGCTGTGTAAGAAAAGGGAAAAGGACCAAGCTCAAGATTATTGTGATTTCGCACGTTTCATAAAATCGGTGAATGGAAATATAAATCCCTATTCGTTGGGAGAACTGAAGGCCGGAGACCAGTGGGGAAACCGAGGAAACGCTGGTCTGACTCGGTCGATGGTCAGTTCATAGTTGCTCGGATTTTGGAATGGAAGGACATAGTCAATGGATGGAGACAGTTAGAGGCGTTGCTTGTAGGAAGCGAAGGCCCGAGAGGGGCTGTAGTGCTAAGAAGAAGAAGAAGACCAGCAGCAATAAGAGGAACCTCCACTTACCCACCCGTTAGGTTGTGGCGTTCAATTTTTATGTGGAGGCTCTCGCCAGGGATGGAGAGTACTTGTACGTGGACTTCACCATCAGGATCTGTTTTGAGGGATGTGAGGGGGCATCAGCTCCACCTGGATGCCCAGTTTTCTTCTGTGCACTACAAGTTTTTCGTCGTGAATGAGCTACGTTTCTGACGTCGCGCAGAGAACAAGACCGGTAAGTATCATGGAACAAGAAACTTTCAGCCTTCGTTCCTGGGCTTTTTTGTTTTTTGGTGTACACTCTAGTCTCTTCACTCCACAAATCATGGACGCGATAAATAATTTTTATTGGAGCTTTGTACTAGCGGAAAGAGCCCACCACATGACATCGCCGACGCAAGTCAATTAACCACCCACAAACACTACAAGACAATTGACAATTTTAAGTTTTTCATTCTTGACCTTGAAAGTCTTGCTGAATTCTTCTTGTCCATTCGATTTCTTCCTTATAAGGCTGACGTTAATTTCACAATCTTCAGAATAACTGTAGCTTTTGTCCACTAATTTGATGGTTGAATCCACCCAGCCTCTTCATTGTATTCTCCAACAATGTTGCTTATTTTTTGTTCCGAATATTTTGATATTGAACGAAAAATATGTAACGAATGTTTGAATACTTGAAAAAAGTTAATTAAATTGATAGACCTTTTTCATAAAGACACATATGGCAGTCTAAGCCTTACAAATGCAAAACGTACTAATTTTTAACAATTTGAACTTGAATGAACAGCCCCAAACAAAATATTATTAACATGAGAAAAAACAGTTGACTACAGCCTCTCAAATTTTTTCCCCCCATTTTAAAATAGGCTTTTCGAAGAATCGGGAACTGAAAGAATATCATTTCCGCTGTCAAATTACAATGTGTGCCTGAATTTCTACTAACGTTAATCTTTATTAAATATTATTAGCTTTTGAAAATTGGCTGTGTCAAAGTTCCCTCCTGAATAATTGTATAGTTAAACCTTAATAATATTTTCGGGTTGGAGTTGCAAAAGCTTGAGACTCAAATTTAAACTTATCAAAAAGATGTCTTGAACATCCATTTTCGGTCCTAGCTGATATGCGCAGCAGATTGAAGCATTGAGTGATGATTTTCCATAAAATTTTAGTCGGTCTTCATAATCTGCATTACCGTTTCTATTGTATTTTTGAAAATTCACAATAACTTCTTGAGATATTAAAAAGCATTCTTCCATTCAATTCAAAGAAAATTTTAAATTCTTCTATGGCATCGCCATTCAGAGTTAACTTTTTTATACTTCGTCCTATTCATCCTCAAACCTCTCTGTTGATCTCCTTGGATTCAACATTCCATCATCCGGCGGATAAGGTGTAGTTTACCTAAAAATATCAAATGGACAAATTGAAATATCCTGTAAATATCAATCTATTCTCATAAGAGTTCACATCACTTTCAAACCTATCCGACAATAATCATTGCGACTTATTGACCTAATCTAAGCAATATTTTCCATATGTTTACTACTTCAACACTTAATCCCAAAACAGTTCGGCAGAATATTTTCCCTAATTTCAATATAACTGAAACTTTTTCCTTCAAAATTTATCATCTTTCTGTCAACAAATAAAAGTCAAGGATACAATTGACCACGGTCACGCCACTCATAACAGGTTGTCATTGTAAGACATCCTTTTTGGAAAAGTATCGAATGTTATAGGCCAATTCATGATACGCTCTCTTAGAGAAGAACATAGAACTAGCTTCATGAAATAGAAAACATATTCTCCCATTGTAACTGACGAATGATATTTTATCAATTTTTCCATATTGTGAAAACGACAAAAGCCTATCACCCTTCATCAGGCAGGAAAGTAAAACTTCTGAAAGTTATGTTTTCCTGACATGTCTACCCTTTTCCTGGTGAAGGAGATAAGCGGATTTTAAGAATTTTGAGAAGGTTTGGTGTTGTCGAGATAATGCAAGTGTATTGTGGATATAATTGAAAATATATTAGTAAAATAAAGATAAACACAGTACAAGTGGAGTAGTAACCAGCTATACACCAGCCTAATTAGCGGTTATATCATATATATCTATCTGTCAATAAAGGCCTATAGAAAAAAATTTTGAAATGTGTGGTAATACCTAAACTTTTTAGAGACCATCGCTTCTGACATTTTCACAAAATTTGAGCTTTCTAGTATCTACAGTTTCCTAGGAAACTTGCTGTGACGCACGGACGGATGGGCAGGCGAACAGACAGGTCGCGAAACTAGTATGTCTTTGTAAAAACTAAAAAGTTTCTCGTAAAGTCAAAAATGAGATTATATCTCTAAGTCAGAATTGATGTTCTTGTCGGAAATAGCGACGAAACTTAAAATATATCACTAACTTTATGAAAACATTTGGAATTTTCTTGAGTTTTTCTATGAATAATCTTAACTTTTGTTTATGCAAATATACAAAGACAGTTCAAGTATTAGATGTAAAAAACAATTTTTAAGCTACCTGTAATAAAAGAAAATTTACATGAAATTTACTTATAATTTTGATTTATGCATACTGTTTTGTGTTTGTATATATATATATATATATATATATATATATATATATATATGTATATATATATATATATATATATATATATATATATATATATAAATGTATATATATATATATATTTATATATATATATATATATATATATATATATATATATATATATATATAAATGTATATATATATATATATATATACATATATATATACATATATGTATATATATATATATATATATATATACATATATATATATATATATATATACATATATGTATATATATATATATATATAAATGTATTTATATATATATATACATAAATGTATATATATATATATACATATATATATATATATATATATATATATATATATATATATATATATATATATATATGTATATATATATATATATAGTGTTGCATGTACAAATAAGTCCATTAAGAACATCAACAAACGAATGTACTCGAAAACCCGCCAAGCATGATCAACATCTGAAACTAACGTCACGGCCCATTAATTAAGCTGCTCGAATATTCCAGGCAGTTCGCTAATGTACGAGAAATGGATTGAATGACTAGAGACCCTATACAAAGGCGAGCTGAATGAATGGGGGGATTCATTACAACCGCGATATTAAACTGCGATATTCTGGAGCGGGAAGTATAGGCGATATTGATTGAGTGATTGTAAAGTGATAGACAGTAGTAATCAAAATTGATAGACAAAGTGAAAAAAAAAGAATTTGGTGAAATAGTTAAATATTAATAATTGTGCATTTTTAAGTGAATACACTCTTTTAACTTAATTTAAAAGACATTGCATTTTCACTTTCCCGGAACATTGAAATTATTGGCCGTGAAACATAATACGCGACAGTGGTGTCAGAAGTGGGATAAAAAAACTTCGAAAGCGAAATTACACCATTTTGCAATTTAAAAATGTTTAAAAACATTTTTAAATTGCAAAATGGTGTAATTTAACGTGGAAACTGGTGGAAAAACAGCTGAAAAAATAGTAATGCCAGGAAGCTTACATCTAAAAGCTGATCAATTGACCACATCGGAGCTTAAGGAGGAGCTGGAACAGCGAAATCTGGCTACACAAGGTACAAAGGTCATACTGGTTGCGCGTTTGCGTGACGCGATCGAGTCAGAAGGTGGGTATATGGATTCGGGTGAGCCCTCAGATGCAGGAGAAGGCGCAGGAGGCGGAGAAGCAGGAACACCAAAATCGCGCTGATGCAAATGTTGATGCTGATGCAGCAAGAGCAGTGACAGCAGTCATTCAGTTTAACTGCGAAGCTAGACCAGAAGCTGGACCAACAAGCATTTGAAATCAAGGCAGACATCACACAAAAGCTAAATGAACACTCAGTGAAGCTGGACCAACAAGCGATCGAAATCAAGGCAGATTTACAAAAACAGTCAACCGAAATAAAAGCGGAGCTCGGTTTATCAGGTCGAGGAGAGAATGAACCATGAGATGGAGAAAATAAAGGAATTGGAAGCAGCGAAGGCTGCAGTTACCACCGCAGCAGTCCCAACCGCAGCGCAAAGCTCATCCAGAAATGTGAAAGCACCAGTATTCGACTAGCAAATGGTCTGGAGTATTTCCAAAACACCGCTTACGCAAATCACGGGAATGAGCAAGAACGAGCGACTGCATTGATTCTTGCTCTAAATCGCCCAGCTGCCGAGCTTTTACAGACGATCCCCGTTGAGTTGCAGTCAAACCCGGCTGCTATAATGAATGCGCTCGACATGCGTTATGGAGACGATCATCTAAAGCAGATTTATCGATCACAGCTACGGCATTGGATGCAGATGTCTGGGGAAACTTTACAGCAGCTAGCCCAAGACATTGAGCGACTGGTACTTTTAGCTTACCCAGCGTACGACCCAGAACATCGAGATAACTCAGTGACAGAAGCATTCATCAGCGCATTGAAGGACCTGGAATTGCAACAAGCCGGGCGTTTAGCTTAAAAGCAACGGTTAAGGATGCATTGGCTTATAGTTTAAACTTTGAGGCAGCAAAAAATGTGACTCACACCCCTGCTCAGGTTCGCGAAGTAGTGGCAGACGAGTGCAGGTGTGAGCGTGTCGCAATTGAGTGAGAGCCGCAGGCAAATGGTGTGCCTAGATCCTGGAATAGTGGAGAGAAGGGGCACCTGCAAAGAGACTGCAAGAAGCGAAGAACACCGAGCTATTGTCCAGGGTGTGCAGCTGGGAAAAGACCTAGACCGGGTCGGGAGCCCAGAATGGAAGCCCTTCAAGCTGAGGCGTCAGAAAACATGTAAGAGCCAACTTTGTGGAGCAGAGGTTGGCTAGGAAGATCGACGTCCCCAGGACCACCATCACTGTGTCAAGACTACATCGTGGAGAAGCAGACTTATGCCTTCCGGGTAAAGTTGACGGAGAACATTGCACTATAACAATCGACACTGGTGCAACCGGATCGATTATCCGACCAGATCTAGAGAGGCAACAATTTCTTCACAAGGGCAGGATTTTCTCACTACGGACAGCTACGGGAGAAACTGCACCTGTCCATGGAGAGGTCAACCTCTAGATACAGTTGGGAGACCTTGCGTTCCGACATAATTTTCTGGTCGCGAACATTATGGATGACTGCATCCTCGGAATGGATTATCTGCGACCACATGGAATCACGTTGGACTTGGGCAAACGAGTATTGAAATGGCAGAATGTTGAAGTATTGATGGAGGATCTCAGCGTCTAAATTCCCACCATGAATGTAGTAGTAAGTACTGACACTGATGTACGAATTCTTCCGAAAGCATTGTATGGGCCAAGCTTGATGGTGATTCTGGAGACCACCGATCCTGTCTGATAGAGCCAACGAAGACGAAGTTTGATTGTAGGGCGAAGCCTTGTAAGATCTTTAAGGAACGGATACGTGCCGGTTAGAGTCCTTAACACCGTAGACTCAACCACGAGCATCAAAGCGGGAGAAGTCATCGGCAACAGCCAGCCTATTTCCACCATCACCTCTTTGGAAGCCACTCACGATCATCATGGGAAAAGGAAACAAGACGCAGACAAAACTCCGAAATCAACGTCTGCAATATTGGAGCAGGTCAAATTGCCAGCGCTGATATTCAAGCAAGCCTCTGATCTGGTCACCAAGTACAGTAACATCTTCTCAATAAGCCCGTATGACTAAGGCCGAACGAGTATGGTAACTCACGTCATAGATACACATGGAGCCAAGCGGATTCGACAAGCACAGAGACGTCTTCCTACATCCAAACAAGGAGAAGTGAGCGCACTTATCTCAGACATGGAAAAACAAGGCGTTATCGAACCTTCTGTCAATCCATGGGCCGCGCCAGTAGTTCTAGTAAAGAAAAAGGATGGCAGTACTCGTTTTTGTGTCGACTATAGGCAGCTTAACGACGTCACTAAGAAAGATAGTTATCCGCTCCCACGCATCGAAGATATAATGGACACTTCAGCTGACGCAAAATGGTTTTCTACACTCGACCTCAAGAGTGGCTACTGGCAGGTAGAAATCGGCAAGAAGGACCGAGAGAATACCGCATTTTCAGTTGGGAACGGATAGTGGCAATTTGTGGTGATGCCATTTGGGCTTTGCAATGTTCCAGCCATTTTTGAACGCCTGATGGAATACGCGCTACGAGGCTCAACCTGGAAAACCTGCTTGGTGTACCTGGATGACATCATTGTTATCGGGAGAACGTTCAAAGAGCATGTGCAGAACTTAGAAGAGGTTTTCTCTCGATTGTGACTGGCAAATCTGAAGCTTAGTCCCGACAAGTGTACCCTTTTCGCAGCTGAAGTTATATATCTATGATGCGTCGTATCAGCAGAAGGGGTCAAAACAGACCCTGAGAAAATTGAAGCCGTGAAAAGCTGGCCAACACCAAACAACAAGCGCCAACTACGAAGTTTTCTGGGTCTGGCAACCTACTATCTATGATTTGCCAAAGACTGCCAAAATAGCTATGTGTCTCCATCAGGTAACCGAGAAAAATCGTCCGTATGTCTGGAATGAACAATGCCAAGTAGCCTTTGAGACCCCGAAGGAGAAGCTGTGTGAATCGCCCGTGCTGGCATATCCGAAACCCGGAAAAATGTTTGTAGTCGACACTGATGCGAGCAACGGTGGTATTGGAGCTGTACTCTCCCAGCAGATCGATGGCGAAGAAAGAGTCCTCTCGTATTACAGTCGAGTTCTCTCAAAAAGTGAGAGGAACTACTGCGTGACCAGGAAGGAGCTATTGGCTGTATTAGAGGCAACCAAGCAGTTCCACAAGTACCTTTATGGCCAGAAATTGTTCTTCGAACGGACCATGCATCGCTGAGATGGCTACTTAACTTCAAACACCCCAAGGGACAAGTTGCGAGATGGATCGAAACATTGCAGTCATACGACTACGAAATTGTTCATCGGGAGAGTGGAGGTCATGGAAATACTGACGCGCTATCTCGTCACCCATGTCCAGCCAGCTGCAAGCATTGTTGACGGATTGAGGAAAAGGAACCGCCCGTTGATCTGCAATTGATAACGGCCGAATTTGATGAAGGTTGGTTGGATTCGAGATGCCCAGTCAGCCGATGAAGACATCGGACCATTGCCCGTATGGGAGGAGACAACTGGGTGACCTGAGTGGAAGGACATTTCGCTGCAACGCGCAACCCTGAAAAGTTATTGGGCACAATGGAACTCCGTTCAGGTGGAGGGTGACCTTCTTAAGCGGGAATAGGACACGGCGGATGGCAGCTTCTATAGGATGCAAACTATACTTCTCAAAAGCCGAATCCACGATGTGGTTAAGGAAATACACGAAGCATCCTCGGGAGGCCACCTTGGTGTTAACAAGACCTTGGCGAAATTGCGGGAAAGGTTTTACTGGCTCCGCGCTCAAGAAGAATTTAGAGGACTGATGCCGTCGATGCACGTTTTGCGCTTCCATCAAAGGCCCAAAGCGACGACTGAGAGGACAAATGCAAACATATAACCTGGACGTGTCATTTGAAAGGATTGCTGTTGACATCGCAGGACCCTTTCCTGAATCTGAATGGGGAAATCGATACACGCTGGTCGCGGCCGATTTCCCAACCAGGAAGCATTTACTGTAGCCGAACAGCTAGTATTGATTGAGTCAGTAGGTACGGCGTACCTTGCGAACTACATTCGGACCAAGGCCTAAACTTTGAGTCACTACTTTTTGGCGGAACGTGCGAGCTGCTGGGAATAAGGAAAACGAGGACAACACCGCTGCATCCCCAATCCGATGAGATGCTCGAACGTTTCAACGGCATGCTCAATAAACATCTGACCAAGATGGTTGACGAGAACCAAAGGGACTAGGACCAACATATACCAATATTTTTGATGGCGTACAGAGCTGCCGATTATGCATCGACGGGCCAAGCCCCAGCCAAAGTCATTTTTGGAAAGAATATTCGTCTGCCAGCTGATATAAAGTACGGAACACCCCCTGAGAAACCCCAAACGATCTCGGAGTACGCAAGTGAGCTAAGACAACGGTTCAACCAGATACATCGGGCAGTGCGAAAACACCTCGAATCGGCTACTGACCGTATGAATACCAGGTATAATCTAAAGGCAAATTCTACTGGCTTTCAGCAAGATGATTTGATGTGGCTCCATAAACCCTTAACGGCGAAAGGGTAGGTCTCCAAAGTTGCAGCATAATTGGGAGGGACCATACCGAGTTACAAAACGAATCAACGACGTCGTATACCGCATACAGGAACACCGTAAGCCAAGACCCAAAATGAAAATCGTGCACCTGGACCGTCTTGGCCCATATTACATCCAAGTAGAATTGACTACAACTGGCGACACATCTTTTCGGGGCGAGAAGAACTGAGGTGGGGGCAGTGTTACATGTACAAATAATTCTGCGAGCTACTGTCGCAATTGTTTCCACAACCATTAAGGACATCAACAAACGGATGTACTCGAAAACCCGCTAAGTATGATTAACATCTGAAATGGACGTCACGGTCAATTCATTATTCCAGGCAGTTCGCTAATGTACGAGAAATGGATTGAATGACTAGAGACCCTATATAAAGGCGAGCTGAATGAGTGGGGGGATTCATTACAACCGCGATAGTAAACTGCGTTATAGTGGAGCGTGAAGTAAAGGCGATATTGATTGAGTGATTGTGAAGTGATAGACAGTAGTAATCAAAATTGATAGACAAAGTGAAAAAAAAAATTTGGTGAAACAGTTAAAAATTAATAATTGTGAATTTTTAGTAAATAAACTCTTTTGACTTAATTTAAAAGACATTGCGTTTTCACTTTCCTGGAACATTAAAATTATTGGCCGCGAACTATAAGACGCGCCAATATATATATATATATATATATATATATATATATATATATATATATATATATACATATATATATATATATATATATATATATTTATGTATATATATATATATAGATATATATATATATATATATATATATATATATATATATATATATATATATATATATATATATATATATCTTCTTCTTCGTAGCCCTACAGCCCCTTTCGGGCCTTCACTTAGAGATAGTTGGAGTATCTCATTATCATGATCTAATGTATCGGCTCTCCAAAAGGTGATATGATCATTATCACGCTATATATATATATATATATATATATATATATATATATATATATATATATATATATACATATATATATGCATATATATAAGGTGCGTTCCAAAATAAACGAGACTGAGCTAAAATAAAAACGACAGGAGCTTTGATCTGATAAATTCGAGTTTATTTATTCAAAATAATCTCCTCCAGCCACAATATACTGTTTTGCGCGATACAAAAGCTTTTCGAAAGAATGTTTCAGGTCATTGACTGGAATATTCTTCAGGATGTCGGTACAAGTTTTGGAAACCCTCTACGGACGCAAAGCGTTTTTTTCAGTAATTTCTATAAATCTGCCTTTGCGAAGCTTTCCATCACTAAGATTGATCACAAGATCCTATGACCTATTAACAAGTCATGCATGGAGTGTAATAGCATTGCTAATAATGACACTCCTTCTTCACATGCGCTGCCCAGGTTGTTTCCCCTTGACTGGCTAGTGATGAGTTAATGCGTGCACTTTGAATGCGAAAGAAATGAGCACGAGTAAGCTTAAGGCATAGGCCAAAACCAACCAAGGCAAATTCAATTCGAGGTAATTTTGGGGATTTCGAAATCATGCACGATAAATTTGAAAGTTAATTCCGACGGTGAGCGAAATCTGCACTTCTTTTGACGATCTACTAGCAACTCACACACTGCCGCAACTCCAAACCAAAAAGACGTCTGTCATGCAGACACTTGTCACCTCTGACTGGGGCTGCCATAGCACTTAATGCCAGGTCCCTCTTCGAGACCAAGCTTCTCATATTTTTTGGCTCTAAGGTGTTTATTTGCAGAGAATATAATTTGTTTGTAATTTTTACCTCCTGTGGACCCCACAATACAGTAAATGATTTGTTTTGTATCAGATTCTTAAAGATTTAGTTTCATACCGCAATTAACAACCGTTGATAAAAAAAAATTGTTTAAGGGGGTATAATGGGGAACCCCCTTCATAATCTTTTGGTATTTTTGATGAGGCCTTAAATTTCGTGAGACCACCACATAAAATTTGCAAAGTCTAAGCATTGCAGCTTGTTGGTTTCTGAAAAACGTACGGTAGCACATGGACAGGTGGACAGATGGAACGCAAAACTAGTACATCTTTATAAAATTTGTTTTGACATAGCCTTGAAAAAATGGACTAATGGCAAAAACTTGCCTGAAGCTCATCTTATCAGTCTCATTTCTGCAGCGATGAATAGCGTCTATAAAATGCAAACAGGGACAAAGAAAAACAATAAAAGAGAATTGCCAGGTAGTAGAAATAATTAAAGTAAGTATGTAAGTATGTGTATGTAAGGTACCAGATACACAAGCTAAATGATAGCTCAGTAACTTTCACATATATATCAGCGTTGGAACATTGCATCAAAATATTTCTAATGGCAGGATCATCAAAGACGGTAAGAGATGCGGTAAAAGAAGCGGCCGAAATTGTCTTGAGGCAGTTGTCAAAGAAAATTAGGAACAGCTGGTACGACAAAGAATGCAAGGAAGTGGTTAAAAAACCAACTGTACACAGAATGTGTCCAGCGGACAATTCGGGCCAAAGGAGAACAATACTCTGACGATACGCCAAAATATGTATAGAGGAAAGAAATGGCCGACCATCAACACCAAGATCTAACAGATAATCAAAAGCATGACCTTGTATGAATTTAGATCTGCTTATGCCTCTCTTAGACAACTGTCAGATGATTTTAATCGACAAACAAGCCTTTGCACAAGTGCAGAAAGCGCTATCATAGGCGACCCAGTTAAAATTTAAAAAGAAGGCTGCAATATTTCCAGAAGCTATTCACGGCATGCCTAACAACTATTAAAGGTGTGCACTTTCCAAAAGTAGTGCAATAGGTTCCATTATTACCACCAATTAGAGACGAAGTACACACGAATTCGCCCATATTCAAGTAAGGTGAGAAAAAATAAGCCTCCCAGAATAGAAAGAATAACTGTAGGATTTCTTCTGAGAAGAGTTTCTATCTAAGTAACCTGTTCGATCAGCTCATATGGAGAACATAGTCAAAAGAGCAGTTACCGGAAGACTGGCAAAAAAGTAAATATGTCCAGTGCGCAAAAAGGGGGACAGGTTACCAGCATTATTGGAACTGGAATGTGGGGGGTATGGAGTTAGTGCGATTTAGCACCTCAACTCCCTCGTATCTGTGAGTACTACAGTACCCACTTACCTTCCTGTGCCAGCTTCAGTCATTATATAAATTTAAAAATAAATTTTAAATAGTTATTTGGCGGATAGTTGGGAAACGTAAATCATCCCCGTTCCAAACAGTTCGAAGGAATGCCTGGGTATTATAAGTATGGTTGTCTATTGTGTCAAAAAGTTTCAGTGGGTATTTTTCAACTTTCTCAAGTCTTAGGTCCTTGTATATGCCCGTGTGTCTAATGTACGATGGAATTCTTAAGATCTTACAAAAAGCTTTATTTTGGAAGGACTGGAGTGTTTTCTTGTTAGTCTTTGTCGTCTAGTAGAAAGCAGAAATACCGTATAGTAGCGTCGGTTGTATTATTTGTTTGTATATGAGCAATCGATTTTTAAGTTTTTTGGTTTTAATAAGTGGATACAGTGAGAAGAGAAGTCGAATACAGTGTCCTCATTTATTTTGTATGTGTTGTCTCCATATCAGGCTTCTGCCGAATGGAATTCCAAGGTATTTGGCCGTTGGTGCCTAGTCTATTGTTTTATTGTCAACGTTTAGCCACTGTGGATTTTAAAGTGGTCTTCTTGTGATGAATAGTGCCTGTGTTTTGTCTGAATTAATCCTAATTTTCCATTAAAGAAAGTATTCCAATAAAATGTTTGTTGAATGTTCCAAGTTTGAAGTGATGACTCTTGCTTGTTGTGCTGTAACAAATATACAGGTATCATCAACGTAGAGTGATAGTTTTACTTTTGGAGACAGAGTAGGAAGGTCTGCAGTAAATACATTGTATAGGACCGGTGAGATGGGCGAGCCCTGAGGAATTTCAGCATCAATTGGTCTCAGGCTTGAGAGTTGTTTGTTAATTCTGACACGGAATGATCTGCCTTCCAAGAAGGAGCCAATAATTTGAGTGAGCTGCAATGGTTTATTGAATTGATGCATTTCGAAGAAAACTCCTGCATGCTAGACTTTATCAAAGGAAGAGACTGATGGGTCTCCAGTTTTGTGGAAATTAGGGGTCCTTTCGAGATTTCGGGAAGACAATAATAACCGCTGAATTCCATATTTTGGGATACTTTCGTAAACGGAATATTGCATTAATAATGTCAGTGATTGTAAAATATTGTCTGGTAGCCAAGTAATCATAGTGTTTGTAATAGTGTCATATCCAGGTGCTTAATGTTTGTTGAGTGTCTGTATAATGTTTTTGGTTTCGTCTTCATCCGTTGATTCAATCCTGTCTTCATGTTGAATTTTATCCATCAGGAGTCTGTTGACAGAAGATTCAATTCTTTCCTCAGCTTCAAAGTCCTCCTCGTCTGAAGAATTTTCACGGAATCGTGTTTCTAAGGAATCTGCAAATGCCTCCACCTTACCTACATCGTAGAACTGTGTCTCATCCGGACCACGAATAGGCGGTACCACAATTCTACTGTTTTTCTGGAAATATGTGGTCATTCTCCAGAAACTGCCACACCCAGGCTCGAGACTCTGCAAAGAGCTCTCCCATTGCTCGTTTCGAAATACCCTTATCTTATCACGGATTTCATTTGTCAACCGAGAAGCGTCTATGTATAGCGTAGGGTCACCTGTAAACCTAGCTCTCCTCCGAACCTGATTCCTTCTCCTGATCAGTTGTTTGATATTCTGAGGGAGTTCATAGGGACTCGTTTCCCTTCTCGGAGTTATGACCGTATGGTTCTCTTTTGCCTATATAATTTTCTGAGTTACATTTTCAATGATGTTATTGATGTCATCGGCCGTTTCAGGTCATTGAAAATTAGTTTCATTGGCCAATGCGACTTTAAACGCTTTTCAGTTTGTAGTTTTCTTTTCCTGCATAGGAACAGCAATAAAGATGTTTTCTATGAGAAAAAGAACTGGTTTGTGGTCACAAGACAGTTCGTTGAGGACATTTAACCGAGCATTTTGGGTGAAATCTCGCAATATTCCAATGTCCAGTGCAGAGCCATTTCTTAATCCGTAATGTGTTGGCTCATTGGGGATATGCAGGCTCAAGTGGTTGGCTGCGATGAATGTATTGAGCTCGGTCCCAGCTTCATTGCTTCTCACAGCTCCCCAAAGGCGGTTTGTGGTATTTAGATCTCCTGCAATGAAGATAGGGCCATCAAATACAGTAAGTGCTCTAAGATAATTTGAAAGATTTCTATTTCCTGGAGGATTGAAAGCAGAAATCACAATGAACTCTAGAAAATCAGTTCGCACCTTGATTGCTGTGGCCTCTAGTTTCTTATGTGTGGGTGTATTGATGAGATAATGACTCACGTTTCGTCTCACAAGAATGGCCGTTTCGCCTCCTCTACCCGTCATTCTACCATTTCTGTACATGATGTAGTTAGGGATGCGGAATCCTCTTCCAGGCTTCAGAAAGGTTTCTTGGATCATGATGTTATCAAATTTATGATCAAAAATAAATTGTTGTATTTCACCGGTATGCTGAAGCAAGGAATTTGCATTCCAGGTCAGAATTGAAACGTGATTCATTAAACTCATTAGTGTTTAGTATTGACGACATATTGATATGCAGCGGACACGGCTTGAAACATGTTTGTTTATTTGTTTTGGAACTGTGTCTGTATTTTAGCAAACATCTAATCCATATTGTGAGTTTGATTTTGTATGCGTAGAGAAGCCTGTGTCATGGTTGTTTGTTTTTGTGCTGGTTGTGTGGGTTGGGCCGCAGCAACCTGTGCGAGCGATCTTCTCACGTTCTTTGGATTCCTGGGACAATCCCCGTAGCTTGCTGGATGTTCTCCACCACAGTTAACACATTTTGGCTTCTTTTCAATTTTCTTTGGACAGTCCGATAAATGGTGAAGCGAATCGCATTTGACGCTTCGAGACTGTGCATGACAGTTGCTAGCAGAATGTTCAAATTGTTGACAATTGTGGCACATACCCTGGCCCGTACGAGGTCGCTGTGCCTCCACGATGTACATAAGGTGGCAAACAGATTTAATATTATAGATATTGGTTTCGGCTTTTGGGAGGAGAACCTTGACAACTTTAGAGAGACCTTCCCTCATTTTAATATAATAGACTAATATTGGGTTGAAGCCCTGACACTTTAAGTCTTCTTTGATTTCTTCAGCAGAAAGGCCATACAAGCCACTGATGACAACATTCAGCTGTCTATCCTCTGGAAGTATATAAGTGTTGTATTGTTATTCGTTCTCAGTTAGTGCTTTGGTCAGTCGTCTGTCGTCTGGGGTCGAGAAAAGCAAAGCGACCGAAGTCGCAATAATCGTAGGGAACTGCACCAGGGACAACTGACTTGTTCATGGAACAAGAGAAACAAGTAAAAAGAAGTGGAAGCAGGATAACCTCGTCCTTACCCGGAGAGGGGCAACCGGGTGGTGATGGAGCCCCCACGCACCCACCCAACCGGATCAAAATCCATAATTGTTGCTGTGGCGAGGTATTCTTCTTCTGAGTGGAAAACTCATACAACTTAACTTGCATGAGCCTTCCCATCAGAAGAGAAGTACCCCGGTGACCAATTTATGCCATAGAATTATGCAAGTCGATTACATAGCCCCATGTCATAAAGAGGCACTTTGCTTGGGCCACTCAACCCGCGAAGCCACCTGAAACAAAAAGAGGTTAGTGTGTACCCGGCGGCTGGCCCATGTTTTGGGGTGAGAGCCTGCCACCATACCGGGTCCTATATACGGTCAAAAGGGTTAAAAATGGAAAGACCGAAGGATCCATTTAACTCCACATTGCTTTATTTTGAACAAAAAATATATATATTAAAATAAGCCAAAACAATAAATTTAATGAATTCACTTAAAGAAATTTGTTGGAAAACTAAGCTATAATACCGATGTATATATAACTATAATTTTTAAATAGTTTCCAAAATGGTAAATTGCCGTTGTTCTTATTTTTGCGACAGGGTTGGGAAAAAAAGTAAATTTTAACTTCAAAAATGTCATGAGTACTTTTTGGCCAAAAGGAGAGAACCGGATGATTACTCGTTCGTCAGAAGTATTTAGTATGGGAATTATTCCGGTGAGAACAACGATCAATTTTACATAGGACGTTCTTATCAGAAACATACTCTTTAGATGCAAAACTTGTATGTGATTAACCTTTTAACAAGGATTATATAAGCAAATTTAAAGACTTAGAATATATAAAAAAATTACGAGAACTTAATTGTTTTAATCAAATCAAGAAAAACCAAAATGTAATCTTTTCCTTACTTCCAAAAATGTGAGTTTGTGAACGTATTGGCGAACGCCCGGAACACGAGTTGTGCCCGATCAATTATTATACAAATGTGTCATAAGTGAGAATCTGCATTTTATCGGGATCCAGCCCCAATATTGTCATCCACAATGCTATAGTGAGTTAGAGTTACAGTACCTTGGCGAACTGATCGATATACTGAGATGAAATTACATCTCCCCGGAAGAGTGATAATATCATCAACAACTGTCCTCGGAGGCGGATTGTCCTGATTCAGGAAATATCGAGTCTTAATACGCTTGGAAACGATTACAAAAGCAAAATGTGAAGCTTTCCGCAACTCCAGCCTGGATACAAACTTCCGTGAGACGTTTCCGGATTGGCTACTTGATGATCACCAACACTATCTCTATAGAAAGGAGTACGAGATGGCAAAGGTCCGCGCACATTACGGTATTCTTCAAAGGCTTCAGCCACGTTCAAGGCAAGTTCAGAAGGTCCTGCACTTGCGCAACCTGAACCGGAAATAATTGCTGCCGAAAACTCCCGCGGAACCAAACTCCGAACACGTTTTCTTGTGGTGGGAACTCTCAGGCTTGTAAATTATTACTACTTATTTAAATCAATTTTATCAAATTTTCATTTATCCATCATTTCTGATCTTGACGCAAAATTATATGATCGCAGTCTTTATATCGTAATTTCTGAGAAAACAGTTGCAGCCGTGCACGAAAAGATTTACGTTTTATCAAATCATTTCCACGGAACTTCGGAGCGTTACCCTTTAAAGTAACTGTATTACCTTAATTAAGATCAAATAATCGCAAAATAAACGGAAATTGTTTCCCATGGATCTTGAATTAGATGATTATGTGTAGAGAAAAGTTCCACATGAAGAAACGGAAATTGCTCCTCGTTTGACTGAGCGTAAAGTGGTGCTGTTGAGAGTTCCTGTTTTATAGTTGGAGCTACTTCTAGTGGAAGTTCGTAGCCTTCGAGGTTGGACTTGATAAAACTCCAATCTTGCCGTAACTCTATGAACTTTAGTGGCATTTAAACTGATTTTGATTCCTCGTCCAAACAGTGTGTCGAATTTAACAACCGGCTTAAGAAATTAAAAAAAGTTTTCATTTAACAAACGACACATACCAGAATAGTTCACGTATATGTCCTTTATCATTTCAAGTGCTAATACGATGCAATATAAGGTTAACACATTTCTCTCCTGCTAACATATCCAACCTTGCGTCACGAATTATAAAATCCCTTTGGTCTGGTGAGATCTCCGACTTGAACACTACTTTCCATTCTGCAGTTCGAGTGCGATCTCCAGCATCAAAAAGGAGTAATTGATTGCATCCACCGCAGAGTAAGCGATTTTATCAGAAAGGAACTTAAATGACACACTATAGTCCCCAGATTGTCTTGCAGATATTGATGGTAATTTGTACACAGGACAGAGAGGCTTAGGTCGACCGAGTTCCAGGCAGTAGGAGCTTTTCTGAATGTTCCCGTGTCTAGGTAGAAGCAGATCTCACCATGTATTCACTGAAACTCGACCGACGCTAAAATTAATCGACACCCTTTTGCACACGCGCCGATTATTTTCTGAAATCATTTCTGTAATTACTTAAGTGAAACTATACATGTACCCTAACCTACCATTTGTGAATTCCCTCGAATTCACATTTTCTCTTGCGCACTGACAGCTACCAATATGCTCGCCCTGGTTGAGCCCCCGAGTCACGATCGAGGCGATACAAATTTATACACTGCTAAAACACACTTAGCGAGGCAAATTTAGTTGGAGCAATCTTGACCTGCGAGCTGCCAATTCCAACCGCCCACGGTATCACGTTGATTGGAAACAAAATCGGTGTGGGAGGCGTTTATTAGTTTTGGATTATTTAAAAAAAGAAAGAAGATATTAGATATTTAGAAAAGGAAAATTCTACGCTGAAAAATCATTAATGTCTACTTATCGCCACTTATCGCAATATGCGTTTAATCGAACTGTCTTCCTTTTTCTAGTAATAATCTCAACCTTCCGGATCACCATGCTGTAGAGGTGATAGAGATAGGAATATTTTAGAACAGTTTTACAGGGTAACTGCTCTATTACTACACGTTACAAACACTTGATCCAACTTCAGCGTTGTATTGTCGAGCTGGGTGACCAGCGAAGCAATTTGTTCATCTTTATCAGGTATGTCACGTCCGGCAACCATGCCACCGCCGGGTGACACCCTGTCCACCAAAAGGGAACTATCTACATATTAGAATTTTTAGAAAGTACGCCAATTAACTGACTTTCAATAATATTAAACCAAATTTAAAATTTAGAAAAATAACAAGAAAAACAAGTTGGGTAGACAGACCTATGCTCATGTCAGAAGGGTTTTGTACTCAACTTACAAAATGCAGTAACCAGCAACGAATAAAATCAAGAAACATGTCAAAGACGATTTTATTGGAGAAAATGTGAAATTCGAGGATCATACTATTATTAACAAAGTTGAAAGAATTGTGACTTCTGAGGTATTTGTTTTACTTATACCCATAGATATCTCCCTTGATAATTTTTCCAGATTTTTTAGAAACAAATTTTTCATGTATTTCCACCCCTGTGCCCCCACTGAAGCGAAAACTGTCAGTTTAAGAACTGTTTTGAAAAGCTCTAATAGGGAACTTTCAGTTGATATTCATATCGGCTACCTTTCATGAAATTTTTTTCAGGGCCCACTCCTCTCTACTGTAATCATCGATTCATGGCCTATTTTTTCGAATCCTAGAATGGTTACAAAGCCCTTTTGCTAGGAGCTCTCTCCTGCCTCTTTGACTTGTTTCAATTGTATGTACTCATTTTCATGATACCTTTCATTCCTGAAATTTTCATGCAAATCCTAGCAAAGCTGTAGTGTCTAAATCGATAAAAAGCGCATATGGCTCCATAACCATATGTTTCCATAGTAATACAGGGCATATTGTTCCATAGTAATACAGGAAAATTCAAATCGCTATAACTTCGTTGAATACTATTCGATCTTTATGAAACTTTCAGAAAAGATCAATCTTATAGAAACTCATCTGCCTGGTAAATTTTGTTGAATTTAAGGGTACCGTTTGGATTTTATTCAAGAAAACATAAAATCGATAAATCATACTATTACTAACAAAGTTGAGCGAATTTCGACTTCTCATGTATTTGTTGTTGTTGTACTCATAAAGGCCTACATTCATGATTTTTTTTAGATTTTTCGGATGGAAGGTTTCCAATCGCGAGGGGGGGTACGCGAAAAGTTCGTACATTTCCCCTTCCCCTGCCCCGCTCGGTAATCAGAAGGCAATTTTAAGACTTGTTTTGAAAAGATCTCATTGAGACCTTTCCAACGACACCCTACTCGACTACCAATGGTGAAAATTTTTTTTTGAGGGGTCACCTCCCTATACGGGGAGACCCCCCTTAAACCCCTTTGAAAAATTTTTCCACCCTTGAACTTTCAAGAGGTCACCACTTCTGACCTTTTCACAAAGTTTCATGGCTGTAGCCTCTATAGTTTCGGAGAAAAAGTGCTGTGACATACAGACGGACGGACGGACGGACGGACGGACAGACGGACACAGGTCGTGATTGCAATAGGGTTTTGTATTTTAGTACAAAACCCTAAAAATTGACTGTAGCTGACCCAGGTCAGCAAAAGAATACCAAGTGCTCACCCAGAGTGTCGGTATTATATCTTCTATCTCTTTCTATCTTCTTTCTGGCTGTATCTTCTATTTTGTTCTATCTTCTTACTCACTCTATCTTCTATTTCGCTCTATCTGCCTTCTCGCTCTATCTTCCAACCTATCTGCCCTCTTACTTTACTTCTCTCCTATTCGCGATCTCACACTGCCTTCGACTTCTTCCTCTACCTATCTTCAGTCTCCTTCTCACATTCCTCCTTCTTATCTTCTGTCCCCTTCTTCTTATCTTCTATCTCCTTCCTCTTCTTTCTTGCATGCACTTTACTAAACTATTAACTTTTTACTTTCCAATAACAATACATCATTCACTCTCCATCAGCACGTCGACTTTATAACGTGACTTGACTTGACTGATGGTATCAGCATTACTTCACTGTTAACGTCTTATATAGTTCTCTCCAAGATCAAAGAAAGAAAGTTAGACTCATACTATTAAAGCCTTTTGAAGTGGATGGTCTACAATTGAGCAATTATGCTCAGTAAAGGAAGTGTTGAAGAGTGTTGGGAATATAATAACATTAATGTGCGCTAACTCTTTGTATGCTCTGGACAAAATGATACTGCTTTGGCGTCCAAATAAAACTATTCCGCGTGGTCAAAGTCACGATACTAAACACAGAGACCCAAGTCTAGGTAAACAGCAAACTAACTGATAGCTTAATAATAGAATGGAGCCGAAAACAAGGGGATGGAATTGCCCCTACGCTTTTTAATATAACGCTGGCACTTGTTACCAGGAAGACATCTGCTGATACTTCGGGTACACTAAGGTTCAAATCTACACAATTGGTAGCTATGCTGATGACGTCAATATTACGGCACATTCGATTTCAAATGCCAAAAGAGCATTTCTGAGCACAAAATCTGAACCAAACCAAATTGGCCCACGGGTTAATGAAACGAAAGTTAAATTTATGATTAAAACGAGGAAGAACCTTCCACTCTGGTAAAACCTAACCATGGAAGACTATAACCTTGAAAGTGTTGAAAAATGAAAAAACCGGCTACTCAAAAGCACATCAAAGGGTGAACTTGTGGATAGACGTCCAGCGGGAAGACCAAACTCAATAGTGAGCCGCGATAAAAGCTGACAGCAGTTTGTCGGGAGTGATAAACTGTCGAACGCGGTCGTAGAACCATGGCGATTGGAGGAGATTAACCCTGGAGACCAAGGCCAGGCTTAAGTTGTCGAATCATAGACGAAGATGAAATAAACATTATGTAAATATATGTATATATTCGTATGTAAATGTCATGTGCAATGAATATCAATTTTTTTCTGTAATAAATTATTTCACATATACATAGTTACCAAACCGAATACAAAAAAAATGATAGAAATAATTCAACAATTTGCTCAGGTTTTCTAGCGGCTCACTTCTTTTTCATATCCAGTGTCAAATCTGGACCATCAGGAAAAAAACTGCACTGGAAGTTTTCATTAGATTAGAGCATTTCACGACACAGAGCGTTAATAATCACTTCTCACAGAAAAAGAATTCTGATGGAAGCGGTGACATATATTTCAATATTTGCAGCAAAAAACCTTTCCAAAAGTGAGCCAAGATTTTGATAACTGCATGAAAAATGTATGTGTCATTAAATGTACTTCAGGGAAAAGGCTAGTAATGGTGTACCACCAGTACCCAGAAATGTGACGAGAAAGTTGTCGAGAAGCTGGAAAGCAAAATTTACAGCTTTATTAAGTAAGAATTTCTAATAAAAGCAGTCAAAGTACTGTTCCACCGGTGTTACCAGCGCCAATGATTTGGCCATTCGGCTGCCAAATGCGTCGTGCACTATTGGTGCATTAAGTGCAAAGAATTTTATGCCCCCGGTGAGTGGCTTAGACGGAGCCTAAAGAAAACATGTATTGCACTAACTGTGGTGTGTTTGGTCATCCTGCATCATATTGACGATGCCCCTGATAGTAAGATCCAGAAGTTAAACTTATTCCAAAACAAACGCAAGTGCACCGTCGTGTGATACCTTCTAGCTCCTTCAAGCCCCGTGTACCATTGTGTCTCCCTGCTAGAGAGCCAGCATACAATACTGTGAATAATATATGTTCTAAGTAATAAGTTACTTCTTAAAATTTACCAACAACTTAATTCTTTATCGGAAAGAATCAAAAAACAAGATACATAAATTGATTTTGCTTTTCAACATTCAGGTCTTTCAAATGTCTCAAAATAATTTGCTATTCAGTCACATTTCCATTGATGTGCTTCATATCATCTCGATCTACGTTGACTCCATTGTTACTCGACATCGACGTGACTATCTCCTTGAATTCATTGTCAAGCGAAAGGTTGACATCATACTTCTCACTGAAATACCCCTGAAAATTTTTGATTCTTAGTAACGATACAGCAAGCGGTGATGGGGAGGTGGTACCATCATATTAGTAAAAGGACCCAAATGCTTCCAAAATATTGATCGATTTGAATTCAAATGCTTAGGATTTCTTGAAGTGTGCGTCATCAAAATTTCACTACAAGGTGGGGATAACTTCTTCGTCATCTTGGCCTATGCAACGTGAAAAACTTATTCAAATCCAACGAGTAGTTCAAATAGAACAGGTTACACAATTATTATATTCTTCTGGCAAGCTTAATGCTCAGCATATATCATGGCTGAATGCGAACAATAATTTAAGAGGTGCATCCCTGAAATCATAGATAACAGAGAACCGAACCGAATACGGGTGCAATCTATATGGGATGGACACACCCTAGGAAAAACTCATATTTGGACCTCTGCGTTGCTGATGCAAGACTTGAGCTCAAATTTAATTATCCTCAATAGAGTGCAGGAGCTTCCTTATGGCTTCGACCATTTTGACATCAAACTCGGTCCAAGAAAAATGATTGGTTCGATGATGAGTGCTAGAATGCGTTAGATAAAAATAATCAGGTGTACAAAGAATATATAAGTAGGAAAATCAGGCCAAAGAGAGAACACTATGAAAATCTCAGAAGAGTAGCGAATAAGATAATACGGATTAAGAAAAGAAAATACTATGACCACCAATTGAGATGTATGTTTAGCAGGCAACAACACACGCCAAGCATACAAAGTAGTCAAAAGTTTGAAACGTGGTTATCAGCCCTAAACCACGCTCTGTCGTGGTGACATCGGCAATATTATCGCTGATAAAACCAGGATTAAGGAAAGATGGGGATCATATTTCAAAAGCCTCCTTAATCCTCTGCGCAGCTCCAGAACATTAGAGACTATAGATGTCTGCAAAGAGCGTCCATTGGCCCAACCAACTCTGGATAAAGTTTGTTCCATCATCAAAGCCCAAAAGAATAATAAAGCGCCGGGCATTGATGAGATTCCAGTGGAGCTCATCAAATATGGTGGCAATGTTCATCAAGCTATTCACAAAGTCATCCAGCGCATTTGGCAACAAGAACATATGCCGAAAGAGTGGAGCCAATCAATTATATTCCCTATCCACAAAAAAGGTGAAAAACTACAGTAAGGAAATTATAGAGACATATCACTACTTTGTATGGCGTACGAAATATTTTCTAAAATCTTAGAAAATAAAATCGGATCATACGCCAACAGTATTATTGGAGAGTATCAATATGGTTTTAGAGTAGGTAGGTCAACAATAGACCAATTATTCACAGTCAAGCAGGTACTTGAAAAATGCTGGGGGTTCAGCATAGACGTACACCAAATTTTCGTCGACTTCAAGCAAGCATACGACAGTATTGATCATAACGTACTGTACCAAATAATGCTTTGGTTTGATATTCCAGCCAAATCAGTCCGTCTTACCAAAATGAAAATGATGTCGCCGACCTCCCAAGTCCGCATCAATAACTAACTCACCGATGCCTTTGACACAAATATCGGACTAAAGCAGGGAGATGGGCTGGTCCCATTGCTATTCAATTTGGCTCTGGAGTACGTCATAAGGAAGCTACCTGTCGATACGCGGGATACATTACTATACAAGTCAAGCCAAGTAGTAGCCTATGCAGATGACATCAACGTTTTGTTACGGTCATTAACAACTGCCAAAGAACTTTTCCTGAAACTCGACAGTGAAGCAAAACTAGGAGGGCCACAAATCACTGAGAATAAAACAAAGCTCATGACGTAATCAAGGAAAAATACCTCAAATACACAAAATATCACACTTGGCGATACTGTGTCGAAAACGTTAGCAAATTTGTGTATTTAGGCGCCAAAATAACGAAAACGGGCAATTAAAAAGACGAAATACGCCGAAGAATACAGCTCGCAGATAAAATATTCTATTCAGTATTGACGATATTGAGGACCAGCTGCATACACAGGGAAACAAAGCTCCAAATATACAAATCTGTGATAAGACTTGTGTTATGCTATGATTCTGAAACATGGACACGAACCCAAGTATCCACAAACATATTGAACGCCTTTGAGCGACGGGTCCTGAGGCGAATAATCGGAGCGGAGCTAGACGGGGACCAATGGCAAGTTCGATACAACCATGAGTTGTATGAAATTTTTGGCGAACCAGAGGTCTCAACGATTGTAAGACTGCGGAAGCTGCAATGAGCTTGCCACATGAATCGTAGGGACGATTAATGGATAACCAAAAAGGTCTTCGTTTGGAGAACTGAAGGCCGGTGGCCAGTGGGGAAACCGAGAAAACGCTGGGCAGACTCGGCCGACGAAGACATTTCATCCTTGCTCGGGTTTCGGAATTGGAGGATGCAGTCAATGGACCGAGACAGTTGGAAGCGCTATTTGTAATAAGCGAAGGCCCGAGAGTGGCTGTAGCGCTGAGAAGAAGAAGAAGAAGACATAAATTTAACTAACGATGAAATAGATCTCTATTTGTTGAATTTAGAGAAGCTAACGTTGGAAAAGATTGAGAAAGCAGTTCCGAAGTTTAAACATCGAAAGAATATGATATAAAACACCAACCATGGCAAAGTTGAAAAGATTGGAAAGCCTTTTTCCCCCATACGTCAACAATAATTATCGGTGATTTTTGTACCACAACCATCCCTTGTTGGCCTTGTTGAAATTGCACGGAAAGTATATTCGGAATTTAATCCGCTCATACTTCAGGAGTGAGGTCAGCAGCTAATGGGTGGAGAAACTGAGGGTTATTAGCCCAGAAGAACCAAATGGCGTATTCATAAAAGTGAATATTATTTTCGTAAGAACTCTCAAGAGCGAACCCGTCAAATCTTAATGCCACCAATAGTGACATATATCTTTTAGGTTGGGTGGTATCGAAATTAGTAATACGACCCCAGACACAGATGGAAAAAGAATTGTATCTGGTTGTTAATAGAAGCTTGTTCTGGTTGGAATTTATTTTGAATTGATCCATTTACCAACCACTGAGGGAAGGAGCCAAATACGGACAGAAGTCGGTGGAGTAAAGGTTTTCAATTTCAAATCAACCCTGAACGGTGAATCCATTTTTCTTTTCAATGATACATTGACCTCCGATCTCACATTGAGCAGGAATTTTCTGGATTATTTTGTCTGCTTTGATAAATTCTATCTGATAGCTGGTAAAATGGGCAACAAAAAATCATGTGGTATTCATGGTATTCCGAATAAATACTTTCAAATTTTCCCAACGTTGTTATTGGGAATAATTGCATATTGTTCAACAACATGTTCAACAAATCATACTTTCCGGATTAGTGGAAAAAGGCTAACGGTTTTCCGATATTTAAGAAAGGAAAGAAGTCTTCTAGCCCTAAAAGCTATCCCCCAAACGGCTTGCTGTCTAACATCAGCATCATTAGTGACGTATGCTGATGACCTGATACTTTATACGGCAGATTGAAAGGAATTAATCGTTCAAAGAAATCTTCAGAAAATATACATGTTCACATCTCTTCGACGAATTTTCATTTCAGTTTAACTGATCAAAAATTTTTGTATAATTAGAGAGCCAGCCAAATGTATGTATAAATGGGCCACCAATAGGATGATAAAATATCTTTTCAAATTGAGCTCGCAAAGCACCAGTTTTAATGTTGATGCTGATTAGAGGGGTAGGTTGAGGCTGGTAAAGCTGAGGGGTAGTCTAGGTTTTAGTGGCTAAAAGAAAATCACCAAATTATTCCTGGTTTTCATTTTGGTTGCAAGTCATAATTACTACATTCGTTGTTATTGTCATTTGTTTGTGTTCGTTATTTTAAATAACTAGAGATAAGTTTAACATGTAGGGAAGAAATATTGTTATATTGTACTGTTAGGATTAATTAAAGTTTTATTGGTGACATTTCTTGGATTCAAAGTTGATTCATATTAATTGCAAGTTCAAAGTACACCCTTGTCTTGTGCTTTCTTGGTCATTTGTAATTTTTAATAGAGTTTGAGTGTGTTTTTCTCCATTTATCTAAAAGGTTGATAGTAGTCAATAATTTCTTTTATTTGATACTGCAGGCCAATTCACTTTTACTTGAAAAGCCGTTGGGCTCTGCTTTATTGAGTGAGCAGACGCGTTTCAACTCCTTTGAAATTATTATACTATTGAATATATGGAATGGAGATTTTTATTCCCTACACATTTGTTGAATGATCTTGTTCCTACTAACCTGAATCATCATCTATGCCGCGACAGCCTTGGCCAGGTCTTCTCTAATTGTCACGGCTCTGCGAATTCTTTTAGTTGTTATTCACTCCCAACAAGAATTTGCTTCCAATTTCTATCGAGTCCTTGGTCTTTCCATATAAGTCTAGATGTGTTCTACTCTTCAATGTTCTTTTGGATAGCCGATTTTCTTCCTTTCTTTCTACATTTCCCACACATTGCAATTTGCGTAACTTCACGCAAGTAGATACGTACAGGTATAGTTCGCCAAATAGTTCATGCAACTCACCGTTGTAATGCAGTCTCCTTTCTGTTCCCTGGGCCTGTTTCACTGGGCTGTATATTTTGCGGAGCACTTTTCGTTTGAACTTGTCCACTGCCTTTTAAGATTTGCTCATCATAGTCTCTGTTTCACTTCCATATAGCAGCACAGGTTTGATTAGTACCTTAGAATGGGAAGTGGCGAGTAAAAGGCTTTATTTAAGGCGTTTATGTGGCATTGAAAGTTATTCTTTTTGGCAGATCTTCTATTTAAATTTGCTGTACCTTCAAGACTGATAAAGTTATCCACATTTTCAAGGTTCTGGTCTCCTAAGGTCAGGTTTTGAAGGACTGGGGAATTCCTTCTCATTTGAGTTATGAATTTAGTTTTGATTTTATGAACTCGTAGGTTAATTCAGTTTGATTCAGCTTCTAGGCTCAGAAATGATCCTTTGAGATCATGAATTGAATGTGCCATAATATGGATGTCATCAGCATATGCTACTCATTGTATGGACTTGAAAATGAGTGCACCAGAGGTCGCAGCTATTATCTTCGTGATGCTGTATTTCAGCATAATGTTGAAGAGTGTTAGGGCAAGTCATGGTCGTTAGCCACTATTAAATAACTTTTCCTGAAGCTTGTCATGAATGAGAATAGCATATATCTCATAGCAAATTCTAGGAAAAATACCTCAAATACCCAAAATACCACACGTGGAAAATATAATATCTAAAATGTGGGCAAATTTGTGTGTTTAGGCACCAAAATAATGAGAAGAACATATCTCGCAAATAAAATATTTTATTCAGTTTTGACGATATTGAAGACTAGCTGCATACATAGGAAAACATAGCTCTGAGTATAAAAATCAGTGATAAGACCTGTACTTTGCAATGGGTGTAAACATGGACCTTAAGTCAAGCATCTGCAAACATATTGAACGTCTTCAAAAGATGGGTCATGTGGCAAATAATGGTAACAAAGCTAAGGGACCAATGGTGAATTCGATACAACCATGGGCTGTATGAACGACGAGGTGGAGGTGGAGGCGATTGTAAGACTGCGGAAGCTGCAATGGGCTGGCCATATAAATCATATGGACAAACAACGGATACCCAGGTATTCCTTGGGAGAACTGAAGAGTGGAGACCATGGGGAAACCGAAAAAATGCTGGTCTGACTCGGTCAACGAAGAAAGTTCATCGTTGCTTGGATTTTGGAATTCGATAATCGCAGAGGCGATTTTTGCAGGAAGCAAAGGCTGTAGTGCTACAAAGAAGAAGAATATTAGGATAATTCTATCCCCCTATTTTAAACCTGATTCCATTATGAGTCTGTCCGTTCGTTCACATTTAACTTTGGCCTGGGACTCTGTGTCTAGCATTGTGGCTTTGACTGTGCGGTATTATTTTGTATAGGATACTTCCATCTACTCTATCATACTTTGTGAATGATAATGTTATAGTCTCAGCCCTTTTTAAGCACCTGCTGAGCTGAGAATATTTTGTCAATTGTAGGCTATATACTTTGAAAGTCACCCTGATACTTTCCTTTGATGCTTTCATAACACCGCTTTCACTTTGTTCCCACGATTTCGGAGAATACTTTAATAATACGATCACAGCAAAACTATGCCTCCATAACTTTCATACCTTAACTTTTTCCCTTTTTTGTACACCAGACATACAATATTTTATTTTCCGCCCATTTTTTCGTAGCTACTCTTCTGAACATATTCTCCATTTTATTCGATAGAGAAAATTATATAGATAGGGACCTCCTGTGAAGTAGTTCTGCTGAAGGTTCATCGATTCAAGGAGCTTTATTTTCTGAGGTCACTTACTGCTGCCTGTTCTTTGTCTCTGGTTTGTGATGAAACTGGAACCTCTTGTAGTGTTTCTGCAACGCTGATTAATCCAGCCGTTTTTGGAAGGGTTGGAAGAAACTTCTGCAGCCATCTATTTACGATTTTGACAGAGTTACTTAGGATGTGTGCATATTCCCAAAAACTTGTTTGATGATTAAAGACATCTCTTACTTGAAGCATACGCCGATCTGACTTCATGTGGTGTCATGTTTTCATTCATCTATTGGATCGTGGTGTTGATGGTCATTCGTTGGTTTTCTTGAGGTATTTTTTTGGCTTGTCTTCAGAGGGTGTTGTTTTATTCTTCTTTAGCCCAAGTTGGTCACTGGATATATTCTTTATGCGCTTTGTTTTTTTTTATCACTTCCTTGGATTCTTCATCGTACCATTCGTTTAAACTTTTTCATTAATGGTGCACCAATACCTTTCCAGCGGCTTGTGTTACCGCATCTCTTACTGTCTTTCACATGGTTTTGATGACAATGCTACTATGTCTCGCCTGCAGGAGGTGTAGTTGCGATTTTCTTGCGCTGATATGTTTGAGGATAGCACTGAATTATCATTTAGTTTGTGTATCTGATACCTTGGGGTAACTAAACTTCCTTGTTTACAGCTCTTAAAGATGTAGCACTGGACCTCGACCCTTATAAAGAAGTGGTCCAAATTGCAGGCAACACCACAAAACACGCTGCTGGTGGCCACTTGATTTTGTGTGAGAACGCGGTTGATTTGGTTGAATGTGGGACCGTCTGGGGATTACTGTCTAAGTCTTTTAGTTGTTTTCAGTCATATCTGAATGAACGTTCTAGCCTCCGGTTGTTCCTTCATTCGCCATCGCTCGACCAATTATTGGATTGAGCCCACGCAGAACAATTTTTAAGGTCATTTGATGACAATACATCGACAGCGTATACCATGGTGCTGTAAAATTTGCCCCTGATTATCTCCTCCTTGCCTCCTGGGTGCATTTGACAGTTGCTCAGATAGACACCAAATAATTTGATCTGGATCCGAATCGAACAGATCCTTTCATTGGTGGGCTTCTAATCGGTGCGTAAATGTTAAAAAGCTAACAAAGAGTAATAAATAAAAATAAATTAATACATGCTAATGATTTGTGATCATTCTAATTGTGATTTTCGAATATCCCCACCTTAATGCTCTATCCGGTCGAGGTGTGATGAATAAAGAATGCGCTCATAGCTTGAATCTACCACAAGCTCAATATTCACTTCTGATTCCAGTGTAAATTTGAACTGCAAACACCGAAGACATTTCCGAGTTTGTGATTTAATTTAAAATATTCTTTAATGGTCCAGTTTTGATTTCCAAGCTGCAAATTAAATTATTTGGTCATGCAAAAAAAGCAAAATAATGAGTAAGAGAGACGAAGACAACACTTTGCAAAATATTCTTTCAAGTCACCTTCCACTTGAAACATTATATAGTTAGTACGGGCAAGTGTTTCAATTTTACAGTTTGGGTTTAATTATCAACTAATTGAAATCATTCTATCATAATTTAATTCATATCCTATTTGAAAGTATTCAATTTTATCAAAACAGTGAGATTGGATTTTACCGTTGTTATATTCTTCACTGAAAATGAAATTACAAAGGAACTAATCTGCTAGCAGTCAGCCATTATGAATTTCCAGCGGAAATCCAAAAACAGAGTTGAGAAATGAAAATTTATCTTATATCAAATTCCTCAAAAGACGCTTGAAAGTCTCCTTTGAATTATCTCGAGAAAAAACTTTTGGTGGAACTTGCTGTAACTTCTTAAGAATGTCAATTTGCCTACACATACTATACAGGATACTCAGCTGAACCGAACGTGTAGCTTTTAACCATGAATAAAGCGATTTCAATGCACAGCACACTAGAAGTGGTTTCGTCTTACTGCTAAAAGTACGGCAAAGATAAAAGTTTCCGAAGAAATGCATTTTCTTTAAAGAAGCGGATGAAGACGGAGAGTGGAATGTAGAATCATGCGGAAGGAATGCACTTTGCACTTTTGCATATGAAATCAAGCGGTTTTCATAGTCAGGCTACGCTTGAAACCACAGCCTAAAGGTAGTTTCGTCTTTCCAAGTTGAAGCCTGCCCCTTTCTTGACGATACTTCCAAGCCTTAAATATTGGCAATGGCAAGACTGTCTCCATGCCGAATTTCCTTATTCACGAGAAGCTTATGTGCATATTCCAGAGGCCTTTGAAAGTTATTAAGTTTTAATTAACAATCTTTTACACTAAGTTGCTTCGGGGATTAACTGAAATGCGAATGTTCATATGTGTAAGCATGATGAGCTTTAATAGTTTAAAAGTGATATGACGAAGAGACAGCGAATCCCGGTTCTAGTTGAAACTTCCTTAATCCGCCACTAGGAAGCTTAGTTGACTATTTTCCACGAAATTCTTGGAAGATAGTCAACTTAAAGGATGAGAACCAAAGCTTTTGTTGTTGTATACATAGGAATTAGTAGGGGACAAAGGCAACTGCTTTTAAACGCAATGAATAATGGTTTTTAGTTTTAGTGGCACAAGACCAAATTACGTACTATATGCATTAAGCATTTTGAAAAGTTTTATTCATAAAAGTTAATGAGATTGGCTTATGGGAGCTAAATTTGTAAAGAAAAACTGATAGTTTTCAGTAAATCAATATAATTTAAAATGCTGAGCATAACGCTTTCAATCAGGAGTAACTAATTGTGACCAAGGGTGTAAGGACAAGCCTTTATTTTTATTAAGTTTGAAAATGAGGAAATACATGGAAGTGAAACCGTTTATTTACTGATTCAAATAATTTCTAAATATTTAGCATACATCTGTTTGTTTAAGCGAATACTTCGTAAATATATAAAGGCTAAAAGTCAACCGAGAGGAAGCCAACTCCCAAACCATATTATGACCAAAAGCTATGAATTTAAATTCGAATTCAGCACGCTTTATTTTATCAATCATTTTAAAATTTAAAAAAATATAACAATGTTTCAAAATATTAAAATTATTCAAAGCGCAATTGCTCACTTGTTACTCCAAGTTTAAACAATAGAGCAATCAAAATTAGTCACAAATAATAAATAATATTGTACTCTTACCAAATTAATATTACAATCAACTTATTGTTTAAAAATATTTAATCATTTTTAAGGGAAACCTCAGACAAAAGACAGAGGAATATGTTGAAAATACCGTCAATACTACATAATTTCTTGTTGCTCATTCTGCCAAAAATGTGACCCAAGTCCTCATAGCTGAAAAAATAATTAAAATCTTTTCGGCCCGGTATGACGTTAGAGGTCACTATTGCATGACATTCAAGAAAGGAAAATTTGCTTCAACGATTTCTGAAAGTATTTGGCTCCCTCTCTCAGAGTTTGGTTGAGGAACAAACTCAAAATGAGCTCCGGTTAGGGCAAACTTCTGTAAACCGTCACATATAATCCCATTTCCATCTTTATCCGAAGTCACATTAACAATTTCGATACATGGTTGTTAAAATCTTTTTCAGTACTAGTGACTTTAAGATTTGATCACCCGAGACTTCGTACAAAATGTATTATTAACTTTTGTGAAAATAGCATGTGGGCCCTGTGGGCTAATACCTCTCAATTATTTTGGAAGTATAGGGTTTTCCATTAGGGATATATAAATTTCGTAACTTTATATGAACGCACTCTTAAACTTTTTTAATGAATTGTCAATGTCAAAACGTTAGTTAAAGTTAACATTTTTATCATGGTAAAGTTCACGAGCCAGGAACGTTTGGAAACTATTAAAAATTACTGCCGAAACTCTGAGTCGGCGGTCGCAACTGTAAGAGCGCTTACTTGGCCGTAATAATCGTCCCACCTGACAGGCAGTGCATGCTAAAGTGGATAAACTCGAGTCCAAATTTTCACTATTGGACGTTCCGGTGCAAAAAAGATGTTGCTAAACCAGTCGATTTCATGTCGTTCTCAAACGACACTGTGGCGTATTTTGCAAAAATGTCTGGTCTACATGGTTGCAAGATCAAATTGACTCAAGAACTAAAGCCATGTGATCATTCGAAATGCCGAAACTTCGCCAATTGGGCTCTGCTAAAGCTTGAAGAAAATGAAGAATTTCATCGAAAAATCATCTTCAGCGATGAAGCTCAGTTCTGGCACAATGGCTTTGTCAATAAGCAAAATATGCATTATTGGTCAGCAGCAAACTCACATGTGCTTCTTAAGACACCGTTGAATTTGCAAAAAACTACTATTTGGTGCGGTTTTTATGCCGGAGGTGTGGTTGGGCCGTATTTTTTCGTGATGAAAACGACCGTCATGTTACCGTCAATGGAGAGCACTATCTTGTTATATTGAAAGATTATTTGCACTCGGAATTGGATGAACTTAACACCAACGATATGTGGTTTTTAATAAGATGGTGCCAATCACACAGCACACCTCAGAATCGATTTATTGAAAGGCGAATTTGGCGAATGTGTTATCTTGAAAAATGTTCCGGTCGAATGACCTCGCTCTTCTGGAGGTGTTCCCACCTCACCATTTGGAAGTTCAAGTACCTTATTTTTTGAAGGGCCCCTGGACTGCTTTCGCTCGTAATCGACAATCGATCTCCTTGCTGCAAAGTCTTTAACTGTAATAAATTCAATTTCTTTTGCAACTTCGTGAAGCACCTAAAGGAGTCTAGATCTTTCAATAAAAAGGTCTGGTTTTTTTCGCTTTTGGGGGTCTATGTAAAGTGTGGAACCTCTCCAGAGTTCAACGCGCTTTTTGTTGACTTAAAGTCAGCCAGTGACTTAGTTCTATTTATCAATTTATCGGCATTTACTCTCTTGATCCCAAAATCATTTGATTTATTTTTGGCTGCCAACAGCCGAACATATCTTTGTCTGTTTGCCCAATTACATTGATTCGTGGGACTTTCTCTTTCTTTTGATTAACTTTGACAGACGGACCAGCAGACATAACTTTTGGTTTTTTCTCCCTATTTCTAAGTTTTAAATATTCGATAAATTCATTATCAGGTTTAGTAAAACAATGTTCAGAATTTTTATTACTTTTGACCTCTTCAATATTCATAGAATCATCTAGCCTAGCTAGCGCTACATAATAATTCGTAGAACGCTTGCTCCGCCTGTGCCGAGGAGATTTTCTTGACCAGGTTGCTGGTGCGGTTTCGTCGATTTCTTGTCTTCAGTCGCTTTTGACTGTACTTGTTTTATTTTTCTTGATGGTTTCTTTTCCTTTATTGAACGTTAATTTTCTAACTAGTCCTTCTAGCGACTGGATCCAAAGTCTGGGTTCTTCATTGTCTCTCTCAATCTTCTCAGTTTTGTAGTTAGCTTTGACTAACTGCTCGATTTCGATGACTGATAAAATTTTCGGTTTTTCTTCATTCAACCCGTCATCGTTGGTGATGGACACGAGCTTTCTAATTGATGGTTGAAGCCATCGGGCTCCTCCATCTCGTTGCTTTTGCAGCGTGATTAGAAGGCATGTTCATTAACCGGGACTTCCCTTGAATGTATTTTCGCTTTTTGATACTTCTTTCGGAAAGAAATTTCAGGCATTCGATAAATGTTCGAATAATTCGATGGTGATGGTTTTCAATTAAAGTATTAGTTTCAGCTGATTTTTGTGAAAAATTAATTAATTTAAAAAATTTTAAAATTAATGATAGGAGCGATTGAAATCCAGACTGCTAGACGTAGAATCCTCCCATTATGTGTTCACTATGGGAAATCAGTTTTTTGCTTGTTTTTGCAATTTGTTTTATACTAAGTTTTGTTCAGAGCATAAATTCGTATTTCCCAATATAATAGCTTACACTAATTGCTAACAAAAAATAATGAAAGATCCCGATGACTACAAACTCAAATGAGTTTGAACTCTAATTTGTTATACATGAGTTTGAACTCTAATTTTTTCAGAGGGAGCCAACTCAGAGAAAGGGCCCGGCCCTATCAAATGTGATGAATAAATTAAAATTTTCAGGATTCCATAAAAAAATTTTCATTGGAAGGCAACAACTTTTAATTATGTTCCATGTGTGGCAAGTAAAATAATGAAAATAAGCTTCCTATTATCAACAACAGAAATATCTTTTATTACTTTTTGCCAAACATGGTAAGGTATTGTTAAAGGGAGCTGAAAAATTAACAGAAATTCCTTTGTCAACTATGGATAATTCGCAACATATTGAAAAGTGCCCTTTGAATCCTTATGGTTTATTATAGTTTTTTGGCCAACCTGAGATAAAATTTCTCTACACCGATACCGTAATGCAGCTACATAAATACTTTAAACTAATTTTTTTCTGATCTTCATGGAGTCGCTAATTCGCAGAAAAACTTAAACTTAACTATAAACAAAAGATCAGGTCTTTACATCGGGAGGCAAACTTAAGATTTCCGAAAAAAATGTTCATCCTCTGGCATTTGCTTGGACTCCTTTTTTGAGCAAGTGCTGATGACCATAGCTGCTTTGCGTTTGGAGGAAAATTGATGTGACAGGCGAACAGATGGATGGACTGATAGACGCAATTTTAATAGGGTGTTCAGTACGAGTCTCGCCACCCTCCATTTTACTGGGAAGTCAGGACAATGGTGACAAGACACATCTCAGCTGGAACACTATCTGGATCTGAAGCCTTCCTTACTTCCAGTGAAAGGACTGCCTCATCCAATTCCGGCTGTGTGAAAGATGGACACTAGATTGTTGTGTCATAGTGGACAGCGTCAACACGGACGGGATGGGCGGGGAAGAGTTGCCGCACTATCTATGGCACCAACTTTCCACATAACTAGCTTGTAGCCAAGGCCCCACGGAACCTTGTTCACATTGTCCACTAGATCTTGCCGGTAGCGAGCCTTGCTGTTGTTAGTAAATTTTTGAAGGCATTTCCTGGCTGACTTAAATGCTGCCATCGAGTTGCATGACTCGCCGCGGTTTCGTGTCCGTTGAGCCTGACACTGAAGTTTGTGACACTCCCATTGCTTTTCAGCCATTTTAGTTGGCCACCAGTACACTGTGGGCTTGCCGTGCCGGGGCTCTCGACGAGGCATAGAAGCGTTGCAAGTGGTTGGAATGGTGCTCGTAATTGAGTTCAACATGTCTTGAGCTGCCGATACTTCCGTCCCTGCGAATCTCCCCGCCATGGAGCACCTGATTTGAGCACCTTAATTAACCTCTCGATCTCCATTCTTTCGATGTTCCACGCAATCGTAGAAAGTTGAGAGCACGAACGTCGGGAGACAATATTACCGGTTTCAAGCAGAATGAACTGATTATCACTGGCTCTCATACTCTTCAATTGTGTATTTTTCATACTAAGGACTCGGAGGCGAATGTCACGTTCAATTTGGTTCTTTTGCAACCAATGCGGTGGATAGTTGACAACCGCCATCCTAGAATTTGTTTGTTTTCGAGACAGCGCCCTCTAAAGCATTAAACTTGGCTTGGAAAGGCGATATCGATTCGGTCAGCGTTAGGTACACACTAAAAAAGTGATCCCTGAGCATCAAACGCACATGAAACCATCCCCTCCACAACTCACCGTCTCAAAATCCCTGTTGCAAACTCAGATGGCGGTTATACAAATTTCATCAGAATACCATGATGCACAACTTTTATCATGGTGTTGCTCACTTGCAAACTGTTCAAGCAGGTTTTGAGTGGTTGAATTATGGTGTAAATTTAGTTGCAGGATACGTGTCATCGAAGCTCTGATTTGGCCTTGGCTAGGGCTCCCTGAAAGACCTGACATATCCCTCTCTGTTTTGTACACTCTTTTTTAGGTCTTTGTAAAAAATTTTTTACAAAGACCTACTAGTTTCGCGACCTGTCTGTCCGTCTGTCCGTCCGTCCGTCCGTCTGTCCGTCCGTCTGTCCGTCTGTCCGTGCGTCACAGCTGATTTCCTCAGAAACTATAGAAGCTAGAATGCTCAAACTTTGTGAAAAGGTCAGAAATGATGGTCTCTCCAAAGTTAAGGCCTTGACAAAAATTTAAAAAATTTTAAGGGGGGTCCCCCCTATAAACGAATCGGCCCTTAAAAATTTTTTTTTAATCAAAGGTAGTCGAGTGTGGTATCAAATGAAAGGTCTTGATTAGAACTTTTAGAATCTGGAATAAAAAAATCATTTGATGAATTAGGGGGTCCATGGGAAGGCAAAATGTACCCAAAATTTGTGTCCTCCCCCCCCCCCCCCCTCGCGATTGGACACCTTTCAGCCGAAAAATCTGAAAATTATCACGAATGTGGACCTTAATGAGTACAAGGGCAACAAATACCTTAGAAACCAAAATTCGCTCAACTTTGTTAATAATAGTATGATTTGTAGATTTTACATTTTTGCCCATAAAATCAAAACGGTACCTTTAAACTTCTTGAAATTTCGCAATTATATAGACTGACATAAGATATATATGTTTTAATTGAGATCGAATCATAATCAAGTGAGTTATAGCCATTTAAATTATATGGAATTACAACAACGATAACACGTGTTTATGGTTCATATAGGGGTTTCCAATTAGAGGTGTTATTTTGATATTAAAAGAAAAATGCCATTTTTTACAGTAAATGATCGAATGTTTAGTTCATTATAAAGAGGAAGATATGCCGTTAATAGCAAAAACTAACATTGGGCAAATAACTTCCTCGGCCATGGCCATGATCCAGTCAATGTCTGTTATTTTGATCTTTGCCAGCGGCTTGAGTGAGGCTATAGTTGCACTTTTGCCAAGGACTTCCTTACTGTGTCGCGGAATGGTTCTTTATTGGCGACCTCTGCTTCAAATCCGACCAGTATTTGGCCTGACCACATTAGCTGTACTGTTTTAATGGCAGTGTTGGTGTCTTTGGGCCTTAAATTTCCCCTGATCTACCACAGCACCTCTGCTTAGGATCAGCCATCTTGGGGCTTTACGAGCAGTGCCTGCTGCCGGGGTCTTTGTCGGGGCTTCTTTTTCTCCTGTTTCCCATCGGGTCTTTTTTCTTGTTGGGTGTCTGCGCGAACATTATTTTCTGGCATTTTTTGAAGGAGTTTCTTTGCGGTTTTCTTCGCCCTTTTGTCAGCACTATCTGTAACCCTTGATTTGGCACTCTACGCCCATCAAGTGCCTCTTCCGTCTTTTTTTCATGATCTCCTTCAATTGGGGTGGATGCCATTCTTTTGTTGATGTTTGACGATGGAGCTATTTGCGTGTTCAATTTAGGCTTAGCCCTCAGCGTTTCTTTCACTTTCTGCTCTTCTTCGGCCTTCTGGTCCAATAATGCCCTATGCAGTCTAGGAACTCCTCTAGTTCAAGGAGCCCAATTCTTACTCCTTGGCTGATTTCTGGCAAGTTGCATGCTGATTTTATTCTTTTTAGAATATCTCCCCAATTCTTACTCCTTGGCTGATTTCTGGCAAGTTGCATGCTGATTTTATTCTTTTTAGAATATCTCCTACTTTTCGGATAAACTTTTTATCTTCATGTCGCTTGGCAGCAATTATACTTTGCAAGGACCTCTCTTGAATATCTTGAATATCACTTCTAGTCTATTTCGTTTCCAGGATTACCACCGTACTTAATTTATATTGACTGGTTTTTCGATGGCTCTGCTGTAGGTTTCGAGACAACGTAAGGTTTTCCAGGGACAGAGAGTCAGCACGTTGCCCAACCTTTATTCCTGCAGCATAGTTATTACCTTCGATTTCAATCTCAGTTACTTGCTTTACTATACAATTAGTTTCTACCAGTAAACCCAACTTGCGATCTCGAGACCCTTTAGTACAAGTTGGTCAGGGGTTGAGGATATGGAATTATGGAAGTTGTGGGTTGGGGAAACAAGGGGATTCTTCCTCCTTTCTCTAAGAGCTTGGGACAATCTATGGTGGATAAGTTGCAGATCATCGATAAACTCTAGAACTTGGTGACATACTCACTTGTTGCTTTCCTTTCTCCTGAAAACCCTACCCTACTGAAAGGTCGATTAGGTTAAGCATCATTTTTAACCCTATTGTATTTTTTCATTGTTATAAAAATTATCAATTTAATTTGATGGTTCGCTTCATTTCTCGGCGGTTACAAAAGTTATTTGTTTAAGGTCAGTACTTATTTTTGCATGAAATTTAAATAAAATCTTTAGTAATTATTTGGTTGTTCGTAGCTGTTCTTAATTAGTACTTTTAGAATCTGAAACAAAAAAGTCATTTTGTGCATCAGGCGGCCCAGGGGGAGGCACTTGAAAAACTTTGGGTCGAAAAATCTGAAAAAAATATGGAGGTGAGTCTTTGTGAGTAGAAGGACAACAAATGCCTTAGAAATTGAAATTTATCAACTTTGTTAGTAATAGTATGATTTGTGAGTTAGACGTTTTGCTCCAAAAAACCCAAATGATACTTCTTAAAACACACGTAAGAGTCTTGTGTTCACTAAAGCTCATAGAAATCTAATCATAATTAAATGAGATATAGCCGTTTCAATTATTTTTATGGAATGGCAAAAAAAAATTAACATGTGGTGGTGGATTATATATGTTTTTAATCAACCTAGACATAATAATTTTCTGCGGATTTTCATGAAAATGTCAAGTGTAGTATTTTATTTGAATATGATCAATTCGATTATTCTGATAATTTATTTAAGTTGAAATAAAATGGCGGCTGCTTCATGTTTCTGAGAGGAACCCTCATCTTTTGTATATAATTGAAAGATTTTTTGAATGTTCAACGGATGCATAGTTCAAGCAATTGAGTCACTCCTTCAAAAAGTTGTTTGGAACCCTAGGATGGTTACACACCCCATCTGGTAGGAGCACACTTCTGCTTACTCGACTTATTTCTCTTTATGATTTTCAGATCATTATTGCTACATTGGTTGTATATGTTAACATTTTTTGAAAAATTAGAGATAAGTCAGTTAGGGATATTGTAATATTAATATATTAGGTTAAGATAAAGTTCTTGATTGTAATTTATTAGATTTAAGCTCAAACATATTAGACATAACCTCAAATGTCATTATTTTGTTATATGAAATTTTTAACAGGGTTGTTTGGTTTTTTCTACTTTTTGCCAATTAATTAATAAGATATAATCATTCTCATTTGATTCTTCTTCTTCTTCAGCCCCTCTCGGGCGTTCGCTTCTTGCAAATAGCCCCTCCAACTGTCTCGGTTAATTTGATTAAAGAATGATATTATGTTTCCCGACTGGGCTGTCGCACCATAGATGATGATGATTCAAAATTGTTATAAATTTAGTGTGGCGAGTATGCCATCAAGTTTTTTGATTGATCAATGTTTTGAAGCGGGCTTTATTTTTATAAAATTTATAATGTTTGAAGAAATGAAGCGCATTTTAATTTATGCCGTGATCCAAAGCCGATCCCAGGGGAAAAAGATGCGCATATACCAGTCATTAATAAGACCTGTGTTGCTGTATGGATGCGAACCCTGGACGCTTACTAATGATTCCGAAAAAGCTGTGGGTATACGAGTATTCGAACGTAAAGTGCTCAGAAGGATATACGAGTATAGCCCAACAAAGCAAGGAGCCGAGTGGAACCTTCATTACAACGACGAGTTGTATAATCTTTATGGTGACCTACCTGTATCCCAAAACATTCATACAGAAAAGTACAGGCTCCGCAGGCGAACGTTGAAAGGTTTGGCCTAATGGTAATGTCTAGCTGGGAAAGCGAGGAAACGATGGGAAGATTCAATGGATGCTGATAGCAGATCCTTGCTTGGGATTTCCAAGTGGCGAACGATTTCGCAGAACCGCGATGATTCGAGTCGATTGTTAATGGAGGCGAAGGCCCGCATTGGTGCTCTACCATAGGTCATGATAGATGATATCCTAATTTTCAAATATCAACACAAAAGAAACAATTCATTTTGATGTTATTTTATATCAGAAGTCATTTTTGGGTAACTTGCCAACGACGGATTTTATAAACAAGATACTACGTAAATTCCGTTTTAATCTAATCATCAACATTATTACCTTAAGATCATGTTAGACGTATTAACAGAAAATTTCACATAACATGCTGTGACGACAAATTTTCAACTGAAAACAAGCATAAACTGATTAACAGGTTGATTCTCACAAATTCCAAGCATTTAATATTAACATATTCAAAAGCGTTGGCGGCTGAAATTCCATTAAAAGCGACTACCTTTAATCTTAAATCAATATTCAACGTAGCGTGGAGAAGCAAGAATAGAATCTTAATTACCTTGATAATGCTCCAACGGACTTAAAAGCAGGTTCAAGTTTCATCTGAAAACATGGCAACAGCGCAAATCGATTCCAAGCCCTCATCACGTTCGTTAGCAAGAAGCGCGACCTATGCTGATCTTATGATCACAACACAACAGGTATGATCAAAATTATAGCATACCAAGCCAAGCAACTTACCTATCAACCTACCTGCGCATCTATAATATACTTGTTTTGTTGGTGTTGATCTTGCATGCAACGGCCAACCCCGCGGTTCGTGTCGTCTGAGATCTCAGATGTTTTTCTTCTTTCGAATACACGCGAAGAGTTCATGTGAATGTCGTGAAGACTTTTTCAAGACGTTCAAATGTGTGCGCGGATGTTTGCTCACATGGTGTAGATTGTGCTCAATAAAGCGAGTCTATCGTGTTGGGCTTAGGACTAACGAAAGAGTAACAAAAATAAAGTCACTTCCTTAGGTCAAATGCTGATGACTTTTTCATGTTCGGTCGTTATGTTTTCTTTTCATGTCTTCTCGTATTACAGCCTAAAGAAAATTGAAGTGAATTTGAAGCTGTCGGCTCCGGGAAACATATGGATGTGGGACACGATTTTTCCAATTGTAATAAAACATATTTTTAAGGACTAGTTGCGTGGATAAAACATGAAATGAGATCAAACAATCAAAAGACCAAGGAATATTTTAATTATTTCTTGAGCATGCTAGTTTTATGGTTTTATCGAATGGAATCTTAAGAAAAAAATCCTTGAATGAACGTTGTCAAAGCAAGGTACTTAAAATGCATTGTAGGTCGTTATCTGAAACCAGTGAGTCCATTGTGTCTTTAAGAAGCAAAACTGGTTACGTTCACCCACGATGCAGGGTTGCTAGAACAGGATTGAGATAGTTAAGCTCCTGTAAGCATGCTCTTCATTAATTGGGGATACCTACTTTACCGCGATTCTAAGGATCAGTTGGATGTGAAAAGTTTATTTGAAATGCATTATGCGAGTACAATAGTGTTGATTGCTTGAAAACCATTACTATCAAGTTTTGGATACAATGTGGAATGAAAGCATGCATATAATGCCAACATTTTTAAATCTATGTGAGGCTTTTGTGTAAATGAGATCCATTCATTTTTAGTACATATGATATTCGGAAACAACCATATGATGGCTAGTAAATTTATGCAAATTTTCTTATTTTTACAACAAAACTTGAAAATTTCACATTTTGTAATTATTTTAATTATATTATAATTAGCGTAATTCATCTAGACCAATAGTGTAAATAATGTTCGGACTATGATAATATTTAGCAGCTTAGAAAGCTTTCGTACATACCCCGAGTAAGAAATTTTCAGCCCGAAATGTACCTTTAGACTCATGTTTTCTTTTGTATTGAGAATGCCGCTGTCCACTATGCATTTAAGTATCTTAAAAAGGTTTAATTTAGACTTACTGTAGTGAAAATGGGTAGATAAATGTCCGTAAAGGACTGCAGCGATGGTCGGCTGCCTCGGCGAAATAGGATGGTAGTATCCACCGAGATTTGGCCTTGCCTATGGACGCATGAATGCGCTGACAGGCTAGCGTTGCGGTGTCTTGGGGCGGGTTCTTTTCCCCAGCACTAGATCACCTATAAAAAAATTCACGAATTCGAGCGATCTAATGCCGATCGACTGGTGTTGAGGGCGAGGTAACCTACTAAGGGTTGAACTTGTTTATAGCCAGTAGCAAACTGGGCCGGGAGAAAACAGACTTCATCGTTATCGACGATATTTATGGCCCCTAAATAAGAGTGGGGTATCCAGGTGGAAGCGATGCCCTCTCGCACCCTCCCAACCGGATCAAGATCAAAATGTAGACGTGGCCATATGTATCCCATTTGAGTAAAAAACATAATTTGCATGAATTTTTCCATCAAATGAGAAATATAAACGTGGCCAATTTATGTTATAATATTAGGTGATGCAATCGCATAACACTATAACATAAAAGGGCACGCGAGTGGAAAGCAACGCAAAAAGAAAAGGAGGAGCGCACCCATGGCTAGCTCATTTTAGTGAAGGGGCCTGCTATCATTGCGGGTCCCATATCCGGTCAGGTTGGATGACAGGAAACACCGATTTTAATTTTAACTTTATCTAAACATTATTATTTCCGTATTTTTAATTTATTTTATTACAATTAAAAATTAACTAATTTGAGCAATAAATTTGTTTTTTTTTTCTCTCCTGTTTCATCCTTATCATGTAAATATTCTCATTTAAATATTTATACTATTCATGTGGAAAGAATAAAACAAAAAAAAAAGCTGAAAAATAACTAAAATTCGAACAAATGCCAATTCTTTTCTCCTACAGTATAGTTGCTATTTTTGTATGTCTTAACAAAATTTCTCTTAATTATATCGCATTAATTTTTTAACTATCAATGCCTTGTTTTTATGTTTGTCTTTTTTCACGTCTGCCTTTCGTTTTCAAAGAATGGAGGTATAGATGAAGACTTGTTGCAATTATAGTTAGTGCAAGAATGAAATCAGGAAGGAAAATCTGTTTTGCTTCATATTTTCTTCGTTTCAATGGTAGAGCTAAACACTTAAATGTGATTCTTGTTATGTTCATCGAAAATAGTTAGGGAATTTAAGTTAAACTTTGAACGGCCAAATGCATCATACAGAACGCTGTCAAAACCTTCTCACAATATACGTTTATCATGTATAAAGTCCCACGTGTTCACTTGTAAATTAAAGTTAACGAACGTTATTACTCCACTAAGGTAATGGCCAATATTAATAATTGATTGTTCAAATATTAGCTCCAAAAGGCAAAACTAGTTAAAAAAAACTCGAAATGAAAAATTGGATAGAAAAAAATACACGTCGCATTTCGATGTAGTCACACTTCTACTACCAGTTATACATACTCCGTAATTTTTTTATTCTCTGAGTTCCGTTTTTTTGTTTAGCTTCATTAGCACTCGTGTCTATATAAATTGTTTTTATAACATTTCGATTTGGTTGTTTCGCGTAAGGTATTTACGTTTTTTTCATAATTTATTAATTTATTTCTGCTTGCATGTTAACTGCTCAAACATAGTAAAAATATCATCGAATCCGTTTTCTTCATTTAGTTGCTTATTGCAATTATTTTTGCCTATACATTTACTTAGTTTAGACTATATTTTGTCTTGTACTCGCTGTTCAATTCTTATACTCGGTCACTTCGAGTGCGTCCCGTTTTCCTGGCAGAAGTTTAAATCAATACTCACTTCAAGGCAAACACGAGAGCTTGTAATACTTTCAAATAGATTATTCTCATATTCGGTCACTTCGAATGAGTCCCATTTTCCTGGCGGAAGTTTAAAGCAATATTCACTTTAAGGCGAACACGAGAGCTTGCAATACTTTCAAATATCCCGCTGCTCTGACCTTCCTCTGATCAGCACCACGCCATTCACAACACTGCCCTATTTTAAATATACCACTTCCATCTGAATTGTACAGCTGTCCAAGCCGAGAGAGAAATTATTCGTCGCGCGGTTTAGTCATCACGGGTGCGCAATCATAATCGCTATTGACCACACTCCGCATCCACGCAGAAGCAAGAGAAATAATTTGACCGCTTTTTAGGCCTCACTAGTACCAACTTGATCACGATACTAATGACACTCAAGAATGCTATTTAGAATCTCCGCCAAAACAAGCCGCAGAACACCGGAAAATCGTGAGAAAAGATATCTGCACTGCACTTCGCACTAGTATCGGGATTGACGCGCGAATATCTAATTTTCCGCTAATTAATATCTGAACAAAAAACTACACTCCCAGTACAGATGTACCAGTCATCACCCCGAACCGCTGCGGCGTCCACGCTGGTGCGCAATCTCGAGCAGACTCCTTGATCCGTCCAAACTTCCGCATGATTTTCTCCGCCGCACCTGTAAATCCCAAACCGCTGGTAGCTCAGCCAAGTTAAATTGCATTCGCCAATGCAACACATGGATGTAATACACTAAACCAGTGTTCCCATGTCTTAAATTTCAATTCGCAGATTTGTGTTACTGAATTAATAAAATTAATAATAGATTGAAAATTTAAATCATAACAAAAGATAAATATTAAAACGAATATCAATGCAAAGTAAAAATTTACATTTAATGCAATAAAAAAGAAACAATATAAATTTATAATAACAAAATAAAAAAAAAATTTTTTCTTTCCAAATTTTATAATTTACAAAAAGTTAAATTTGAGTAACTAAATTTTTCAAATCTGTTGTGGAAATTTCGGAATAGTGCTATGGGATTTTCGGGCAGTTGGCTTGTGTGACTGCTCGATTTCTACATTACATACTAAAGCTCTGAAAGTCGGATGTAAAAAGGATAATCATTTTGCCTGATACCAAATTTAAGCCTCGGTGTTATTGAAGGGATAATATTAATGTGATAAAAAGTAGTGACCACTCTAATACAGGCGCAGGTACATACTGCAAACAGTTTACTAGTTGTAATCCCGCTTGAAACTCGTACGGGATTCACGTGGATAATTGCACTCAAGATTTTCCAATTGGAATTTCAAACGGAGAAATGGGATTTCGATGTAATATCCGAGTTCCAAGTTGGCAACATCGTTCCATTCTGTACCTCCATCTAACCTAAGGCTTTTCAATAAATCGATTAATACTTTTCTTAATTGTTGATACATACTGGAAAAATTCTAATTACTATACCAAGACTTTTCATTATGTATACTATATTGAACACACTGTGTGTGCTACAAAGTGACATTGAAGCGCGTAAAGAATCTAAATTTTGGGCATTTTTCAAGAGAAGAAAAAATAAAAATGGTCGAGGCAGTAAACCACCATTCAGACGATAGCCTTCGTATTGTGGCTGGTACTCACAAATTAGAAAATGATGAACAGCGGCACTAGTGAACAAGGCGGAATTGTCTGGGGTTTGTCAAAACTGGCAATGAAATAACATGTGTATACTCGGCTCTCGATAAAGAAGCTGGCATCTACGTCCACAGGAAAACAAACGCGAAGCATTTGGGAGACTTTGTTATCGGTATTTCAGCAATTGTCTCTACAGCGACTATTCACGTTGTTCGATAGTTTCTTCAAAATTACGATAGATAACGCCACTTCCGTCATGAAGCATGCTTTCCAACTGACTGACGTGTTTGATGACATACCTACAGAATTGCGAAAAGACAACCCAAATGCCCGACTCCCGTTGTTGCTGCTGAATCATCGTATTTTCAAAATACTTGGTTTTGAGTATCAATATTGTTGTTCAAATTGGTATCTTGTTCCAGAAGCCAAACAGATGATAAAACTTCTCATTCAAATTTTGCGACCGATTGAAATTTCGTCGATACAGGGAAGATCACAGACAAAAAAATAAAAGAAGGGATAATATTAATGTAATAAAAAGTAGTGACCGCTCTAATACAGGCGCAGATTTTTAAAAAATTTTCAAAATCCTTTAAGCTGCAAACAGTTTACTAGTTGTAATCCCGCTTGAAACTCGTACGCTATTCGCGTGGATAATTGCACTCAAGATTAACCAATTGGAATTTCAAACGGAGAAATGGAATTTCGATGTAATATCCGAGTTCCAAGTTGGCAACATCGTTCCATTCTGTACCTCCGTCCAACCTAAGGCTTTTCAATAAATTGATTAGTTCTTTCCTTAATTCTTGATGCATTGTGGGAAAATTCTAATTACTATACCAAGACTTTTCATTATGTATACTATATTGAACACACTGTGTGTGCTACAAAGTGACATTGAAGCGCTGCGTTCATTCGCAATTGAAGGAGCGTGAATTTGTCCGTGATCGCCACCTTTGGAGAGCTCTTTTACAGATGGAGCCCGCTCGGGACTGTAAGCAAAGTAACTTCCCGTCGTAACTGCACGCCAAGTTAATTGAGTTTCTTTCTTGTGATGGCAATCATCTTGTAATCTTTACTAGAGCCGTGTTAGTTATATTTTACAGCTTCTGTTAATAATATAAACTCTACGACGTTTCCTTTGTGTGTTAAGTCTCGCTGCCTAGTTACTTATATATGAAGTTATTATTATTTTGTTTATTGGCGACCTTGTTGTGAAGGGGTGGTACTTGTAACATCCTATGACATGTGTGTTTCTTCTGTTCACATCGACTGACTAAAATAAATGTTGTTTTCTTTTTAGTTTTCGACCAAGTTTTATTTGACGAGTCTTAACCATCACAGGTTAATGATTCAGACACGCTTCGTAGTAACTTATTTACAATGAAAAGAAGGACACCATGAAATACAAAAAACTCAATTTATTCATTGAAAAAATAATACACTACATGATAAATGTAAACAAAAGCTACATAAAATAATATAAGTTGAATTATTGTTGACAAAATCTTATACATGTATTCATTAATTATTTAAATGAGTACTTATCAATTGAATGAATATTTTTTATCAATGTATCATCTTCTAACAATATATTCGTAAGATCTGAACAAGAAATATCTTTTAAGTTTAATTTAACGGCAAGTGCTGCAGCTAGAGTATCAACATTCATTCTAGATTTCTCACTTGTCCAAAAATCATTCGCAAGAGAAAAAACTCGTTCAAATGCTGCATTAGTTCCAGGACAACACAGCGTAAATTGAACAAGAATAAACAAATTTTCACACGGAATATGTTCGTTTTTAAAATGGCTGAATATTTCTTTTATCAATATATACGTGTTGCTTTTCCCATTGTATTAATTTTCAGGATTCAAAAATCGGTTTAGTCTTCTAATTTCTTCAAACAGGCAATTGTCATCAATTTGAATATCGGGCATTTCTTCAGATAAAAGCTTAACACAAGATTTAATATCTGTCCAATTTACTTGCAGTGAAGGGAAACAACACCATTGAAACTTATTATTTACTGAAAAGTTTGTTTCAGGCCATTCTTCGATATATTCAATACATTTTTGGTAAAATTTCTGCACATCTTTGATAAATTTTTCCGTTATGCCTGGATTTGATACCTTCAACTCCGACAACTTTTTTTATAAATAAAGGAAGAAATTTTTCTTCTAATCGTAATTTATATTGAAGGACAAAGTCACTCAAAATAAGACTAACTTCTGTACTTGAAATGTGTTCACTTTCAATCTTTTGAATTGCTTTGTGAAAAATATTTGCTTGACTATGTGTAGTGAATAAGATGTTCAATAAAGTCCGTGAAGGACTGCAGCGATGGTCTGCTGCCCCGGCAGAAGAAGATGGAGGTATCTGCCGAGAATGCCCTCGTCTGGAGACGCGTGAATGCGCTGGCAGGCTAGCATTGCGGTGTCGTGGGGCGGGTTCATTTCCCCAGCACGAGGACCCACTACAAAGATATTTCGCATTCACGAATTGGTCGATAGCTCAAAAGGCGACCGAAGTCGCAAGAATTGTAGATAACCTCACCGAGGGAGATGTAACTTGTACTAGAACAAGTGAAACCTGAAAAGAAAGGCGAACTTGGGGTGACCCCGTCGTTACCCAAATAAATTCATGGCCCACAAATGAAAGAGGGGCAACCGGGTGGTGGTGGAGCCCCTTCATACCCACCCAACCGGAATAAATCCATAGATAGCTTGTTGAAGTGGCCAGGTATTCCTCTTCTGAGCGGAAGATTCATACAACTTGAATTGTATGAACTTTCCCATCAGAAGGGGAGTACCCCGGTGACCAATTTATGTCATAGAATTATATAATCGGATTGCATAAATCTATGCCATAAAAAGGCACTCTGCTTGGGCCACTCAACCCATGACGTCACCTGAAACAGAAAAAGGAATTAGCTTGTACCCGGTGGCTGGCTCATGTTTTGGGGTGGAAGCCTGCCACCGTACCGAGTCCTATACCTGGTCAGATTCGGAGGAAAGGAAAGACCAGTTTCTCTAAATACTATACACACTTACACCAAAAAAAAGGTGTGTAAGTTGCAAAGAGATTCAAACATATTTCATTTGTACGTTTCTTAATACTATGATAATGAAAGGATTGTGAAAAAGATAACATTAGTACTACACATAATAAAATCGTTTGATAAAAAAAAGAAATCAAATAGCCGAAAATATCAGAAAACGATCATTTCAAAAGATGAACAAAATTTACCATTTTAGCGTTTTAGCCTACAAATGTTTTTCTAAAAAGAACGTGTCGAAAAAAATTTATTTTTGACCTCACTACTTTGATTCTAAGATTAGGTTTATTTATCATTATTGTATGCACGATTTCGGGGCAAAATTTAACTTTGGGTTATGTCAGTTGCTTTGGGTAATAAATATTTCACAAGTTAATAATTATTTTGCAACTTGTACTAAATTAATCGAGAGGTTCAATTACAAGTACATTCATCATGTGAGTTATACTCGATGACTCGTGTTAGGAATACAGTAGAAAAAATACTAGAGAGTAAGTGTGCGGTTTTGTGATCAACCACGATTTCTGGCTTTAAATAAAATTTCTCATATTCTATTGAATTTACCAATGATAATTTTGAATAAAATTAAAAGGAAATTAACGCATATACCTATTTTTATGTTTTCCTTCATCGAGAAGTTTATATCATCTCAACAAAAATATGGTACCATATTAAGTCGATGTCGGTGAAAAGCGCATCAAATATTGTTTAAGACTGTATATTTCGCCCATCGATTTTATCGTTACTAGAGTAGGAACGATCGGCAGCATTTACTCTAAATTTTATTTTCTTTTTTTTATACTTTTAAATTTTTTTTGATTGTTCAAAAAAAGAAAGCAAATCATTAGTCTTTGGACTTCGCGGACTATCACCCGAAAGACCAAATTTCACCCTAATGCGCATTTTATACCTTATTTAGTGATTTCCCTACATCCCTATACGTAAAACTAACACCACCACCAGCGAAAAGATAAGAAATAGAATGTTATATTATACGCGTTCTAATTTAAAAGGATCTATCGCAAAAAAATTTGACATTCATCAATGACAGGGGTTAATGTATATTCTATTGTTTGCCGGAGGTTTCTGAGTTAAACCCCGAAATCATCAAAAAGAATTTACCACAGTAGTCATTAGCAAATCGAAATACGGGAAAGGAGCTATTAGGAAATAATATTGGTTCCTCCTAAAAAGGCTCTCGTACGTATTCCACAATTTAGTTCAAGTTCGGAAAGGAGGCTCTTGCCAATAATCTTTTCTTGAAATTTTAACTTTTAATGTCACTGGGCGCTTTTGGGTGCGATACACATTTCAAGGCGAGACGGGACACCGTTTTCTTGTGGATGCGTGGGAAAATATTTTCCACCATTAAATTCACAAAACTTCGATTAAATCACGGCCTGGGGTTCGAGCACTAACCAGGAGGTCCGACACTTGTGAAATATGAATTGGAAATAATGGCTGGCGAAAAACTTCCGCGAAACTAAACTCTGAGTACGTGTTTTTTTGTGGTGGAAATTCTCTGGCTTGTAATTTGTGTCGAGCAAACGAAAACCAGTCGCGCAAATTCGTCAAAGGTCCTCGATTCACTTCAAATTGCTACGGAAAATCGAAATCGACTGACTTCTACAAGACGCAAAAAATGAAAATTTATTTGACTGTTCTTTGTCGCGAGTTCAAATAGATTCGCGAAGGTATCAACTGTAATCAGTAAGCGGAAGGTAATCCAATCACGAATGCAAAACAAAGTCTTAGGAGCACTGATAGAGACATGCAATTAAGATTCTACAAGTAATAGTAACTTAACCACTTTCCAAGGATATCCTATGGCACAGCAAAATCGAATCAACAGCGATCAGACACCACTCATCGTTGAAAGCGCGACTGTGACTACGATGCATTCCTTCGTGTCTCCATTTACGTCAAGGCACCCCAAATTTGAAGAGCTTGAAGTGACGCCTCCTCGATCGCTTCAACTTCGATATTCCTGTCTTAATCGCAGCAACCACAATACAGCACTTCTAATGAGCAGAGTCCATCCTCATCTTACGTCCGGACCAATCTTTTAGTTCACAGCACCATTTCTCCATCAAAATCACATTCTCCTAGTACGAGCTCCTGTTTCAGCCTATATTGACTACGAACTCACCAATGTACTACAAATAGAATGGCACAAACACAGTCAAGACGAAGTGTAGTTTCTATCGAATAGAGTACGCACCTTATGATCATTGTCAAATTCCCCCAAACTGTTTTCCTGTTCGATTTTGGCTGGTGAGTATGCAATTTTTCATTCACCAACGAGCCAGATCGGCCTCAGTTACTTTGTTTCCCGCCAAACATAGTTGCATCGCTAATTGACGTCGCGGACTTGCGTACAAGACAATCAACAAAGTGCATGATAGACGATCAGGTCTAGTGGAGTGCATACGAGCCAAATAATTTGCAATGGAGGGTATTGAATGAATGCAAATAGTGACACACATTCGCAACGACATGAGACAATCTGAGCAGTTTAAATTGGGGTTTCAGTTTTGCGGTTGAGCTATGATTATTATCAGGATTGTTGGTTAGATCACTTTTTTCTATTTTAGGGAACGTATACTTACTTGTAGGTAGAAAGAGCCGAAATTCGAGTAGCGGGAAATAAAAACGGTTCTTCAACAAGTTTTTACTGCAACCGCCTCATTCTACCAAACTCTTTGCCCGTTATTTGCACAATTTGCATCGATCACTTTTATCACTGATCAACTGAGATCACCTCCGAGGTGATCTTAATGAGCGCAAATAAGTCTTGGCGCTATATTTAATGTTTTCACCATCACTCAACCGATGATCGACTCCCCGGCCCAGCAAACGCTTCAGATTCCCCACTCGAGTAGCGAAATCGCTCGCAAATTAGGCGCTTCGTCATCAGTTGGCTCCAATGACAGTACTCTTCTTGGACTAGATCCATACACGAAATGTAATAGATCTGAGCTAGACTATGCACTTCGACGATTTTCGATCGATGATGCGTACTAGGGTGGCTCCGCGATGGTGATAATGTACACTCGTTTCGGTTGTTTTTAAAAATTTACGTCGTCTTTTGTAGATTCGATTAAGTTATCAATTGAAAGCAATTTTCGTTTATAATGATTAGGCGTAATTAGGTGGAAAAAAAATCGGAAGAATTAGACGGGCACACGTTAATTACCGACAAACAAAACAATTTTTAATTAATATTATGGTTGGAATCGGTAAAATTTGACAAATTTTAAGGGGTTTAAATGATACAATGATTTTATCGTTCATATAATTTAAGGGGTTAACCGTTTCGTTCTAAGCATTTGTATACCGCGTTACACCGCAATTCGTTAAATTATATTCAAAAGATATTGTAATAAAATCACTACACATTAAAAATATTAAACAGTTTTAGAATTTTGTTTCTCGGGAGTTAAGACAAGACATTTTCTTGACTTATTTTTCATGCGAAGAAAAAAACGAGTGTTGCGATGGGGAAGGTGACTGAATGGGTACTCATCGTTAAATTGAGTTTGTGCTGTGTGCCTGTGGCAGCGCTGGCTTTTAGAGCCCTACTCCTCGATTACTACATATGTACAAAATACATGATTATCTCAGATATTTCATTGTTGAAAAATAGTTCCAGGATTTTAGGACATATTTCTAAACTTAAAAAATATGAACGGAGAGGTTCAAACAATTTTAGAACACGCTCTAAAGCAGGTGTAAGGGCAAGCCATCTTACTTTTGAATATCCTAAAAGTTTTTTATATTCGATATTAGCTTCTTCACAAAATTATTTTAAACTTGCTACACGAACAGTGAAACGACCAAAATACAAATAAATTGTATTTATTATTACTTCTACATCAATTGGCACTGCACATGATGTTGCGTTGATTGCATTTGATAAGATACGTGCATTACAACCTATTCCTAATATTTTATTTTGGAGAATATCTTGCAATTTTACATATATGTTATTCACGCCTTTGCGCTTTCGTCCACCAAAATTGGTATTTGTAGTATCAGCTGATAGTGTGATAACTTTGGATTTCAAATTATTTTCATTTATAATTCTGTATAAATGGTTTGACAAAATTTCAGAGGTTTCCCCCTCAATAGATTTTAAATTTAATAGTTTTACTTGAAAGCCCTTTGTTACATTAAAATGTCGCACGAGTATTGGATACAATTTAATTTCATTGTGGTTTGAGTTATCAGATAAAATTGTGACAAATACAGCAGTCTCCAAGTCTTCTTTAAGCGTTTTATCGCAGTAACTTTCAAATACTGATTTTAAAATAGCTTCGCATTTTGTCCTGGCACATGAAAATTTAACATTGTGAAACTTTTTCAATAATTTAGTTGTAGAATCCATACTACGAAAACTTTGATTATGAAATATAGTGTGATATGTTCCCTCCATTACAGCTAACTGTCTATCATATCCTGAATAATTCCAAGTTTTCATAAAGCTTGTTAGTTTACTGCTGGAAGCTAATACATCTACAGATTGCTTATGTTTGTTGGTGGTCAAGTGCTTTGTTATGGCAAAATTCTACTCTGCAAATATTGCAAAAAACAATGGAATCTTTTCTCGATATAAGGAATGGAAATTCCTTTTTCAGCTGCTCGTTTAGGTGACATTTCCCCTTTTTAGATTTGTCTATTCCTTAAATACAATTTAAAATTGAAAAGAAACTATAAGTATAAAGCTTCCCAAACGATGCACATTATGAACAAATAAAATTCATAATTAAAACTAAAATTTTTATAACGCTAGTAAACCGAAATATTTTAATGTTTAATAATAAGGTAAAAACTTCTTTTAATAAGATACTACTTAGAAATTGAAAAATTCATCAGCATCACAGCACCTTTATGAAAGACTAAAAGTTTCATCATGGCACCGTTTTTTCAGAAAACGTGTATATGTTTCGATTTGCCTTCTGACAGGTACACATGTAAATTGAAAAGAGAATATACTCTAAGCTATTTTGGTTGTTTCCCAATCTCAATAAAAGCAAAACTATCGAAGTTAAAGGTTAAGTAAAAATTGCAAATCAACAATCAGCAAAGGTTGATTTCAAACAAACTTTTGCTCAATCAATTTGTGATGCCATGGACCGCTTATCTGTTTGACTCTCAAGGGTATTGAAAAAATACTTTTGAAGAATCCTAAACAACCCGACGGCGATTTCCTCAAGTGAGTGCGAAAAATTGCGAAGCAGCGCAATCATCTGTGGGATGTGCCACAACAAACTGAACTGTCATTGATGCGCTCTTGCCAGATCTTTCGTTCAGAGTGTATGCGTCTCAAGATCGTGTCTTATCGTATTTTATTGAGCCTTTTTTATGAACCGATGGATTGACGTTGGTACAAACATCATATCAGATATTTGTACTGTGGCGGTAAAAATATGAGATTTTTATGTGTCACTAAGGTTTAAATGCAAAAATTTAAGAAAAGGAAGACAAATATTGAAAAGGAGGACAATTGTGAAAACGAAGGACATTTAGGAGGACATTTTTCAGAGGAGGACATAGCGGGCGGTTGGTCACCTTATTCATAGTAGTGTATGCGTTTGAGGTCTGGAAATGTCGGGTAAGAATCTACTGTAAATTTTGGCATTTTTCAAGAGAAACGACAATAAAAATCGTCGAGGCAGTAAATGACCATTCAGACGATAGCATTCGTATTGTGGCGGATATTCACGAACTAGAAAACGATGAGCAGCGCAAACCATGGAAGCGACAAATTGAGCTATGTTTGAAAGAACAGTGTCTTTATTCCATTGTCGATAGTACGCGAGTGTGCCCGGTGGCACCAGTGAACAAGGCGGAACCGGCCGGCGGTTGTCAAAACTGGCAATGAGACAACGTACGTATACTCGGCTTAGCCCTCGATAAAGAAGCTGCCATCTACGTCCACAGGAAAATAGACGCGAAAACATTTGGGAGGCGTTGCTATCAGTATTTCAGCAATTGTCTCTGCAGCAACTGTACACGTTGTTCGATGATTTCTTCAAAATTACGACAGTTAACGCCACTTCCGTCATGAAGCATGCTTCTCAACTGGCTGACGTGTTTGATGACATACTTACAGAACTACGAAAAGATAACCCGAACGCCCAACTCCCGTTGTCACCGCTACATTATCGCATTTTCAGTATACTTGGTTTTGAGTATCAATATTCCTGTTCAAATTGCTGCCATGTTCCAGAAGACGAACAAGCGACAAAACTGCTCGTTGAAAATTTGCGCTCGATTGAGAATTTGTCAATACAGGGAACATCACAGACATTTGGCACTTTTTTTGCAATATCCAGACCACAGAAGCTGCAGAAGAATCCACGAAAAATCAGCACCTGGTTCTTTTTCAGCAAATAAGAAGGAGAAAAAGAACGAGGGCGCTTATATTTCAAGAAAATCGACAACCTCATTGCTGATTGCCGAAAATAAATACTTGGTACGTACCCAAGGCTCGCCATCAACTTTTCTCTTTTCGTAAGGATGTCAAGCATGGAAGTGCAATTAAATTCAATTACGGCATCGTGGAAATTAGACAAGGTGATGAGCCAGTCTTAAATAGAAAGATTTTTTGCCCTGTATACATCATGGATATTCATGATTGTGTTCTAGATTCACTAGCGGAATTAAAACTCGCTACAACAGAAGAAGTACTTCAAGGCAGGCATGAATGCTTGGGCCATCAAGCAAACTTTATGTGCATAATTTTTTGTCTCATGTTAGTATATTGGTCAAGTGCTCGGATACTGCGTCGCTTTGTGATGGTTGCATTCTCGATAATTTACACCATAAACTGTTTTACTTGCATCGAGATCGTCCGCAGACTATTGGTGAGCTGATAAATACCATTGTAAATGATCCAAGGTCGATCGATTCGATTAGTAGCGTTCGATATTATGTGGCCTTTAGAGATGAATAATCTCAGTATATTTGCATATTTCTCATGAAAAAAGTTAGAAGTTGCTCTCCAGTTGGAAACGTTACTGAACGAGTCAATATTGCGGGCCATAAAGTTAAAGTATTTCGTCCGGACTGTGATACTGAGTTTTAATGTGCTGGGGTGATGACTCAGCTGTAAAAATGCGTTATCCAATTTTGTCCTTCATGCCTTTACAAATCCTGAATACAACTGCATCGCAGGCAAGTGCTCCTCGTAGAGCACCAGTTGAGTTGTAGACTGGAAAGGTATTTGACCGTTTTGACTTCTTACAACTCTTTTTTCATGGTGGTGGTATCATTTATGCTGAAAGTGTGAGTCTACCATGCTCTTGAGGGACTGAACTTCTCCAAGCACCTCCCCCGTCAACCTGAGAACCTACCTGGGACCGTTTGCCACATTAATTTGGGCTAAGTCTCATTTTGCTACGCCATGAAGTACTTCGAAGCCGGGTTATCTCTCGTCTAGCAGGAGGTGACAGAGGAAAAAAAATGGCCAGACAAGTGATCCTCAGCTGCTGTGAGTCCCTTTTATCTTTTAGGACTTACCAAATATAATGAGCCACATGGTTTCATTTTCCAACCGATCCACGGAAACTGTGACTATACAATCCAGTGTGAGCTTTCCCGCCCACTTGTATAGGTCTTGTCACAGCGTGTCCAATTTTATGCGCGCAAAAAATATGTGGCAGGTATCGTCTTCCTCTCCTGGGCAACATTGACAATCGGGGGACCATGACTTACCAATCTTGTACAAGTAAGACTGTGAAAACCCATGCCCACTCAAAAGCTGGATCAGATAGAAGTCAGTCTCGCCAAGCCTTTGAATTAGCTACAGTTCCACATCCGGAATGAAGCCCGTGGTCCACCTTCCCTTCGCGCAAGTAAGACTGTGAAAACCCATGCTCACTCAAAAGCTGGATCAGACAGAAGTCAGTCTCACCAAGCCTTTGAATTAGCTACAGTTCCACATCCGGGATGAAGCCCGCGGTCCACCTTCCCTTCGTGCAACCCACCCAAGACTGCTTTCAATCGTTGAATCTATCGGGTATGAAGATGCGATCTTCAGTGCTTCTCTTCTCTGTACCTGGGCCAAGCGTTTTCGAAAGACTTCCTTGCTGAGAGCGTCACCCCATGTTTCTGCTCCCTACAGTAGCACTGACTCTACGGCACTTACCATGAGACATCTTCTGGATGGGTGGGTCCCCCTACGTTAGCCACAATTTGACTAGGAGGCGATACGCCCGAAGTAGCCCTCACAGCAGTTGCCCTGATTTGCTCAGAAGTACTTCACCACTGGCTTTAATTCGATTAGTGTGTCTCCGATATTGATCATCCTTACTCCAGACAGACAGTCTGGACCCGCGAGCAGTCATCCAGTCTTCCACTTGGCGCATTAGCAAACCTAAGCTAAGTGGTGCGTATTCAACGGTGCGAACTACGACTGGTCTGGACCGTGGATAGATCCATGGTCAACATTCGATGTAACTTCCACACTTCGTTGGCTCTGTGTCGCATCACAAGCCAGGCTTGGATCCTTCGGGTAGTCCCTCAGAAGCCACATAAGATATTCTGGAACTCGAAAAGAGTTTTTGAGCGTATCCAGAATATCCAACCACTTCGCGGAGTTGAAGACTTTTCTAACGTTGACTGTCATCAACAGACCGATCTGTCACTTTGTGCAGCTATATGCCTCTGTCTTTTCGTCTTTCCGCTTCATGTATGCAAGGTGTCCGTAGGGCACCAAGCTTCCACATAACTAGCTTGTACCCAAGGCCCCACAGATCGTTGCTCACATTGTCCACTAGAACTTGCCAGCAGCAAGCTTTGCTGTTGCGAATTAATATGCTGCTATCCAGTTGCATGCCTCGCTACTGTTCCGTGCCCATCGAGCTTCACATCGGAGGTTATGACACTCCCTTTGCTTATCATCGATTACGGTCAACCACGAGTATACTAGCTTGCCGTGCCAAGGTTTTCGATGGGACATAAAAGCACTTCAAGCAGTCGTGATGATGATAGTTGAGTTCACTACGTCTTGAGCTGCTAATTCTTCTGTCCGTTGCAAATCACCCCGCAGTAGAGCACCTACCCTGAGCACCTTGACGAATCTGTTGACGTCCATCCTTCTGATGTTCTACCCAATTGTAGAAGATCGCGATAAATACACTAGTCTCAAGCAGAGTCCCCTGATCATCACTGACTCGCGACTCGACGTCGGTTTTATCCTGATCTCCCAATTTTCATGTGTTTTCATGACGAATACTCGTATAATTCATTATGAAAGTCAAGTGAAACCGCTTAAGTGATTCAATTTGAGCGTGACGTGAAAATTTGAGCGCAGAGTTTTGTATAAAAATTGAGTCTTGCCACGCAGCCTTACAATAGCACTTGTTGCTTAAAGCTGCCAAAAGAGACGCAAAAGCAGGTTTAAAATAGCAGAAAAAGTCGACCAAAAAGAAGGAAGAGGAAGAGGTGGTGAATTATTTCTTGAGTTGAAGTTGTAATCTCTTAGCCTCAATTTTTTAGAACATAAAGTTGTGCCCCCTTCGATTAAAAACACGACTCAGTGCCTGCAACTCCCATCTCAGATTACACTATTCGTCTTCCGCATGATCTTTAGGCGCCAGATTATTCACGAGAATCAATCACAGATACTCCATGTTAGACAGAACTTCATTTACATCGTGCTCTTCAGCTACGCGTTGAAGTCGTACATATAGTGCCAATCAATGGACCCAGAATTGTTGAGTGAATCATCGTAAGGCTGATATCATTGCAACATAACGCAGGGGTATTCAAGTAGTAGTCTATTAGCATAACGTTAGACAACATCCAATGCCTCGTAGAAGGTATCATAATTAAACTTGTCAAATCTGCCTTGTTATCCTAAGATTTTGTCACGGTATTAGTTATAAAAAAAATATATTTCCATTTGCAATCGAAATACGATTAAAATGTTCATCTGTTGTATGTGTTTTGGAAAAGCGTTTATCGTTAATATCAATGCGTGCGAATCGCACAAAAATGTGTTGGAATGGAAATTATACCCACTATAATGCCAAAAGTGGCTTAAATGCAAATCAATCTTGCTGACGTAGACTTAGTTTTAGACTTTTCTAGTTACTAAATTAACAACCGGGGCATACGCATTATTAAAACAAACAATAAAAGTGTACTTTGTTTTTTAATCGATGCTTAATCATCTCTCTTGCTTTACTCCGGACGGGATAGACAATTTCCTGCAATTTGAATATGAAACAATATGTGCAGTATCTAATCTGCATCATTTTTTTAATGAATAACTCATTGTGATTGATTTAACCTATAGATTTATATCATATGTAATATGTTTCTGTTTAATTTAAATTGAGATCTTGTCGAATACGTTAAAGATTGAAATAATTTCAGGATAATCAAAACTCTTTTGAATTATCCCTAAAAAATTGTTTCTTTATTTTCAATTTTATTCAAATCAAGTATTTACAGAAATACCTCATCCACAACTCACATCAATGCAGTAGAACGGTTTTCTGTTTGTTATATACATATTATAACAAATCAAATTCTTTACATACACTCATCCCCCACCCATCTACGCCCATTGCAAAAGAACGGTTTTTTTGTACTTTATATACACCATACTCCTATCAAAACAAATTACACACAACCCACACTTCCAATAGACCAATAAATGCAAGAGCCAGAATTTCTTGTTAAATAGAATATTTGTCATAATATTAACGCCACTTGAAGATTGTAGACAAACACAACAATAGTCACAATATTCAGCCGAAATATACATCAAAACGTTTTCGATTGACATCAAACACTTAAAAATTAAAATTGAATTTTCAAAAGTGAAAATCTTAAAACGCTTTTACCTCTGATAAAAGTTGACATAAATAAGAAATAGATAAGTTGCTTTCTACTACATGCTAATTACAAATATGTACTGGCTTTTCTTTGTCTATTCTCTACTTTTTACTGCATTGAAGTAAGTTGCAGAAAATTGCCGTTGTTATTGTCGATGAAAAGAATTTAGAATGCTTTGGACTAAACAAGTGGAAACTCATTTTTAGGTCTTTGTAAAAAATTTTTTTACAAAGACCTACTAGTTTCGCGACTTGTCTGACCGTCTGTCCGCCTGTCCGTGCGTCACAGCTGATTTCCCCAGTAAATATAGAAGCTAGAATGCTAAAACTTTGTGAAAAGGTCAGAAGTGATGGTCTCTCAAAAGTTAAGGACTTAACAAAAATTTAAAAAATGTTTAAGGGGGGTCTCCCCGAATAGCGAATAGGCCCTTAAACATTTTTTTTAATCAAAGGTAGTGGAGTGGGGTATCAAATGAAAGGTCTTGATTAGAACTCTTATAATCTGAAATAAAAAAATCATTTTATGAATTAGGGGGTCTAGGGGAAGGCAAAATGTAGGCAAAATTTGTGTCCCCCCCCCTTCGCGATTGGACACCTTTCAGCCGAAAAATCTGAAAATTATCACAAACGTAGATCTTTATGAGTACAAGGGCAACAAATACCTTAGAAATCGAAATTCGCTCAACTTTGTTAATAATAGTATGATTTGATGATTTTACATTTTTTATATAGATTGACATAAGATATATATGTTCACAAAATTTAATTGAGATCGAATCATAATCAAGTGAGTTATAGCAATTTCAATTATATGGAACTACAACGACAATAACACGTGTTTAGGGTTGATATAAGGTTTTCCAATAAGAGGTGTTATTTCAATATTAAAAGAAAAATGCTATTTTTTAATATAAATGATCGGATCTTTATTTTATTGTAAAGAAGAAGATATGCCGTTAATAGAAAAAAGTAACATCAGGCAAATAACCACTACGACACGCTTACAGGACCATATCCTCTTCATGAAATTTTCCATAACCAAATCGCAAAGTGGCTGCCCTATGTCCTCGATAGCCTCATCTTTGAGATCTTGAATCGACGCTGGGCTATTGGCGTAGGCTTTCTCTATCACGTGGCTCCAAAGGAAGAAGTCGCAAGGTGTTAAATCACAAGATCTATTCAAAATAACACCTCTTATTGGAAAACCCTATATATATTTAAAATTGACTTAGGCACTTTTATTTTCTTTCAATTTTCATGAAAATTTAAGGAATAGTGTTTAACTTGAACATGTTCAATCGGCCGAGCATTCAGAAAAATCATTTAAACTAGATTAAAATGGCAGCTGCACCGTGCTTATGAAAGAAATTGTGCATCTTTTGTATAAATTTGAACGATTTCATATCCAAGTATTGGATGAATAATTCAAGTTATCGATTCACGCCATTAGAAAACTTGTTTCTAATCTTAGGATGGTTACAAAGACCTGCTGGTAGGAGCACTCTCCTGCTTACTCAATTTTTTTTGCTTATTACAGTGCATATGTCATGAAGTATATATATTCGCATACATTTTATCATTAATAATTATAATTTTTTTGAGATAAGTAAAATTTAAAAAATATAAAAAAAATGAATTGCTAACTGACACCAAAATCTTTCCTTTCCAGTACGTGCACGTTTTGTTTCAGGTGGATACGAAGGCGAAAGGTGAGTATGCCACCGAGGGGGTAGGGCTTAATAATCCGCGAATGGTCGGTTTTGTGTTGCGGTCGGTATGCGGTTCCGCAGCTTGGGTTTAGGTTTTTTTGTTAGAGCAGATTGATTCGGTTTCGAATTCAAGTAGTTTATTTCAGGCACCACACCGGTGATTATTCAGGAACGCGTGGTTTTTGATCAAGAGTGTTTTGTATTGCTCTTTTTCTCCGACTGAAAGAGAAAGGAAATCGAAGTAAAGTAACGTCGGTTCGTTGGAAATCGTTCGACGCATTTTTAACCGGGAATATAAATCGGTGACCTGCCACCGAAACTTCTCTCGGAACTAGCTAGCCTGCCAGCAGTCACCTCAGAGTAGATTAAGGGCGCCCGGACTTGTTGACCCAATGGATACAGTCTGTTGACACTTTCCAAGACAACGCCTATAACCGATGAGAGTCGGTTTAGATTTCCTTCGGGAAATCTCCCGAGTGAACGAGAAGTAGGAAAAATCATTAAAGCTTTTCCCCCGGATCTGTAGAAGGCATGCTCCATTCACTTGCTTTAGCAATGAAGTCTCCCTCAACGAGCACTTTGCCGTCTACATTCGAGGCAGCACTCTGAAAGCATTAAGCTTGGCTTGGAAGGATGATATCGATACGTTCGGTGTCAGGTAAACACTAAAGAAGGTGGTCGCTGATCTACGAACCTAAACGAAACTATCCCCCTATCCACAGCTCTGTACCTGGAAACCACTGTTCCGAAACCGGATGGTGTCGGTGCCAGCTTCATTAGCATACCATGATGCAGAGCTTTTATCGTGGTGCTGCTCACTCAGCAGCAAAAAGTCGGCTTTCATATCCCTCCTAGACTGCTCAAGCGTACAGGTAGTCAATATCTATTATTTCGATCTTTGCCATCGACTCGAGCGGGGCGGGGCTACAACTGCGTTTTTGCCGGGGACTTTCTTCCCTACATCGCAGAATGCTTTTTATGGTCGACCTCTGTTGCGAATTTGATCAGTATGTAGTCCAAACACGTGGGTTGTATTGCTTAAATAGCAGTGTTGGTGTCTTTGAGCCTTAAATTTTTCCTGGGGTTTGCGAGCAGTGCCTGCTGCCGGGGTCTTCGTCGGGGTTTCCTTTTCTCCTATTTCTCACCAGGAGTTTTTTCTTGCAGGACGTCTATGTAAACTTTATTCTCTGGACCTTTTTAAGGAGTTTTTTTGCAGTTTTCTTCATTCCTTTTGTCAGAACTGTCTGAGATCCCTGATCTAGCGTTCAACGCCAATCAAGTTCTTCGTTGTTCCTTCTTTTACCCCAATTTCTTTCGATTGGGCTAAATGTCATTCATTTATTAATGTTTGATTGAGTGCAGTACTTCAGCCACATTTTCGGTGGTGGCGGTGAATGGTGACTCCTTTCTTTTTCAGCAGTGATCACTTTGTGGATTTCAGGATGGTTCGTTATTATTTCGGAATTTAAGAACATTGCTTCGCTTGCTTAGGTGGTGATGGCAGCAGTAACCATTGAATTCTCGATATTCTTTATATCCCCCCACGTGAACGTCTCGCATGTGCTGAAGAATTTCCCACCTTTTATTTTAAGGACCCTTTGGCGCTCGCATCATGTTTTGTTGCACCTGAACGCCACAGGAGTCTCAGTCTGTGCAAGGTTGTTCTTTTTTCTTCGATTTTTTCCGTCTTTACTGTCATTGTTATTGTCCTCTTTGGTACCGCTCCCGATTTTCTATTAGCATCGTGGCTTCAGCCACTGCTTACGTAATCGTTGTTGAAATGTTTACTTGTTTTTCTCTTCTTTTATCTTTGTTTATGTTTTCCAGTTTGACCTGTTCCAGTTTCATTGAGTCGCCCCTCGGAGCAGCTATCTCCGTTCGCGTGTGAAGTCACCGTTTTGGTCCGATGTTGGCACAAGTGGAGTCATTCACAAGAGTGTCACCTCGGCACTACCGTGTGAAGCAACTGGGTCCAAACCATCATATCCACTAGCCCAAACCATCAATTTAAATTCATTATATGAAGCGTTACCAGCATCCCAGGAGGAACCTCACGGTGACTTCCATATCCTCGGATCCGTGTGGGTGGTACTATCCAAAGAATGTTAGCCTGCAAGAGCATTGCTGTCGACTGACATTCCCGCTGCGGGGCATATGAAGGGTTACCTCGGTATTTGTGGGGACCCCCTTCAAAATCTTTGAAAATGTTGATACGATCTGAACGCCTCTCAAAAGTTCATCTCTAACCTTTCCCCAAAGCTTACTAATTAGAGCTTCTATAGTTACTGAGAAACCCTGCTATGACGAACGGGTAGACAGTCAAATGGACAGACATAAGATGAAACTTTTACAAAGCCGATTAATTTCATTTATACTCTCCTTCGAACTTAATAGTAACAGTACGTAAATGATCACCAAATAATCTCAGTCTCAAATATAACTTTCAATGATTGCATTCAAGACGCAAGCATATATGTAAATATTAACAAAGGCTTAGCAGTAGTGAGTTCTCATCGAAGAATCTTTGCAGAGTGGTGTAGCAGTTTGCAAGTTATTTAAGAATAAAATGGAACTTAAATCAATCACCCTCACCCAATCTAAGCAAATTGAAGCTAGATAATAAATTTCCATGTTTTTCTGATATACTTAGGTGATTAGAAGTAGAGCAAGAAGAATTCGCTTTATTTTACTCTTATAGTTTACCAATCCTCTTATCAATTAGAATTCCTCAATCAGATATTTTTGAAGTACAATTTCGACTTAAATTATTTTCAATTTCACAACCCATTCAATGAAAATCTATCTGCAAAATATGTACTTGTATGTATATTCCCTGTAAATTCAATTTACGCGGTGTGCATCAAGGAAAGACATCATATGATTCAGTCTTTTCCGTTTTCTGCAACATTTAATTTACGAAATAATATTTTGCATATTTCAAATAATTACCATATGGTATAACGGTTGAGTGTGGACGGTTTAAAGTAAATATTTAATTTTGAAAGTTTGGTTGAACTAAATTTTTTTGGGAACATTCATTTTCCCACAACATATTCATCTTTCGTTATTCTAGCTGTACCAAAAGGGTGCAAAAATATGAGAATACTCGTATCATGTTTTCAACTTTAATATAAACAGAATTATTTTGTTTGAAAACAACGTTGATGGAATAATGCGCATAATAATTAATTTTTAAAATATTTAATGAAAGTGTGCACGTTTGGATCTCATTGAACAAATTTGATGTGCTTTGTTAATATTTTCCACAATGGCTGTGTACAGTTCGAAGGAAATTTGACATATTTAATGTTATGGATCATTGACTACTTACTTGCTTGAAACCAACATATTCTACCAGTACTCTAGGTATGATTCAAAACAATACGCTCCAACATTAAGTTGCTATAAGGAAATCAATTTAGATATTAATGAATTATTATTGAAATATAATCCTGCTAATAAAGCAAAAGTATCATGTTTTAATATTCGAAATTAGTTGATATTGGATTTTTATTTATTTTATCGGCTGATATGCAGAGAAAACGAAGACAGGTTTAAATGAGGAATTACTCCATTCTTCCCATCCTACATAGTGCTCTACAAAAAATTTTAACGGAAAATGTAATCTGAGAACATTTTAATAGATTTAAGGCTATTCTCATCAAAATAGCTGATAAAGAAGTTGGGTAGACAGACCTATGCTCATGTCAGAAGGGTTTTGTACTCTACTTACAAAATGTAGTAACCAGTAACGAATAAAATCAAGAAACATGTCATGTTCGAGGATCATACTATTATTAGCAAAGTTGAAAGAATTTTGACTTCTGAGGTATTTGTTATAGTTATACCCATAAATATCTCCCTTAACAATTTTTTCAGATTTTTTAGATTACGGGTGTCCATTCGCGAGGGAGGAAACACATTTTTCATGCATTCCCCCCCTGTGCCCCCACTGAAGCAAAAACTTTCAGTTTAAGAACTGTTTTGAAAAGTTCTCATAGAGAACTTTCAGTTGGTACTCATATTGGCTACCTTTCAAGAAATTTTTTTTCAGGGGCCACTCCTCTGTACTGTAATCATCGATTCATGGCCTGTTTTTTCGAATCTTAGAATGGTTACAAAGCCCTTTTGCTAGGAGCTCTCTCCTGCCTCTTCGACTTGTTTCAATTGTATGTACTCATCTTCATGATACCTTTCATTCCTGAAATTTTCATGCAAGTCCTAGCAAAGCTGTAGTGTCTAAGTCGGTAAAAAGCGCATATGGCTCCATAGCCATATGTTTCCATAGTAATACAGGGCATATTGTTCCATAGTAATACAGGAAAATTCAAATCGCTATAACTTCGTTGAATACTATTCGATCTTTATGAAACTTTCAGAAAAGATCAACCTTATAAATAGTCATCTGGTTGCTTTTATTGAATTTAAGGGTACCGTTAAGATTTTATTCAAGAAAACATAAAATCGATAAATCATACTATTACTAACAAAGTTGAGTGAATTTCGACTTCTCATGTATTTGTTGTTGTTGTACTCATTAAGGCCTACATTCATGATTTTTTTCAGATTTTTTGGATGGAAGGTATCCAATCGCGAGGGGGGGGGGGTACGCAAAAAGTTCGTACATTCCCCCTTCCCTTGCCCCCCTCGGTACTCATAGGGCAATTTTAAGACTTGTTTTGAAAAGATCTCATTGGGACCTTTCCAATGACATCCTACTCGACTACCAATGGTGAAATTTTTTTTGAGGGGTCACCTCCCTATATGGGGAGATCCCCCTTAAACCCATTTGAAAAACTTTTCCACCCTTGAACTTTCAAGAAGTCACCACTTCTGACCTTTCCACAAAGTTTCATGGCTATAGCCTATATAGTTTCGGAGAAAAAGTGCTGTGACATACAGACGGACGGACGGACGGACGGACACAGGTCGTGATTGCAATCGGGTTTTGTATTTTAGTACAAAACCCTAAAAAGAACTGAGAGTATAGTACCGATATGGACCAGGTCTTTGTAAACTTCAAACAAGAATACGACATAGTACTGTTTGACTTCGGTGCCATGATTAACCTCGTTCGCACGTCTAATGTTATTGCACAATGCTAATACGGAGGGTAAACAATTGAAGAGTATTAGGGAACTACTCATCCAGTAATCATCAGTACATTCTACTTGAGATCCCTGATACTGTTTCCCGACACACGCGCTCTCAACCTTCTATGATTTGGGGGAACACCGTGAGGATGAACATCAAGGTACACACGGCAGGTGCCCCGCTGCTGAAGATTTGCAGGGGATTGTAAGGCAAGCATTTCAGGATATGGTGAACTTAACTATGAGCATCATCACGTCTGCTTGCAGCACTCCTATGATCCATCGGCATAGAAGATCTCCAGTATACTGTTGGCCAACTGAGATCGCTGGTAAGCGAAGGTCTTATTGCTGGCAAGATCCAGGAAGCTAGTTATCTGGAAGCTGAGTACCGTACGCACGCCCTGTATATATGCAACAATAAAGATAAACGAGATACTGCGGGAGCTTTTCCCCGCTCTTCCCGTCCATGTTGACGCTGTCCACGGCAAAACAGTAGTGCGTTGCCCACTCTTCAAGTGGCTGGAGCAGGTAGAGGCAGTTCTTTTATTGAAAATAAATAAGGTTCCAGATTCAGATGGCGTCCCAGCTGAGGTGTTGCACCTTGTCTTTCACTATCGTTCTAGCTTACTGCTCAGTACATTCTCAGAAACAGTTGGGGCAATGGCTAAAAAAGCTGCTGTGAGCCTATCGAATCCTAGTCGACTTATAGCTAGAATGAGGGGATCAATCAATCAACTTCTGATGAATGACTCCCACTAAACACTCGAACGAACTAAACTGCATTTAAGAAAAAGCTAGTAGTAATGGATGCAAGCAACGTGACATTGACAGATTCATCACACAGTACAAAACAGAAATGCTAACTGACTGAAACACTTATGAACGACCAGCAGTAGATTTCGTTTACAGACATAGGTAAAGAGACATACAAACTATCAAACTTCCTTACCTAATAGAAACTTGCAGTTTATGTAGTTTTGAACTAAATTCAAAACTAACAGTAACATTGGAAACAAACTGAAGCCAAAACTTAATGATACAACAATGTACGAGAAAAGTAACATATACACTTATATGCAAGCACTGCGGCATTATATACATAGGAAGGACACCACGGAAGCCAATGACACGATGCAAAGCGCATTTAAACCTTTCCTACACAACAAGGCCGACTCCAACTATGCAAGGCGCCTACAAAATCGCGCACGTGAGCCTGCCGCTATGACAAACTCTATGGTATTACTACACAAGCATAGCAAAGGGCCAAGATTTGATATTCTAGAAAGACTTGAAATAAAGAAAAATAGATGGCAACTTTATCAACGAATAATTTATTATAAATTATTCTCAGTACTAGACTACAATCTCCAACGGAAACGAAAGCAAGACGAACCAGAACAAACGAACATCGAACAGCCCAAAAAGGAAAAGCTTCATATCCCATTCCCTGACCTGATTTAATACCTACCTGCTAAACCCTTTCTTCACCTATATAAAGTCATTTCCTTCCACACATCCTCTAGATACTGACGATGACTCAAGCCAGCCAAAACGCGTCTAAATGGCTTTCTAAGATAGAAGTGGGTTAGCCTGTTGTTATAAAATAAACAAAAGAATATCTTTCTTGTTTATAGCAACATACCAAGGGGAAGAAAAAAACTATTTGTTGAGATATTTTTTTGCTAGAGGTATTTGATTTATTACCTTCAGCCCGTGGAAAATGTGCTTTTTGGTATTCGTGGTGAAAACCCTTCTTCCTTCAGATAGAAGATGCCGGAAAAATATAAGAAAATATAAGTGAGAAACTTTTCTGGCAAGGCATTGTGGCTTTGTTTCCATGCTTCGCAACTTCGTTGACCCTAGAGGCACGAAGTGAGAGAGTGGCGCCAAATCCATCCCTCTGACGACTGAACTAAAGCACTTCGATTTGATTGGTTAGCACAATCTGATATTAATATATTTTGTCATGAAATTTTAATTACATAAGTAAAAGGATTATTTTGAATTTAGAACATATAAATGTTGGTTATACTTTTTCTGTGTTTCTTACAATTATTTACCAATATTGTAGTGTATGCATCATCCAGACTAATGTCTACTTATTTTCAACAAATGAACATCAAACAGACCTCGTTTGGTTATATACTATATGCATGTATAAAAGTATCTTTGCAATATTTGTAACAGTTTTGGTGGGAAATTTACAAATTTTCTGTCCTGTTTCTGTGATAATGCACCAGTATAAGTAATTCCTTAATTTCGATAATTAGTAAAGTTTTTGATATTCATGATCTTTTTCAGCTTTCAGGTTTATGGTGTTCGTTTCTAGTATCATCATTATCTATGGCATAAACGCTCAAGCCAGTTCTTGGCATCCAAGATGAATCTCCTCCAATCATCACGTTTCTGCAACCTCGTTCACCAGTTGCTCACTCCTAGTAAAGGACTTCTGTCAGCTCGACGTCTACCTTGTGCTTTGCCTTTCAATGTTATTTTGGGTAGCCAGTTTTCTTCCATCCTATCTACTCATCCATTACAATTTGCTTAACTTTACGCAAGCAACTACCGGCGGGTTGTCAAAAAGTTCATAAAACTCATTGATGTAACGTAATCTCCACTCTGTTCCTTGTTTCACTGACCCATAGATTTTCTGGAGTAATTTGCGTTCAAATATGTCCACTGCTTTATTGGATTCGCTCATTAGGGTCCATATTTTACTTGCATATAACAGCACAGGTTGGATTAGTAATTTGTAAAAACGGAGATGATTTTGCCTGTGCATAGCATTCGACTTAAGAATGGGAGGTATAAACCAATATGTTCATTTATGGCGTTCACGTGGTATCCAATCTCGCCTATTTTGGTGCATTTTCTACTCAAATTGGCTCCAAGGTAGATAAAACTATTCACACTTTCAAGATTACAGTCTCTTATGGTCAGGTTTTGTCACATAAAAGTGTTCTCCTCATTTGAGTCATGAACTCAGTTTTCATTTCATTCACTCATAAGCCAACTCGATTTACTTCAGATACTATGCTCAAAAACGCACCTTGGGCATCTGAAATTTATTTTGCCATAATATTGACGTCATTAGCCTAAGCTAACAATTGTGTGGACTTGAACATTAGTATACCAGAGATTTCAGCTAATGACTTCCTAATGACATGTTCCAACGCAATATTAAAGAGCATTTAAGTAAAGCCATCCCCTTGTTTTATGCCCAATTTAATTTTGAACCCATCCGTTTGCTTGCCGATTACCTTGGCCTAAGACGCTGTGTTTTGCATCGTAGGTTTTAGCATGTAGTCAAACTTATTGGGATGCCAAATTCAAACATTGTATTACGGAGAGCGTTTTGGTCAATACTGTTTATGCTTACTTGAAGTCTACAAAGAGTAGGTACACGTCGATGTTATATTTCCAGCAATTTTCAAGTGCCTGCTCAACGGAGAATATTTGGTTTATTGGAGAACATCACTTCAAAAGCCCCACTGATACTTTCCTTCAATTCTTTCGTGGAACGGTTTAAATTTTCTTTTTCTATAATTTTTGAGGTTACGTTATACATTTGCGATAGCCCACTCGTAACTGACCCTCTAACCATATTCTGTATATTAGTGAGTGGAGACGTTTTCTCAGATGGGAACTCCCACTGCTAGATATTCCATCTATTCCAAGAGCCCTATTTTTCATAGGCCAAGTACTTTGTCTCTGGTCTATGGTGAAGCTGAAACCGCTTGCTCTGCTTCTGAAATATTCATAGTCTCAGTAGTTGTTGGGGACGCTGTGAAAAGCTTCAAGAAATATTGTAGCTATCTGTTTTTAATTTTGACTGGGCTGCCTACGACTGCTCTTTGTGCACTTTTGCAAAGATTTGTTTGTGGAGTGAAGCTGCTACTTAGGTATGCAATAGAGAGATGCGGCAATCTTACTTTATTAAGGATCATGTTTTCATTCGTCTGGTAGATCTTGGTGTTGATGGTCAGTCATTTCTTTCTTTGGCACTTTTTTGAGCTTGTCATCAGATGGTGTTGTATTGTTCTTCTTTGGCCCGGGTTGGTCACTGGATATATTCTTTGTACGCCTGATTCCTGTTTCAACCACTTAATTGCATTCTTCCTCATACCAGTTGTTTATACTTTTCTTTGGCCAGTGCTGCAAGATCTCTTCGGCTGCCTTTACTACCGCACCGAAACTCGACCCTGATAGGGTAGTAGTACAAATTGCAGACAGCGTCACTAACCGAGCGTGTGTTGGGAATACTATGGTAGCTCGTTTTTGTACGGGACACAGTGGAATGTGGGACCGTATGGAGATGCCTGTGATCTCTTGTAGATGTCTGGATATGAGAATTATGTAGAGTCCTCTTCTAGTAGCGAAGTCTATCAGGCGTTGTTCGTTGGTCTCTGCATGAAAGCTGTGCCCTCCGGTTGTTCCTCGATATGCCATTTCTTGGCCGATTTTCGTATTGAAGTCGGCAATGCATCGAAAGTGTGTTCCAGAGTGCTGTCAAATTTATCGTTGATTGCCTCTACCTTGTCTTCTGTGGGTACGTGACACTTGACCAGCAAGGCGTTAAATAATTAGGACTTGATATGTGTTGCACAGGTGTTTTTGCTGATGAGCTTGAAGTTGCGGATAATTTGTTTTAATGTGCTTTCAATAATGAAAGCCTGTAATGATCAAGCAGTCCCACAAGCGAACTGCTCGAAAACCCTCCTAACGCTTATCCGAAATTTTAATTGCAGATTTAGAAAAAAGATTTCATTACTTCCATTCTTAGTTGTAATTTATAAAATATTTTTTTCTTATTATTATTAAATGTAATTTTATATCAATTTTCCTTTATGTTAAATTTGAAAGTTTCCCTTTAATTATATACTTCATGATATTTAACTTTCTATTATTATTTAAAATCTTTTAAATTTTTCTTTTCTCCTCTTAATTTAAAAAAAAAAATCCAAATTTCGGACATGGGAACATTGATTTAATGCATCCCGTCCATGTATTGCATAGCCAAATGCAATCTAACTCGGCTGAGCGAGCAGCGGGACTTGAGGTGCCGTTTAGACGGCAAGAGAAAAGAAAAGATTTAGACGGATGAGAGCAGTCTACGGGGGATCGTGATGAACCACGGAGAAATTGGTGAATTTTTTGTTCGATAAGACCCTTTTGTTAGTTCGATAAGTTTTGTCGCCGTTTGGATTGGTGCCGTGTGAAGTTATTAACATCGCGTCTTAGTTAATACTTGTTGGGAAGTTTTTACGAATTAGTTAAAACTTGAGGTTCCATAAAGGCAACTGCAGTGCAGTGAATCGTACGGTTTCAAGACACAAAAAACGACAAACTCTTCTCGACCACCTTCTATACGAGTGTGTATAAAGGTTGACCGTCGTCGCGTCAAGCTCCGTGATTTTCGTGATTTAAAAGCCGATGCTGCGATCCTGCGCTTCAACTAAATGCTTAGCATAAATCTTCGGAGTTATCGCAATATGATCGATTTTCTTGAATAAAGGAAAGGAATTTTTGTCGGCCGACGCATGGGTGTAATTCTCTACGCGATACATGGTCGAGCAAAATTGAGTGGAAGAATACAAAGTATGGAAAGTATTTGACAAAATATGAATATGAATCTTACGATCTGATCGAGAAATTCTGCAAAAATTTGACATCGTTGAGCGATTTTCTTTGCGCGTTGACAAATGTCTTGTGCCCAATAATAATCGGGGGTTCGATTACACCAACGAATCTCGGTGCAAATGAAGGGCAATGTTCCGCTAATGAGTGCAGTGACTGGTTTTGGTGGAGTGAAGCGTGAAAATGTTCTTAATGATCCATAGCTGCTGCTTTTGCTGTGAAGATACATGTGTGTCAGGTGACATTGTGACTTTTGGGCGAGCGTGAAAGGCGAAACGGCGGGACTTTCGTCGCTTAGGATAACGCACAACCCGCGGCAGTCGTCTGCCTTCTAAGCACTTGCAAGGATTTGCATGAATGTGACGGGAGCAGGTGTTGCCCAAAATTGCGAAGCCCCACACCGAACACAATAGACAGCGCTTGTAAAATAGGAATGTTAAAGGAAGAGGGCAATGTGCTCCTCGAGGTAAAATACCAATTTATTCGAGCTGCAAGTATAAAAAGGACATTGGAATACGGTTGGCATTTCAAGAATGGTAATTATTGCAAATTATATCTTTTCTGAAGACTGGAACTTATTTGAGTATGAGTGCATGTGTCACTTTACGTGTAAAAGCTTATAGCGGTGTTACTTTTTCAATTTAATGAATGGAGTGCTTGCGAATTTAGCTAAAGATAAACAGCGAGCTAAATAGTGACAAACTTTAGCATCGATTCGGGTCGTCATGTAGAGCACGCGTTGGTGTGTATTGATTTAGGTGTCATGTAAAAATACTTTATTTTCATGCAAATTAACTTTAAACATAAAAATTCTTTATGTTGCCACAATTGTAAAATTTACACCATAAGTGTGACATTGAACCGATATAGAATTGGCGGAAATGATATATGATCGACAATCCTTTTGACACGCAAGTGGAAATCACGTGAAACCGTTTAGCTACGATGATTATTTTAGCGGCACATGCTTATATTTAAACTATGTATGTTTTCCCTTCAATCGAACTCCACTCAGGAGCGTTGCAACTCCGGACCTCCCAACTGAGTGGCTTGACATGACCACTCAGTGCATCAACTCCATGCGAACACAAATTCAAAAAGAAATTGATGCGTCATCTACGTACTTGTCCATGGGAGCTTATGTCTCGCCTGATACCGTTAACCTTCCAGGTTTTGCGGAAACCTTCTTCAAAGCTGCCAGTAAAGAGCGTGAGCATGCTTGAAATTTAATTGAATATCTGTCGATGCGCGGTCAACTAACTGATTCGGTTACAATTTCATTAAATGAGAAAACAAAATCTGTATTTTTTCAAGGAAATTTTTCATTGTTTGAAAAATCATGTTTTCAAAATTCACTTCTTTTAAACAATTAAATTTGTAGCACCACTATCGCCAGCAACTTTCTACGCTAATTTACTTGCAACATTCTACGCGAATTTACCTGCAACATTCTACGCAAATTGACCTGGAAGGTTGACAGAGACACAAGAACGAACGAAGTCATTCCGTCTTCTTTGACAACCGCGCGTCATATCCACACAAAATGGAATTGTCCAATTTTATTAATGAGAATAAAGTTTTGTTAAATTAGGTATCTGTCTTTTGATAGAATAAAGCGAAGTGTGCGATCAGTGATACGCACAATTGGTGACCCTGTAAGGTAATTCGTGGGTTTTAACTAATGTCTGAAGACAATTACGCACCAACTCGAACACGCCGGCGGAGCCGCACGAAATAAATGCAATTGCATTGAAGCTGCCACCATTTTGGAAAAGCGACCCAGACCTATGGTTCGCACGAGTGGAGGCGCAATTCCGATCAAATAATATCTCGAACGATCAATCTCGATTCGACAGGATCATGGCAGAGTTAGACGTGGCAAAAATTGCTCAGATGGCTGATGTAATTCGAGCGCCACCCAACGTAGGAAAATATGCAACACTGAAGGCAAGGTTAACGTCCGTTTTCGGGCTGCATCAACTTTTATATAGACTGGTACTGGACGATCAGCGTCCGGCGCAACTTCTTCGAAGGATGCAGTCGATGGCAGGTGTTAATGTGCCGGAATCAGTGGTTAAACCATTGTGGTTGCAGTGCCTTCCCGCGAACATCCGTGCCATCCTGGCAGTACAGAATCTGATAACCTTGAAAAGTTGGCTTGCACCACAGATCGCATTGCGAGCTATGACAAATCGGAGTTATCGCCAACGTGCAAGGTTGTACAGACACGCATATGTTAGAAAACCCCATCGATGGGAGTGTCAAGGAACAGATTGCGGAGCTCCGTTGCGAAGTTAATCGCATTCAATCCAGCTGTTACAAAGGAAATGTTGCGAAGTGCAACGCATGCCATTGCTCCTCACGACAGGAAGCAACAGCCCTACAGAAGCCAACTAACGAGTGGTGTTATTTTCACAGGAAATTTGCTGCTGCGGCAAGACACTGCCAACCTCCATGTGCATTTCACGTTTCACCAGCGGAAAACGATTAGCAGCGCGGGCGATTACTAGTGGTTCCTCAATAAATTGCCTGCTAATTCACGATCCCAAAACCAAATTAACATTCCTAGTCAACACCGGAGCAGACGTATCCGTCATGCCTGCCTCGAAATTCCAAAGTACTCATAAATCATCCACATATAAGCTGTTCGCAGCAAACAGCACGCAGATCGATACTTACGGTAGGACAACATTGGAGCTGTCGTTCGGACTTCACCGCAGTTTTAGATGGAGTTTTTATGTTGCGAAAGTCGCCCGCCCAATCTTGGGAGCTGATTTTTTGAGACAATATGGCCTCCTTGTAGACATTCAAAATCAACGCCTTACTGACCCCAGCACGAGAAATTCAGCATTAGGCCAAATTCACAGGTACTAGTGCGATTCTATCGCGACGGTAAATGTTAAATCGCGTTATCACGCACTTCTCAAAGAATTTCCCAGCATAACGAATCCCGCCATCAAAACGAATGCTTCACCCCATACCGTCCGCCAGCACATAATAACCACTGGCCCGCCGGTAGACGAGCGCCCTCGACGGCTCGATCAAATAAAGTACAAAGCAGCGAAAGCAGAATTCCAATTCTTACTGGATAAGGGATATTGTCGTCCATCAAGCAGCCCATGGGCCAGTCCCCTTCATCTCGTCTGCAAAAAGGATGGCTCATGGCGCCCATGTGGTGACTACAGACGACTAAATGCTGTCACCATTCCAGACAGCTACCCGATGCGCCATATTCAGGACGTAACATTTGACCTTGCCGGCAAACGAATTTTTTCAAAGATTGATCTCTTCAAGGTGTTCCATCAAATACCAATTAAGGAGGGGGACATTCCAAGGACAGCGGTAACAACTCCATTCGGTCTATACAAATTCACCATTATGACATTCGGTCTCCGAAATGCAGTACAATCCTTCCAACGCTTCATGGACCAGGTGCTCCAAGGCCTCAATTGCTGCACATGCTATATAGACGATATCCTCGTTGCTTCCGAATCGGAAGAACAACACGAGAAACATCTTCGATTAGTTTTTGAACGCCTTGCAAGGCGTCATAATCAACGTTGCGAAACGTACGTTTGGGGCAGAAGAAGCTGAGTATCTAGGCCATTGTATCAATGCTGACGGCATCTCCCCACCATCATCACGAGTCCAAGCGATGCAGAATTACAAAAAACCTTTGACAGTTTGTGAGCTCCACTGATTCCTGGGAACAATCAATTTCTATCGACGCTTCATTCGAAATGCAGCCAATCTCCAAGTGCCATTAAATAATTACTGCGTCGCTTCGAAAAAGAATGACAAGACACCAATCGTTTGGACCCTCGAGGCAGAGAAAGCTTTCCATCTATGCAAAAACAGTTTAGCTGACGCCACGCTGCTTGTACATTTCCAAGCAAATGAACCACTCAGGCTAACTACAGATGCATCGGATGTAACGATAGGTGCAGTGCTTGAGCAGAAACAGGCACACCAATGGCTACCACTTGCCTTTTTCCAAAAAAAGTTGTCTAAGCCAGAAACCAAGTACAGCGTTTACAACCGTGAGTTACTCGCTATCTACAGCAGTATTTGCCATTTTCGACATTACGTAGAAGGAGCAGAGTTTCATATACTCACCGACCATAAGCCACTCATCTATGCGTTCGCAAAACCATCCGACAAAGCTTCACCACGACAGCTCCGACACCTAAGCTTTATATCACAATTTAGCACTGATATTCGGCACATTCCAGGAGCCAGCAACAAAGTCGCGGATGCCTTGTCTCGGATCGAAACAATTTCGACGCCAACTTTCATCGATATCAACGAGTTGATGCGCGAACAGCAAAACGATGCCGAATTGCAGGAGCTACTCCAAAACAATAATACGTCACTGAAGCTAGAACGTATTGTCGTGGAAGACAACCTAGAGATAATTGGCGAGAAGTCACTCACACGCAGTCGCCCCTTTGTTCCTGGGAGTTTGCGCAGGACTTCCATCAACCGTCGCACCCAAGCGGCTGTGCAACGTTTATATCAATCAGTAACAAGTTTGTCTGGACAAGCATGAAAAAAGACATTCGCATATGGGTTCGTAGTTGTGTGCACTGTCAGCGTTCCAAGGTCGGCCGCCACCAAAAAAATGCTCTGCAAACCTTCCAGATGCCTGACGAGCGGTTCCAGCACGTCCACCTTGACATCGTTGGCCCGCTTATCCCCGCGCAAGGATATAAATATTGTCTCACGGTCATCGACCGTTTTTCACGATGGCCTGAAGCTGTCCCATTGGCTGACCAGACCGCGGATACGGTTGCTCGAGCCTTTTTCAACAATTGGGTGGCACGATTCGGCGTACCACATACCGTCACTACCGACCAGGGTACCCAGTTCAAATCCTCATTATTCAAAGTGCTAATTGTCTTCGTACCATCCATCCTCAAACGGAATGATCGAGCGTTGGCATCGTACGCTCAAGTCTACCCTAATGTGCCACGAAAAGAACACACAATGGCCCAACGTACTCCCCATCGTGTTATTGGGATTGCGAGGAACTGTCAAGGAGGGCCTGTCAGCTTCATGATGTTATATGGAACAACGATTTCATTACCAGGAGAACTGGTAGTCCCTGGTCATAGCAGGGTCGAGCCCCACGAATTCCTCACCGGCCTGCGCGACTTAATGAGCCAACTTCGCCCTGTACCTCCATTGCACCGTAACCCGCGAACGACTTTCACCAACAGTCACCTGCGTACCTGCACTCACGTTTTCTTAAGAGTAGATGCCGTCAAGAAGTCGCTAACGCAGCCCTACTCCGGTCCCCATAAAGTGCTGCAACGAGTTTCAAACGTGGTTTACGCAATCGACGTCAACGGCCGAAGAGTAAATGTTTCGACGGAAAGACTAAGCCCGCGTTCATCAAAGCAGACCCAGCCTCTTTAGCCAAAAGCAAAAGAGGTTGGGTCAGAAAAATTAACTTCCAGTACACAACCATTGCCAGCCATATCGTCCGAGACGTCCACCCAAGTTCGCAACGCAACACAGCCAATAACTGCAATGCCCATGACACAATCACCGCCAACGGTGCCACCCAGAGTTAGTCCTCCTAATTTCAACACTGATCAGACACCGGTAACGCAATCCCAAATCAGCAGCCTACCTTCGCCTGTTTAACGTTGTATATTACCTCCCATCAATACTCCGCCAACAACAATGAGGACATACAGGCCGAGTAGCAAGTTGTCGCGACGGTTCTAAGCCTAAACGCCGTGTACAGCGACACACCGTGAAATCAATACCAATGTCACTTGGGAGGGAGTGATGTAGCGCCACGATCGCCAGCAACTTTCTACGTGAATTTACCTGCAACATTCTACGCGAATTTACCTACAACATTCTACGTGAATTGACCTGGAAGGTTGACAGAGACACAAGAAGGAACGAAGTCATTCCGTCTTCTTCGACAACCGCGCGTCGTATTCACACCAAATGGAATTGTCCGATTTTATTAATGAGAATAAAGTTTTGTTAAATTAGGTATCTGTCTTTTGATAGAATAAAGCGAAGTGTGCGATCAGTGATACACACAAATTCATCAACATAGTTTTTTTTAATATATTAAAGCTTTTTGTTTCCTTAGGCTGTGATATTGTTGAAGCTATTATTTAAAAAAAAAACAAACCAAAATTAATTTCTAAAATGTTACATTACCGTATTGTGATTTGCCATCTTATTGTTCCACTACATTAATGAGCGCCATTCCATTGCAATAATGACATTTATATACGTTAACATTTATTCAAAGACTGTTATGTTTAATTTAAATTAACAAGAAAAATAAGTAGCCAAGGATCGACTAATTTTCAAAATTTTTTGAAGCATTAGAAATTGTAATCATTCTTCTCGTATGGGATAGATAATATGGAAAGTTTTTATGTGTCAATTCAATAAAAAATAACGTAATTTGTTAAGTATATTAAATTAATGTAACCAATAGACGAATAATCATATAATGAAATTATTTTTACCATTAAACACAATTCATAGAAAACAGGATAATAATTGTGAGGAATTAGATGATTAGAAACGAAATCATCTATGCAACAATTCAATAAATTGCCAAATTTATTTAAAAACAATTTTGATAAAGTTTAAGGTTGAAAGTTCCAAGTTAAATTTTAATTAATCATTCATGCAACTTGTTTAACTTTTGTTTTTTTCTTGAAAATGAAATTTAGACTTTTTGAATCAACTATACTTAAATTCTAGCGAATTATTACACATTTCACGTCACATCCATAAATAGTTGAGCATTGACTTAATAAAAGTATTTGTAAAAAAATCATATTAAATAACTTTTGAATTTCTAAAGCTTCACATTAAGATCATGAGAATTAATGATAAATTCATATAAATAATACTGACGCAAAAGTATGCAACAAGTTTCAATTTTTATTCGAATTAATTTTTTATATAATTTTGTTTTTGAAAAATAAATTTCGTATGCGTTTGGTATAATTTTGAATTCTACAGCGATCACAACCAATTTTATTAATTTCTTTTCGTAAATTGTATTCCAAACATTTCTATCCCATAATTACTAAAATAAATGGATTGTTAAAACTTGAAAACTCGGTCTTTCCCTTCCACTCAACCTGACTGGGTATAGGACCCGCATCGATGGCAGGCTTCTCCGCTAAAATGGGCTAGTCATGTGCGTGCGCTCTTTCCTTTTTTTACTTAACAGGGGCTCTTGCCGGGTAGAGTGGCCTTCCGCTCGCGTGCCCTTGTATGATATAGGGTTATATGGTTTCATTGCATAACGCTATGGCATAAATCGGTGACTTGTATTCCTCATTTGAGGGAAAGAGTCAAACAAAGTACTTTTGTATGATTTTTTCACTCAAATGGGAAATACATGGCCACGTCTACGTTTGGATCTTGATTCGGTTGGGAGGGTGCGAGGGTGCACCGCTACCATCTGGATGCCCCACTCTTATTTGTGGGTCATAAGTATCGTCCGCAACGACGAAGTCTCCGCCAGTCCGTCCGTTTTTGCCCGCCCAATTTGTTCTTCAAACAAGCATTGCAACCCTTAGTAGGTTACCTCGGGGTCGACACCGCTAGATCGGCATTTTCACATGTTTGATTCGAAAATGCAAAATTCTTTTGTAGTGGGTCCTTGTGCTTGGAGAAGAACCCGCCCCGCCCCACGACACCGCATTCAGAAGGCCAATCTCGGTGGATCTCAACATCCCCTTTCACCGTGGTAGCAGACCATCGCTGCAGTCCTTCATGGACATTTTTCTATACCTATTTCACTACACGCGACTCCGAATTCATAGCTTCCTTGCGATTTTATTTAACACCGTGGGCGTTCACATGTCAAATATGTCTTTACCGTGCCATCTAGTTTCCTGCATTTCCTGCACCCTCTATCCGCCACCTGAGGACGCGTTCAGTAGGGGCTTCGAAAGCCTCAGACCGATAGTTTCTATCGACCAATATGTAATTATATTTTGAAATGAAATTGCTAACCTGTTGTAATCCTTGTGATCACAATATTATAAACACTTCAGATATAAAACAAGTTGAACTAGCAGGAGGGTGTTCCTGCCAGCAAGGTTTTGTGAACAAATGAGATATTTTCATTCGAGTTTGAAAAAATCTTATCACCCTTTCACTTCAAGGGTAGACGCGCTGTCCAGCCTTGCGGGCCCGGTTCGCTCCATCAGAGACGGTGCAGGCGCCAACTCGCTATCCCTAGGCTGGATGGATTCAACAATAGGATCGTCAGCGAGTAGACGATCCGTCAGCGCACGCACGAGGGTTAAACACTAGCACAAAAGAGAAGAAAAGAAAAACGTGTCACCTCCTCTATCTACACTTGACCCTAACCTTCCCCAACTTACCCTGTTTGCCCACACCACGACCTCCTGAAAGAAAATATGTTAATCTAAACGAGGAAAAAGAAAATCTCCCCGCTTGAACGTCGCGCACAATCCAAGTTACCTTTTTTCATTAACAACAATAAGAATATTGCCGGTGATATTTAAGTCAATATATTCACACAAACGAATTCGATTAGATAAATGTAGAACAAATATAGTTTAAAAAAAAAGAAGGTACCTTTTCCTACTTTTCGCTAAACTATCCTTAACTTGGGGCCCCAGCAAACGATCGTCTGTGGTTATTTGCGCCAATCTCGGGAGCCGGATTCTCGTTCTGTTCAGCTCCTCGCTGAACGAAATTGTTCTTCCGTGGTATGATGAGTGCCGTGGAGACGATGATGATGTTGATATTAGTCCTAATCATCTTTTTCGCGCTGCTAGATTTGTATCCTTCGATCTCTCCTCGCTCGAGTCAAACCAAAAAAAGAGGGCCTCCGTTATCCCTCAGCCCTTTAAATTCGTTCGCCTTAACGGACGCCCGCTACATTGGAGGTGGTTGGCCTCCCATCCGTACGACGAACTTCTTTTCTGCTTTTGGCGCGGTTCGTAGCGCGGCTACCAACCATCTTCGCTACCTCGGCTCCGCACCCATGGTTGCTGTATGCGAGTTGGTCTGCATTTCCCATTATTTTGGGATCAGCTGGGCAGTCCCAATATGTGGGTCACTAGATCATCGCAGAATGACATCGCCGAATGACATTTTGTAGTTGTCAGCGGAAAGTGAATACAACGCGATTTCGAACAATTAGCTTACGCCATTGAGTTGTATTTCCACCCTGAAAAACGTGTTATTGTCGCTAGAATCGCACGCCCTGCATTCAATCGCTTTTTATGACAATAGTGTAAGTGAATGGTTCGCAAGTCAGTGTTCAGATTTGTCTTTAAAGAAAATATGAAATGAATTGTGAAATAGTGTCCCCGAAAGAAATGTTTGTCCGCTACATTTCGCCGCGTCATTACTTATATGTTGCAAGTGATTGGTTTGCACGTCACGATAATGTTGCATGTCAGGATTTGGTGAAATAATTTAGAAATTTCCGAATGTCAGTCAACTTGAGCGTAGTACAGGTGACATGTGTACCTGGTTTGCATTACATAGTGAGTATTGTCCAACTTGGGAGTCGCCTCGTTTTGGCGTCGCACCAGAGACGCAGTCAGGAAAGTGTAAATTGGAGCCGGCAAGTCCCCCGAGGTAAGTCTTTGCATTCGTATACGACAATTAATGTGTTTTACGATAGCCTCGCATGTTTATGTTTCCGTTTGCGCGATGCATCCCGTCACGGTTTTGATGTTGACATTACCTTTGATTACGGTTGATCCATCTAGTGCGGTGACCAGGAGTGGGCCCCTTAAACGCCTTCCGAGTAGGTGATAGCCTTTGTGGAGCGCTTGCGTTAGATGCGTTGCCATAGGTTATCCTTGTTGGGAAGAGTGATGGTCGACCGGCCCCCTTCTGATGTCGATCGTCATCCGTTGCTGCCGTTTGCTCCCTATCTAAGTTAAACGCCCTACTCTAGCTCGACTGATAAATAACATTGCTTGTCATACAACAATAACATTTTCCTTTTGTATTATACAACAATAACATTTTTTTTCTTTTGTATGAAAGTAGTATTTGTGTTAAAGTTAAGACCAAAAATACGATGGGTCAACTGTTACCTCGATGCTCAAGCGGGTTTGGGGTGTGTAAATGACATGCATCCCGATCTCCTTAGTGGTCGTGGTGTGGTCTCCGGGTGGAAGTTGGTCACCCGTAGCATTCCCCCCCTACTTCAAGTGAATTTCCCTGAAAATTCACTCCTTCGTTATGCCCTACTGCTACCGGCTGCACTTCTAAAGTAACTGGTTACTCGCAACTCCCTTGAATTTCCAAACCTATTCCCATATACACCGATGTCTTAATAAAGTTCCAAATCTGTGGCTAATTCAATACTCCCTACTTCTTAGCGAGCTTGGTCCCTATCTCTATTTATGCCTCCTCTCTACCTATGCGCTTAAGTAAAACAGTATGGGTATATATATAGCTTTGCTATTAATGTGATAATCCTTTTCATTATATGAGCCATACCACTTATTGCTGCTCCAACCCCAATGACGCTATCGATCTACTTCTAACAAGTGCTAATCCTATATTCTTTCATGGTAATTACCCTCCACCAATCATCCCTAATCCCCTATATTATAACTACCCGTCTTAATAACTATCCCTCCACCAATCATCCTCAATCCCCTATCTTATAACTACCTGTCTAAATAACTATCCCTCCACCAATCATCCCTAATCCCCTATCTTATAACTACCTGTCTAAATAACTATGATTATTCTAATGTCTCACTACTCGTTTTTAGATCACAAACTCTATGTGACGGAAGGGAAAACTAACGACTCGGGACCACACAAAGCCCGCAGATAAAAAAAAAAAAAAGATAAAAGCACCCACGCAAATGGAGTTCGCGTGTCTTGCATGTGGCGGTTCCAGCGACGCGCAGCTATCGGAACAACACGCCCCGACAACGCGGACATAACCCGGACGGCGCGGAGCAACTTAATTACTTCCGAATACTTAAATCTAGAGGTAAACATTTGCAATTGACATTACATGTCTGTTGTGTCGTTATATCACTTTTATTTCTGCTTTCCTCCCCCTTTCTCTGGTGTTTAGCGACTTAGCTTTGTCCCACTATTCTATGAACGGCTTCAAATCCTTGACGTGCCAGGTACCCGCGTCTCTGCCTTTCTCTTCCCGTAACTGGTAAGTCCAACCGGACACTTTCTTCCCCATCCTAAACGGACCCAAGTACTCAGGAGCCAACTTGGCTGAGTAGAATTTGGATGCGTCGGAGATAGTATAATTCCTCCTCCATACTCGGTCCCCCACTTGGTAACCTATATCCCGCTTCCTGAGGTTATACCGGTTAGAGTTTTGTTCGGCAGCCGCCTGCATACACTGCGATACTTCCGTCCGCAGTATCTCTAGATCCCTTGCCCGTTGCTCAGGATCCATCTCCTCTTGAGGTCGCTCTGGCCCTTCACCCGATTCCTGCAGAACCCGCATTTCCGTGCCAAAATTGTAAAAGTAAGGGGTGACTCGCATGGTTTCGTGCCTATAGGTTCGTAGCGCGCAAGCGATTTTTGCCAATTGTCGGTCCCAGTCCCGATGATTTTCCGACACGTAGGATCGTAACATGCGTTTGATGTCTTGATTCCTACGCTCGGCAGGGTTCGCCTGGGGATGGTATAGCGCAGTAAACTTAATCCGCGTTCCGTACCCCTCGACTAATTGCTGTAGGCCCTTCCCGCGAAATTGGACACCGTTATCGCACACTAACCACCTCGGAACTCCAAACAGCAGGAATACATGTTCCTCCAATAACCTGCAGATCTCCCTTGCCGTGGCCTTCCGTAGTGGGAATAGTAGAGAAAATTTATTCACATAATCCAGAACGGTCAGAACATAACAGTGTCCGCGTGTAGATCGAGGTAGTGGGCCCACCAAGTCTACACAAATCATCTCCCACGGCCTTGTCGCTTCTCCTGCACGCGAAACCATAAAACCAGGCTGAACCTTCCTTTCCACCTTGATTGCCTGACATACCTTACATCGGTTCACATAGGTACGAGCGTCAGCGGACATCTTCGGCCAGTAATAGAACTGCGACCGCCGATGAATCGTTTGGTCGATCCCCATATGACCCGCCGTTGGTTGGTCATGGCAACGCATGAGGGCAAAACCCTTTTCCACGAGTCGGCTCCTTCTAACGCAGGATATCGTCCCGGTACATGTTTCCACAACTCTTCGTCCTTGATCCTCCAGTCGGGGTATAGCTCTCCGTTAGTGCGTACCCGCACCTTCATTCGCTCGTACCAAACATCCCCTTGGTTCTTGGCCGCCTCCACCGTTTCCACAGTGACTGACCTCGATAATGCATCCGGAACCAAATGCTCGCTGCCTTTGCGGTGCATTACCTCATAATCGAACTGTTGCAGACGGACAGCCCAGCGAGCCAACCTCCCCGTAGGGTCCTTTAGATTGTTGAGCCAAACCAAAGAGTGGTGATCCGTTATTACGCGGAAATGCGAGCCCTCGATATACGGGCGTAGCTTGTCCACCACCCAAAGGACTGCCAAGCACTCCCTCTCGGTGGTTGAATATTTTCGCTCCGCTTTGGTCAGAGCGCGGCTCAAATAACAGACCACCTTCTCCCCCTCCGGAAAAGTTTGGCTCAACATGGCTCCCACACCCACATCTGAGGCATCCGTCTGCACATTGAATGGGATGCTGAAATCAGGACACGTCCAAATAGGTGCTGAGGCCAGTTTCAATTTACAGCGTTTGAAGGCTTCCTCACATTCGGTGGTCCAGTCAAATCTTTTATGCTTGCGCAATAAATCGGTTAGGGGTGCTACCAAAGAGGCATGATCCGGGATGAACCTCCGATACCACGATACCATCCCAAGGAACTGTCGGATCTGCTTCACCGTATGAGGCCGTGGTATTTTTAACATACTCTCGACTTTCTCAGGGTCGACATTCAACCCGTTCTCGTTCACCACATAACCCAGATATTTCAGCTCGGCTCGGCAAAAATGACATTTTTCCCGCGATAGTCTCAGTCCAGCTTGCCGCAGGCGCTTGAATACCTCGGAGAGAATCTCCAGGTGTTGACTGAATGTGGGTGTTACGATAATAATGTCGTCGAGGTATGTGAACACGAAAGGCTCCATTTCCGGGCCCAACACTTTGTCAATTAGCCGCTGCCAGGTCGCTGGCGCATTCGACAGACCAAACGGCATTCTCCGAAATTGAAAAAGACCCCGCCCTGGGATGGTAAACGCCGTGAACTGACGTGATTCTTCCGCCACTGGGACCTGCCAGTAAGCTGATTTAATATCCAAGGTGGATAGATACCTTGCATCCCGTAGCTTATCTAAAGTGGCGGAAATATACGGAAGGGGATACGCATCCCGTGCGGTGACTTGATTCACCTTACGGAAATCTACACAGAATCTGTACGACCCATCCTTTTTCTTCACCATTAATATCGGGGAAGACCATGCGCTCTTAGAGGGCTCCACTACGCCTAGCGCCAACATCTCGTCCAGCTCCGTATTAATGTTCTTCTGCATGGTAGGTGAGACCGGATAATAACGCTGCTTGATGGGCGCTGCATCCGTCTTGATGACGTGCCACACCAGATTAGTGCAACCCAGCTCCTCCCCCATGTTTTGGAACTCTATCCCAATTAACTGGGCTAACTCCTCTTCTTCAGACTGAGTCAATACAGACCTACTGTGTAGATGTCCCCCCAACATCACCGCCTCATGGCATGCAAAACCCCACCTGTTATCCCGCAGGTTCAAAAGGACCCCAAACTGCCGCAAAAAATCTACTCCCAAAATAATTTTGTGAGCAAGAGTCGGTACCACCAATACCTCCAGCCACTTCACCCTGCCCTCCAACCGAAAAGGTACCCAAGCCCTCCCCTCTATCGGGCACTGACCGTTGTCGGCTAGGCTCACCGCCTGATTCTGCGCAGTGATCATCTCCACCCCCATTTCCCCCATCTCGGACCAACCATCTCCCCCGACAATTGTATTGGACGCCCCCGAGTCAACGAGGCCCTTAAAGCGCTTGCCCAACACCCAAACCTCCAAATGTGGTCGTTCGTCCCCCCGACTATTTGAAAATAAAAAACTCGTACCCGCGGCCTCCAACTCCTCCCCGGCTCCGGTGCTCAATTCGCCGCCTAACGAGCACCGTGCTCGTTTCCCGACGGACCCGCCCGGGCCGGCGCTCGACCCCGCTGAGTAGAGCAATTCGGACAGGTGAATTTTGTTGCTCCAGACCGACCGCAGCCGAAGCATCTACGTGGTTGGCGACATTCCCGGGAGATGTGTCCTACACCGTTGCAGTTCCAGCACTTGACTCCTGCAGCCCTGCCCTCCGGAACTATTTCACTCACTGTAGGGACCTCCTCATAGGCTAAATCTGGTTCCAATAGCTTTGACGTCCTACGGCTGGGTGGGGGCACAAACGCATCAACCGCCGCCTTAGTAGCCTCCATTTTCCGTCCCAACTGCACCAACTGCGCAACCGATGACACCTCTCTTAATGATAACTTCACCTGGTAGAACGGGCTAATATTATCCAGCAAAATCTCCAGCTTCCTGGCTTCCGAACAGGGTTCTCCCAATCTGCGAAACAGTCCATCCATGATGGCCACGTAAACTCCGATGGACTCGTTCCCTCCTTGCGTCCGCTGACGAATTTCTTCCCACAGTCTTTTATTGTAATTTGGGGGTAAAAATTCTGTCCGCAGCTCCTGGCAAAGTTCATCCCAAGAAGCTACCCGCTCCCGTACCGAACGAAACCAAATCAGGGCTTTACCCTCAAAAAGCTCCGCGGCCATCCTCATCAGCTGTGGCTTTGACACGCCCTTCGTTAACCGAAGCTCCTCTACCCTTTCCAGAAAAGCACTTACCGAACCGGGAGAATCGCTGGAGAATTTGATCCCCCACTTGGACACGTCTGGAACCTTGCCTGCTCCCGGATCATCCCGATGTACCTCCACCGTCTGAGTTGCTGGCCCTTCCGATTCAAGTAGCCGTCCCTCAGTGATTGCGCTCGGCTCCTCTACTTGTTTCTCCGCTCCCTTGTCACTCTCCCCTTCTACCTTCTCCGTGATCCTTTCGGGAGGACCTGCCTTCAGCCCGGGTGCATCGTTAACTCTGCCTCCCGGCTTAGTGCTGGTTTTTTCTCCCGTTAACCTCGCTTTCGGTGTAGATGTCCTGCCTCTAGGAACGGTTTCCTCCTCCATCTCCTCCAAGTTGCCACCCGCTGTTACATCCAGACCCCCTAACGCCATCATGAAATCTTTTTCCAATCTGTCCACAATCTTTCCCTCCTCGGGATCCTCAGTTTGGATATTCGCCAACCTTCGCTGGCAAAACTCGATCTTGGCCAATATCTTCCAATACTCTCCCGACTCTCTATCACCCGAGAATCCTTCCACCAGGGAGTTAACTTCTGCCCATTTTTCCTCCAGCGTCTTGATATCCTCTGCGGGTGTGTAAGGGTACTCTTTGAAATTCACCATACTTGTGTTTTTTAAATTCTCCGCCCGTACCGCCACCCGTAACTTTGCTCGCATCTCATCCACTGTCCCAGCAGGCAGCCCCCTAATAGCCAATTCATATTGGAGCTCGTCGCTGGCCAGACGATTTATCAACATCCTTCCCTTCCCTGCCATATTTAACTTATTACTAATTTAAATTAAATTTACGTACTACTTATTTTATATACCTATATATATATATATATATATATATATATATATATATATATATATATATATATATAAATTCCGCTACTATTTTCACCTACACTATACTAACACTAGCGAGGGAGGGAAAAAAAAAATATTATTCATCAGTTCCAATGGTTTACTTTTACTCAATTCACCACTAACGACACATTCACTCCGCAATCATTCATTCCACAGTCAGACCAAAAAAAAAAGAAAACACTCACTCCCAAACAACCCGCAAATTCGAATTTATCCTTCGCCCTTCCCCTCACACCGACACTCACACTTCTATCCCAACGCACCCCCGCAAACTCACACTTTCACCAACACTCGCACTTTTAACGCAATACACCCCCGCAAATTTACAATCTCACCAACACTCGCACTTCCGTCGCAACACACCCCCGCAAATTCACACTAGGAAACAACACATTATCACTCACTGAATCACCCTAGAAAAACACTCCCGCAATTTCACACTAGATATGCACTATCACTCACTGAATCACCCTAGAAAATCACTCCCGCAAATTCACACTAGATAATCACTATCACTCACTGAATCACCCTAGAAAATCACTCCCGCAAATTCACACTAGATACTCACTCTCACTCACTGAATCACCCTAGGAAAACACTCCCGCAAATTCACACTGACTTCCACTTCTATAATGACTTAACTTGTCTCGCCTTAATGAGCCCCACGTTGGGCGCCAATTTGTCACCCTTACACTTCAAGGGTAGACGCGCTGTCCAGCCTTGCGGGCCCGGTTCGCTCCGTCGGAGACGACGCAGGCGCCAACTCGCTATCCCTAGGCTGGATGGATTCAACAATAGGATCGTCAGCGAGTAGACGATCCGTCAGCGCACGCACGAGGGTTAAACACTAGCACAAAAGGGAAGAAAAGAAAAACGTGTCACCTCCTCTATCTACACTTGACCCTAACCTTCCCCAACTTACCCTGTTTGCCCACACCACGACCTCCTGAAAGAAAATATGTTAATCCGAACGAGGAAAAAGAAAATCTCCCCGCTTGAACGTCGCGCACAATCCAAGTTACCTTTTTTCATTAACAACAATAAGAATATTTCCGGTGATATTTAAGTCAATATATTCACTGTTACCCCCCCTTTTTACCTCGCGAGAGCCACTATGGCCCTCAGGGAAACTGGGGTCCTCCGGCGGGGCTTATGGACCCGGTTAGCTCGTCCGAAGACGGGCGTGGGGCGCCACTCGCTTTTCCCTCAAAGCCCCAACTAGCCGCCAAACGAGAATGCGACTAACCGGATTAAACGCGACGTTAGTCGGCCGATACCCTAGCTACTAACCACCCTATGATCTTCACTTCAATACTTCACCTACACCACTTCACTAACCACCCTATGATCTTCACTTCAATACTTCACCTACACCACTGTACACCTCTACTTCTTAATCACTTTATCCTTCGCGTGGGCCACAATACCATCCCCGAACACTCTGACTCCCGATATCACGGGCTTCATTTAACTCCACGACACTTCCACTTCGACTTGTCCGTCCAAGCCGCACTCGTCACAACCCGTGATCTGAAACAAAGATTTCTCTAATCTTGTCCTAAAGACAAAAATTTCTTCCTCCAAGCATTATTTGATCACAGAGAAACTTCAATTATTTAAGATTTTACAACACTTGTACTCCAAATCGAAATAATTTATAATTTTAACATATGATACACTATATCATAAAAAAAAACTTACTTCTATTAGATACCTACAAAGGGGCCCCTTCGACGATCGTATTCGTGGATGTATTCTGTAGCCTTTCTGCCAATGTCGGAGCTTGCTCGTCGCTTTCATACGAATTTTTCCTTCGCTTGGATTTCACTTTGCTGATTCCGCTGTCCTCCACTTGAAGATTGCCGTTGCGCTTCGAATTATGATCTCGCTGGTTGCTCTTGTTCGCTGCTTCGTCACCCACGATAAAAAAGATCAAAAAGAGGAGGCGCGTCATTCTTCGCGTGCTTATATAGCCTCCTCCTAACGGCTATGGTTCCGCTCGTCGGTCATCCACCTCTTCAGTGGGGTAATTCCTTCCTGCCGCCACTTGGTCGCCGCTCCCCTCTGGTGGCGAGCACTCCAAATTCGGCTGAATCAGCTGAACGTAATTCACTGACAGTTTGGCCTGTCAGTGATGTTTGTTTATGTCCATTTGAATCTTTTGGTGGTTGCTGATCGGGTCGGCTACTCCCTTCCCAAATCCAGTCCGTATCTTTTTGCGCTTCACCATCTTTGCTCCAATAATTTATATATACATTTTTCAGTTCATCATCTGGGCATAGTTCTGTGTTTGGACTGTTTGGTGGAGATTTAGGACTGTCCCCGGGCGTATCCCGCCACGAGCTAGCTAGTGAAACTACTCTACTTGATTGATTTGATTCTCTTTGCGCTTCGCGCAGCAGTCTTAAGTACTCTTCACCTGATGAAAACGGAAGTGGAGTGATTCTGTCTGGGCTTTTAACACCAGTGCTGTTTGGATTCAATTCAATCCATGATTCACCCAATAAATCCTCTCCAGATCGTGGAGGTGTTGTCGTCATATTGATGCACTGATAAGTTTAGAGAATGTATGGAAAGCAAAAGTTTATTTTCACTAGAAGGTTTACTTAAGTTGCTAGCTTCAAATTAATGCCACAGAAAATCGACACATTCCGCAACTTCGGCCGATGCCTTCTAATTCAATTTGGCCACAATGCGATAAAGCCAATTTGCATAGGCCCTTGGAAACTTTTGCGATGGGACCTGCAAGATGTATTGCGCCTTTGTCTTCAATTAAATTATGACTTAAATCGATAGTACGAAGCGCGGGGTTATTATTCGTTCTAGTGTTTCATGTGATAGACGCATATGTGTTGCTTTGAGTCCACGAAAAAAATGTATTATATTCAAGTGCTGACACAATTGCCATTAAATCCTTAGGTTCTAAGTGATCGAAATCCCTTAAACTTAATAGGCGGGTATCATGTGAAAGGTATATTGTATCGATATCCCAGGCGACTTCTTCTCTATATGGAACTCCATGATAATCACACATGCACGCATATTGTGTACTGAAACCACCGCACGGGCCCACATTTCGCGGATCGGCTGGTCTCAATTCATCCGAGAATATCGGTTCACGTTCTGCTGGTTGAATATCAATCTTTCTTATTATGTACTTAAGTGGAACTGTAGGAAATATTTGTTTGATTGCGGATGCCAAGTCTGTAAGGATAACATCGGCATTTGAGCTGAAATTTCCGGCATCACCAGTCGTTGCAAACGTATACGTCCTATCATTTGTTATAATTGAAAAGTGTGTTGGTCGCTTGCTTTCAACAGCCTGAATATCTAAGTAATGAAAATGGCTTTCGATCTTTGTGGGTACTTTGGCAATAAGGAGGTAGATTCGAACGGGTGTGAAAACCAATACGCGATTCTCTGTCTTGTTACCCTTCGTTTCTAATTTAACCATGTATTTAACTCGTTTTACCAAAACCACACTCCACGCAATAAATAATTTCACCCCTTATGGAAATTTGCGCATTTACGCGAAACAAAAAAAAACTGAAATGGCGTTTCTCCCGAGTCACGTCCGATTTCTTGCCGCCCTTTGTTTGCGTTGACGTGGACCGAGGTTTCACAAAATTCCTTGTTATTTCACTTCTCAATTGAACAATAATCTTCCGTTCTAAGCTGAAACTAAAGATTCACAAATATTCAGCAACAGCTGCGACGAAATTTACTTCGAAAATTTAACAACTGGGCACCGATCACCACTATCGTGCACCACGTCCGCCTTTGTTTTTCAGCTTTATGGATCATCTCGATCCTGGTCTCCTCTTCCAATCGTTCTATTAATTCTGACAGTATATCTGCTTCAACTATTGTCTGAAGTGCCCTCGGGATTTCCGACAATCTGATATACACGAGCATGTAGGCCTTGCTATTCTGCTTATCATTTAAGGTTATTTCATTATCTGAACCACCGTAAGTATGCTCAATGGCTTCAAATTTCGTACAGCATGAAACGACGTCATCATCGAACTTACACCAATTTCCCTCCAACAGCGGATTTATGTAAGCGACGTAGTGTCCGTTTTGATTGTCTCCTGAATGGACTACGAAATAAAAATCACTCCTTTCTCAGCTTCCTGAAGACTGTACTCTTCACCAGCATCGTATTTGTTGTCACCATCCAGCATTTCTGTAGCAATGTAACTCTGGAACGATTCGTAAACCGGACAATTATTCTAAATTTAGAGACGCGTTACCATCGACAATATCATGTGAACCGATGTTTTCTAAATGGACTCGTTGCTCCCGGAGAAACTGTAGCGTTTTATCGACATTTTCAAGACAGTGAATTCTCATCATCTGAATCCTCCTTGGCAACATCTGGCTCGATCTTGTTAGGTTTTGATTTTACCGAAATATCTGGGGAACATTCCAACTTCGAACATGCGGTGATTCTGACCTTCGCTCGATGACAATTATGTTTGCTTAAGACTACCAATAATCGTATTTAAACTACTAATATGATTACAATTTGGACTGGCAAACAAACCCTAGTCGAGTGCGGCTTAGCTTTCTGACTATACATAGTCACGCGAATGTTACGATAGTGTTCGGGGTGAGGTAATCCTGGTGCCCTTCGGTTTTATCCGTAACATCACACAAACGAATTCGATTAGATAAATGTAGAACAAATATAATTTTAAAAAAAAAGAAGGTACCTTTTCCTACTTTTCGCTAAACTATCCTTAACTTGGGGCCCCAGCAAACGATCGTCTGTGGTTATTTGCGCCAATCTCGGGAGCCGGATTCTCGTTCTGTTCAGCTCCTCGCTGAACGAAATTGTTCTTCCGTGGTATGATGAGTGCCGTGGAGACGATGATGATGTTGATATTAGTCCTAATCATCTTTTTCGCGCTGCTAGATTTGTATCCTTCGATCTCTCCTCGCTCGAGTCAAACCAAAAAAAGAGGGCCTCCGTTATCCCTCAGCCCTTTAAATTCGTTCGCCTTAACGGACGCCCGCTACATTGGAGGTGGTTGGCCTCCCATCCGTACGACGAACTTCTTTTCTGCTTTTGGCGCGGTTCGTAGCGCGGCTACCAACCATCTTCGCTACCTCGGCTCCGCACCCATGGTTGCTGTATGCGAGTTGGTCTGCATTTCCCATTATTTTGGGATCAGCTGGGCAGTCCCAATATGTGGGTCACTAGATCATCGCAGAATGACATCGCCGAATGACATTTTGTAGTTGTCAGCGGAAAGTGAATATAACGCGATTTCGAACAATTAGCTTACGCCATTGAGTTGTATTTCCATCCTGAAAAACGTGTTATTGTCGCTAGAATCGCACGCCCTGCATTCAATCGCTTGTTATGACAACAGTGTAAGTGAATGGTTCGCAAGTCAGTGTTCAAATTTGTCTTTAAAGAAAATATGAAATGAATTGTGAAATAGTGTCCCCGAAAGAAATGTTTGTCCGCTTCATTTCGCCGCGTCATTACTTATATGTTGCAAGTGATTGGTTTGCACGTCACGATAATGTTGCATGTCAGGATTTGGTGAAATAATTTAGAAATTTCCGAATGTCGGTCGACTTGAGCGTAGTACAGGTGACATGTGTACCTGGTTTGCATTACATAGTGAGTATTGTCCAACTTGGGAGTCGCCTCGTTTTGGCGTCGCACCAGAGACGCAGTCAGGAAAGTGTAAATTGGAGCCGGCAAGTCCCCCGAGGTAAGTCTTTGCATTCGTATACGACAATTAATGTGTTTTACGATAGCCTCGCATGTTTATGTTTCCGTTTGCGCGATGCATCCCGTCACGGTTTTGATGTTGACATTACCTTTGATTACGGTTGATCCATCTAGTGCGGTGACCAGGAGTGGGCCCCTTAAACGCCTTCCGAGTAGGTGATAGCCTTTGTGGAGCGCTTGCGTTAGATGCGTTGCCATAGGTTATCCTTGTTGGGAAGAGTGATGGTCGACCGGCCCCCTTCTGATGTCGATCGTCATCCGTTGCTGCCGTTTGCTCCCTATCTAAGTTAAACACCCTACTCTAGCTCGACTGATAAATAACATTGCTTGTCATACAACAATAACATTTTCCTTTTGTATTATACAACAATAACATTTTTTTTCTTTTGTATGAAAGTAGTATTTGTGTTAAAGTTAAGACCAAAAATACGATGGGTCAACTGTTACCTCGATGCTCAAGCGGGTTTGGGGTGTGTAAATGACATGCATCTCGATCTCCTTAGTGGTCGTGGTGTGGTCTCCGGGTGGAAGTTGGTCATCCGTAACAATCTGGTTTTCATGTTTTTAATTTGTTCATGTGAAGTTTGAGAGACCCTAACAACGTATAATATAACCAACCTTTCCTGAAATTTTCTTAAGAATCCCAACACATCTGCTGTGTCTCGGTTGTTAGAAACGCGTATATTCCCAGTTTCTCATATTGTTGTTCTTGTAATTTTTCAATTTTTAATCATCTGTAACTGTTTAAAACGCCATCACTATGAAATTATCACGAGACATGCATCCAATATATCTTTACTTCAAGTAAGCAATTAGCGAACGAAGTCACGAAGCCGTGAAATTGGTGGAGTTTTTTGCCGGAGGTTAAGCCCAGCTTGGGCTGTCACACCAGAGACGATGATGCATCTATAACATGGTCTTCTGAATCAAACTTATGATGTGTTTAGGGGCCGGCTTTTGTTAGAATGTGAAATAATGACAAAGCTGATGCAAATTTTGACTATTAAGGTATTTGTTGCCCTTGTTCTCACAAAGATAATAATTTTTACAGATTTAACTGCTCCAATTCATCCGATCGTACCGCAAATTTTTAAAATATTTTGACTTCGCCCGCATCCCTAAACTATATTAGCCGTTTTTGAATGCACAATCTTGAAAGTTTTATACAGACCTTTCATTTGGTACCCATTTTGGCTACTTTTGGTAAAAAATTGAAGGGTCGCTTCTATGTATGGGGCGACCCCTTGAAAATCTCATATAAACCAGATAGAAATTAACTAGGCTAATCGGATATTCAGCATGTAACTTTTATCTCACACTGAATTTTCACGTATATATGCTAAAAGCTATTTTACGCCCTACGACTGCATTTTAGATACTACTCGTATAACAGATGGAATATTTAAGTGAAGATATTTGATATCTCAAATAAATTGGGAGATAAAAAATCACATATCTATCTAACTAGGAAAATGATACACGCATTAAGGTACGGAGACAGTTAACGGAGTTAATGATCGTCAAAGATGTGAGGTAAGAAACCTGTTATCCAGAAAAAGAAGCAACAAATAATAACATAGTATAGTCATGAAAAGTGCAATCATGAATTTATGTATGTGTTGGAATATAAAACGATTTGTAGTGTAAGATTAACCCTTGACTTCTTTCTCGTAGACCGAGGTGAATATTTCTAATTTTATGATAAAGTTTAGGTGTACATTTATTTATGTATGTAAATTTAATTTTGTCAATTCACTATAAACGGAGACTATAATAAACTAATATTCGGCTTTATCAAGTCGATTTAGTCCAAGCAGGAAACTAAAATTAATCTTAATTGGCAAGTACGAGCATGTACTTAAGCGACTTTCAGTTAATTTCACTGGCATATAGATAATTTTGTAAAAATTAAACAGAAATTAATTACAAATTCGTAAAAGCTAGGAAATTATCAACTGTGTCAAATATGAAAATAGAGCGAATAAATCTAATGCTTATTAAGAGAATTAAGACTAGTAAACGCTATGCCTAATGTTAGCGTAACCAAGCCGCTGATCATTAGGTGTTATGTAGTTTATATTTTGGCTCATATTCAAACCGGTATTAAGCGGTAATTTAGAACTTGGATTAAAAAAGTATGATACCATGGAGGGTTAAGAAAATTACGGCGAAACCTCTCCGACTAGGCTATACGGCAATGTTATGTTCAGAAGGATGCTGCTCGAAGCGAAACACTAAGGTGTTACCTGGCGTATACATACACGTGAGTTAAGACAAGACACCCTTCTTAAGTCCACATTCATTTCTTAGGATACAACTGAGAGAAGACATACATTCTCTATTGTGAGGCAACTGGGTGTTTTGTTATACATTTTATTTTGAAAATTTTGATTGGTTGTTGCTGGGTTGCCGCATTTCCGTCTAACTCGTGCACACCTGCCGTTCAAGGAGAGGGTTGAATCAGACAGGCCGACTTAAGTTTATTACCTTTCACACCTTTCCTGCGTTTATTGACGACATGTGCTTCAATGTCACGGGAACAAAGAAGGCGATAAAAGTCGGCAAACATAGATTTTTAATTTTGAGCAGTGGGATGGCTGATTGACTTTTTAGAGTCATATATCACTAGTTTGATTGATTTGTTGCCTAAATGTGTTCGAGTGGATTTAAAATGAATTGATTACATGCAAATAATTCTTTGCATTCCATTTGGCTGTTGAAGTGAATCTGAAACCAATCTTTTCATGGGGAACATGCTGATTATTCCAACATGTGTTTATAAATATGCATGCCGGAAATATGAAATTTAGATGACATATTAAAATTAATGTCCTACCAGTTCAATGATGCAAAATCTTAATTAAAAGTGAAATCAGTTTAGTCCCTGGTAGAAAATATTACAAAAGCATATGAGCATATAAGTATATAGAAAAGGTTTTTAAGTCATTTCTATCGAATAAACGGGGTCCTGTATAATCAGAATTAATATTTTGTAGGAAGCAGTTTCTTGGTATAAAAAGTCCACTTAAGGCTTGATTTTTTAGTAAAAATTATGCTGATTCATTCAAGTATCAAACGATTTTCTGAAAAACGAACACAAAATTTAGTGGAGAATATTCGAGAATTTTCGAAATGTATTCCTAGCGCTAAATCTAATGTCCTTTCAACAAAGTTTGATGGGGCAAATAGCAACATAGCTGATAAGGTCAAATAGTAACCATATCCAGTTAAGCCTCGTATTTGTACCCTAGGGCAGTTTCATTGCAATGAAATTATTCATGGTTATTGCTAGTAAATATGAGCTCATATTAATGACAACAAGGAAAGTAGAGCTTGTTCAAAGCTACCAGTGGATGGTATTTGTAGCCAGCCATGGGCTTGCTATTGGCATCATGCTTATTGTTCTGCCAAATTCTAGCAGTGCCCCTTTAATTATGAAGCAGGTTATATCTCCCCATTTTATCAGAAGGCATACCTACCCTCATATTCTTTAATAAGTAAGCAGACATGCCGTCTATTTTCACTTCTTTTGCAATTGCGGTCAGTTTTTCTCTGATTTTTGGAAGTATCACTTTTGAAACTGCGGTACAGATCTTATGAATAAGAATGGCTAACACTTTTTTTGGATACCCAGCCAGCAATGTAGTTTAATTTAAACGGGCTCTATATCAAATGTTGTTCGGGGCCTACATGAAGGCTTAAGGTTTATCACAAAAGAAGCAAAAACGCTTGCATTAAATTAAAATAGTTATTTAATGGTTACAAGTTGTTACTCACAATTAATTCTCCGAGGAGTTAATTCAGTCAAAGAATTTAAATCAAATATTTACTTTTCTCGCCTTTATTCGGAAAACTTATTTATTAAATCATTCATAGCTGAGAACGATTCAGGTTTTCTGCCTGTATAGATAATAGCGAGAACATTAAAGGATAGACTGCAATATCATTTACGAACAGAGTGTGGGACTTCCATGCTCGCAAGTGACTGGACTGCCCACAAAACATCTTCCCTATCACGCGAGAATCCAGCCCGGTTCCAGGCTGGATTCTCGCGACACATTACTTCGGGCAACGTCTCATTTTGTTACGCCGTGAGGCACCTTCAAGTTGGGAGATCCCTCTTCTAGCGGGAGCGGAGAGGAATCACCAGACAAGTGATCTCCCAGCCCCAGCGCCCCGGCTGCTGTCAGTTCCTTTTATTATTTAGAATTGCCCGAACATAATGTGCTGTGAGCATAATGTGTGGCTGAAAACACTCATGCCTGTTCAAAAGCTTGGTCAGATGGAAGTCAGTCTCACCATGCCTTCAACTGAGCCATGGTCTCATATCCAGGGTGAGGCACAGAGTCTACCTTCTCCTTGTACAATTCACCCAAGACTGCTGCCGGTCGTTGAGTGAGCACTGTCTCTCCTCACGGACAACCTTCTCCCTCGCGTCCTCGTTTCGACGCAGGTAAATAGCATGCTGCACTCTAGCAAGGAGAGCAACAGGTATCACGCCTGCAATAACTCTCGCCACTGAATCAGAGACTGCCAGATATGAAGATGCAATCCTCAGTGCTCCTCTTCTCTATAATGGTGCCAAGCGTTTTCGGTATACTTCCTTAGTGAGAGCATCGCCCCATATTTCTACTCCATGCAGTAGCACTGACCCTACGGAACTCATCGTCTTCTTCATGGGCTGGGTCCCCCTACGTTGGCCATGAGTCGACTCAGAGCTGATACTCCCAAAGTAGCCTTCTCAGCCGTTGCCCTGATTTGCACAGAGAAATTCATCTTCGAGTTTATCAGTAGCCCCTGGCACTTCACCGCTTTGATTCGAATAGTATGTCTCCAATGCTAATCATCCTTACTCTAGGAAATCTCTTTTTTGCCAAAATGACCACTTCAGTTTCCTTCAGTGCTGAACTGAGCCCGCGGGCAGTCATCCAGTCTCTCACTTGGCCCATTAGCATATCCAGCCAAACTTGCGGTTATTCAATGGTGCGTCCAGCGACCAGAGCCGCAACATAGTCCACATAGCTGATCAAGCGTGACTCATCTGGCATCTCAAGTCTCAGTAGTCTGTCGTAAGACACGTTCCACAGGTCTAGTCCAAGGATAGATTCCTGGGCAACATCCCATGTAACTTCCATCCTTCGTTGGCCCTGTGTCGTGGCGTGAAGCAGACTTCGGTCCTTCAGGTAGTCCCTCAGAAGCCGCATCAGACATTCTGGAAATTGAAAAGGGGATTTTAGCGTATTCACCCATCTAGCAGAGTTGACGGTATTTCTAACGTCGAGTGTCATCAACAGGGCGATTCATGACTTGATGCGACGATATGCCTCTACCTTTTTTATCACGCTCCCCACCTCTGCAATCGCATCAATGGTGGAACGTCCCGGTCTAAAGCTGTACTACCGAGGAGATAACACAAGTCCTCAGCAGCACGAATTGCATCAGTGATTCTTCCTTTGAAGAGTTTCTCTAGCTATTTCCCAGCCGAGTCTAGCATGCATACCGGGCAGTATTCAGATGGTGATCCGGGATCCCGTAGCCAAGTGTTGAATGTGCTGAGTAGAAAGTCAGGATAAGTCAGGCATCGTTTTCCTCACTTGGGTAACACCGGCTGTCGAGGGACGGTGACCTACCAGTCTTGTAAGGGAAGTCTGAAAACTCCTATGTCCACCCAAAAGCTAGGTTAGGTAGAAATCTATTTCACCATGTGGTCCACCCTCCATTCACGCAATTAACCCTAGACTGCGGCCAATCGTTGAGTGAGTACTGTTTTCCCTCGCAGGCAACCGTCTCCCTCGCATCCATACTTCAAAGTAGGTAAATAGCGAGACGCTTTCTAGCGAGAGGGGGGGGGGCACATTTTCGATATACCTCCTAACCGAGACCGTTGCGCCATATTTATGCTCCATATAGTAGCATAGACCCTACAGTGCTAACCAACAGACTTCTTCTTGGTGGGTTGTGTCCTCCTATGTTGGCCATAAGTCAACTTATAGCCAATAGGCCTGAAGCAGCCTTTTCAGCCATTGCCCTGATTTGCTCAGAGAAACTAATCTTTGAGTTGATCAGTAGTCCCAGGTGCTTTGCCGCTGGCTTCGATTCAATTAGTATGTCTCCTATAATGATTGTGCCTGCTCTAGGGTTTCGAGTGCTAGGCTAAGCCCACGAACAATCATTAAGTGTCTCACTCGGCACATTAGCATACCTAGCCTTAGTTGGGCTTGTTTGACAGCGCGTTCGAAGACTAGAGCCACAACTCCGTCCTCATAGCAAGTGTAACTCATCTGGCACTTTCACAGGACTGGGCGAAGTAAAGGTCGCTACAAAATATCTGAGGTAATTTTCATCCTTCATTGCCCCTTCGTCGTGTCATAAAGCAGGCTTCAGTCCTTCAAGTAGTCCCTCAAAAGCCGCAAAAAATATTCTGGAACTTGAAAGGGGGCTTTCAACGTATCTTAAATATCCACCCATCTAATGGAGTTGAAGGCATTCATAGCGTCGAGTGTCACCAAAAGAACGATCCGTCGCTTGGTGTGGCTACGTGCATCTGCCTTGTAAATCACACTCATAACCTCTACAATTGCATCAATGATAGAGGGACCCACTCTAAAGTTGCACTGCCGAGGAGCGCCCCAATAACACGAATTGTATCAGTGAGTCTTTCCTGGATAAATTTCTCTAGCACTTACTCCACTGTGTCTAGCATTCATAACGGGTGGTATGTAATCTGGAATTTCCTCACTCCTTGCTAATCAGCATGGGCTTCACCACCTTCCATTGTATCAAGGGCAAGCATTAAATGTTTTCTCACATTGGACATGTATAAATTGTAATAGCTACACAATAAAGTAGCACTATTCGTTTGCTAGGATTTACCTCAAAGTTTCAGGAAGGATAAAAGTATATATTATGAATTTCTTTCGGAGTTCATACAGCGAGTGGCATCAGCAATAGTAAAACAAGATGGCGCCCGTTTTAAATAAGAATACTAGGTAAATTTGTGCCATGAACTCTTGATAAAAACATATCTTTTAAAGGTGACAAAATCACGGCAATAGACTTAACAGAAAAAATGCCACAGAAGGCGAAACTCATTCAATTTTGCTCAAAGTAATACTAGTATTTGTAAATTTAACGTTTTCTCCACTGAATTTATATGATTACCTTTCAATTCAACGAAATTGTGTGTTGAAGTAGTCTTAAAAAACAATCTTCAAACTCAAAGTCAAAAGCACCCGCCCATTCCGTCCATGTTGACGCTGCACATGGTGAAACAGCAATTGAGTGCCCTCTCTTCAGATAGCCAAAACCGGAAGGGGTTATGGTTTTATTGGAAGCAAAGAAGGCTCCAGGTCCAAGTGGTGTTCCAGCTGAGGTCTTGCAACTCGTCTATCACCATTGTCCTAATTTACTGCTCTGCAAATTCAACGCTTGCCTACGGGACGGGGCTTTTCTGGTATGATGGAAGGTATCAAGGCTAGTGCTGATTAACAAGGAGAAGCGAAACTGATTTCGCTGGGAAAATGCTGAAGAAATTCATCAAGAGGAGACTCACTTGCGCAATTCGTGCTTCTTTTTCTCCTTCTGCGTAGCGCTACAGAACCTCTCGGGCCTTCGCTTTCTGCAACAAGTGTCTCCAACTACCTCGGTCCAATGACTACATCCTCCAATTTCGAAATCCGAGCAGTGATGAACTGTCTTCGTTGACCGAGTCAGACCAGCGTTTCTTCAGTTTCCCCGCTGGTCTCCGTCCTTCAGTACTCCCAAGGAGTACCCTTCGGGTTTCCGCATATACAACTCATGTGGCCATGTCATTGCAATTTCTGTAATTTTATAATCCTTGAGACCCCCGGCTCGCCAAAAATTTCATACAGCTCATGGTTGTATGGGATTTGCCACTAGTCCCCGTCTAGTTTCACTCCGATTATTCGCTTCAGGGCCCTTCTCTTGAAGTCTTTCAATATGTTTGTGGATGCTTGCGTTAGGTTCCATGTTTCACACCCATAGCATAACACAGGTCTTATCACCGATTCGTATACTTGGAGCTTTGTTTTCCTTTGTCAGCAGCTGGTCTTCAAGATTGTCAAAACTGAATAAAATATTTTATTTCCGAGGTGTATTCTTCGGCGTGTTTTGTCTCTTTTGTTGACGGTTCTCGTTATTTTGGTGCCAAAATACACAAATTTATTCACTTTTTCAATCTTGTATTTGACAAGTGTGATATTTTGGGCGTTTGAGATATTTTCCCTCAACTGCGTTTTTTCATTGGCCACTTCCTACGAACTTGAAATCCGAGAAGCGATGAATTTTTTTCGTCGACCGAGTCAGGCCAGCATTTTTTCAGTTTCCCCACTCGTTTTCGGCCGTCAGTTCTCTCAACGAATACCTTTTTAGGTGTCCGTTGTTTGTCCATACGATTCATGTGGCCAGTCCATTGCAGTTCGTCCTCTGGCTCATCAAAAATTTCATGCAGCTCATGGTTGCATCGAATTCGCCATTGGTCCCCGACTATGTTCACTCCGATTATTCGCCTTAGGACTCGTCTTTCTATACTTGGGCTAGGGTCAGTGTTTTGCACCCATAGCATAACACAGGTTTTATCACAGATTCGTATACTTGGAGCTTTAATTTCCTGTGTAGGCAGCTAGTTTCAAGATCGTCAAATAGCATAAAATATTTCATTTGCGAGCTGTATTCTTTGGCGTATTTTGCCTCTTTCATTACCGGTTTTCATTATTTTGGCACCCAAGTACTCAGAATTGCCCATAGTTTTGATACTGTATTTGCCAAGTGTGATATTTTGTGTAATTGAGATATTTTTCCTTGACTGCGTCATGAGCTTTGTTTTATTTTCATTGATTTATAGCCCTACTAGTTTTGCTTCGCTGTCGAGTTTCAAAAAAAATTCTTTGATAGTTTTTAATGGCCGTGAAAAAATATTCATGTCATCCGCGTAGGCTACTACTTGGCTCGAATTATTTAGTAACATATCTCTTGCGTCAACAGGTAGTTTGCTGATGACATATTCCAGAGCTTAATTGAATAGCAGCGGGGTCAGCCAAACCCCCTGATATAGTCCGATCTTTATGTCAAAGGCATCAGTGAGTTGGTGATTGAAGCGGTTCTGCGAGGTCGTCGACGTCATTGTCATTTAGTGTGATACCAAAGTACAGGCTTTTTGGGACAGTAAGTTATGATCAATAATCTCGTATGCATCAACTAAATCTGGTGTACGTCTATGTTGAACACCCAGCATTTCTCAAGTACTTGCTTGACTGTAAGCAATTGGTCTGCCGTCAGTCTGCGTACTATAAATCCACCTTGCTGCTCCCAAGTAATGCAATTGGCGTATGATCTGATTTTGATCTTTGAAAATATTTCGTACGCTATTTAATATAGTGATATGCCTCCATAGTTTTCGCACTGTAGCTTGTCACCATTTTTATGGATAGGGAGTATAATTGATTAGCTTCACTCGTTTGGCATATGTTCTCGTTGTCGAATGTGTTGGAAGATTTTATGGATGGCTTTTTGACCGCTGATGCCACCATATTAAATTATTTCTACTGGAATCTCATCGATGCATGGCGCTATATTATTCTTTTCGGCTTTGATGGTGGAAGAAACTCGATTCAGAGTTGGTGCGGCCTATGGAAGCTCTCCGGAAACATATTACCTATGCTGTTCAGGAGCTATGTGGAGGATTTAGGAGGTTCTTGAAATATGATGCGCATCTTGACTTAATCCTGTTTTCAACAGCGACGATATGGCCGGTGGCGTTACGGTAGAGCATGGTCTTGAGATGATAACAACGGTTCAGGCTTTCCACTACGCTGTATGCTTGTCTTATTTTGTTGCTCACTAAATTTACATCTATACTTCTCAATTGGTTATCAAAGTATTTTCTCTCCTTAGCTTTAATTGTCTTATTCGCTACTCTGCTGAAATTTTCATAGTGTTCTCCCCTTGTCCTGATTTTCTTAGCTAAATATTCTTTGTACGAATGATTCTTTTTGTCTAACCACTTTTAGAAATCATCGTCAAACCAATCATTTCTTTTGTCGCGGGCTTGTTGTCCAATCGTTTGTTCCGCTGCAGTTTCGATTGTCACTTTCACTTTCATTCATAGCTCGTTGCTTGTTTTCAGCGATGTATCTGATAAGATAGATGCTAGCTGGTTGTCGAGGGTCTCTGTGAAAGTTTTTGGTTCAGACACCGTTTGAAGCCTTTCGATGTCAAATTTCTGGAGAGGACTGTCTTTTGGCAAATACACCTGCGGCATACAACATCGAAAAGTTGATTTTATCAGGTAATGATCCGAGTTACAAGTGGCTTCTCGGTATGTACGAACCTCAAGTATGCTCGAGGCCCAACGATGTTGGATCAGAACATGGTCGATCTAGTTTTGTTTGTTGACATCCAGGGATTACCATGTTATTTTATGTATGCATCGATGTTGGAGGCAAGTGGACCATATAACTAGATTTCTGCTGCATGCAAAGTCAATCAGGTGCTGACCATTGTCATATGTTTCATCGTGGAGGCTATATCCGCCAGCCCTTCTCAGATGATCTCATCCTTGGCGTTGGAATCATTCAGAATTATTTTTGCCCCGTGTGTGGGCAATGAGTCAACTAGTCCTCCTAGGCGATTGTAAAACGTTTCCTTCGTTTCTTCGTCCTTTCCTTCGATCGGGTACATTTATCAGCCAGATTTTAAAGAATTTTGATTTTATACGGATCGCGCACAAGCCTTCATTGATTGTTTTAAAATCAATAATGTGTGATTTGAACTCCCTATCCACAATGAAGGCCACTCCCAATTCTCACATTACAGCAGGCTTCTAATTTTTGAATATTTTGTGTGATCTCAAATCTTGAATATCACTTCCAGTCCAATCCGTTTCCTAGATTGCCAGAATTTTTAATTTATATTGACGGGCCTGTTGTAAAAGGTCTTTAACAGCGCTGGAATAGTTCAGTGATCTGACATTCCAGGATTCAATGCCATAGTCTTTTTTGTTTGCGAGGTCGTTGCCGTATTTCCAATCCATTCCAAGGCGTTATTACAGGGTTCAAAATAATATAAGGTTTTCCAGGGACAAAGAGTAAGCCCATCGCCTAACCTAGATTTCGGCGGCATGGTTATGACTTCCGATTCCATTATCAGGTACAAAAGAGTCGCCTTCACCCTTTTACGGCACCATAAAAAAACGTTAGGTGCCTTTGCAGTTATTGGCATTTCTCGGTTTAAATGCATTGGGGAACCACCAAACCCAATGTGCGAACCCGAGACCATTTACCACCAATTTTTCGTGGGATTTAGGATGAGGAATCATGGGTGCTGTGAGTGAGGAAATCAAGGGTTGCCTCCTCCTGTCTCAACCGAGCTTGGGAGCGACTACGGTAGTGTTAAAACTTAGATTAGACTACCACTTTTGAGCATGTCGCATTTTTTAATAATTTTACCTTGCAAATCTTTTCAAGCATTTTTGCTGTAATGCAATGACAGACATGCAGGTACCAATTTTTAACAATGCATTATAATTTTATCATAAAATGATTAGAAAGCTACAAAATAAATTTAAGAATAAAAATTACCTCCTCCATTATTTTGGAGATAGGTTAATGAGAAGGTGGCAGCTTAATTATATTATTGGCCAGAAGTAAAAAGTGCTTAAGCATCCGAATTCAAACATAGACCAAAGCGCTAAGCACGTTTTGGCCGAGTAAGAAGAATGGCTTACTATAGGCTCATGTGTTTGTGGAGGGTTAAAATCACTAAAAAAACGCATTCCATAGTACTCATTTGAAAGTGGATCAATTAAACGTGGTATTCAATAATAAATCTAAAAATTTCAATAGTTTGAACTTCATTTTAATCGATCTGAAACATAAATGAGACCATTTCTGTATAACAAACAACATTGTCGATTTAGCGTAGGAGCTACATTGGGCAATCTTTCAAGAATTCTTTAGCACTTTTGCAAGCATCAGTATTTTGCCACATTGATGTTGGACATGCGATAAAAGACTCAATCAAGAAGCATGATGATATTAATGCAGGTAGAGGATGGCATTGATCTGCGCCTGGAGGCTTATTTTCCATGACTTTTGGGAGTCTCGATTTGGCTACATTAAAAGGGTCTAATTAGAGTTTTGAAATAAAGTAGCTTTGACTAAACAAACCAATTCCTTCGCATTTAGCAAACGACTCCTTCGCTACAGGAATAAACTCAGGATATGCTTTGAATAGCTCCTCAATGACGGCTGGGGCCTTGGCTACCTGGATTTCACCGTTCGCTAATATTCCCGTTTCATTGAACATGCATTCTCCGTGACACTGTTGACAGATGAGCGAATCCAATAACATGGGGAATTAAATTGAAATTGATACTTACGAAATTCATTACTCCTTTGGTTGGGGGGAATTTTTCAGCACATTTCATTGCAATATCTCGCATAGGGCCTGGTTTTTTACAGCAATCCATAAAGTCCTAAGTATAAGTCAAAAAGGTTTAAACGAAATGTTGTGATTAAGGATAGTTACCTCTTTCTTTGGTGGCTGTGAGCAGTTTGGTTCAGCTACACACGAAATCTGGAAAAGAAAAATAATTTGGTGGTATCCGCTGGTAAAATTATCAGCAAAACTTACAATGAATAGGGAGGCAGCGAACAAAATGATATGAAACATATTGGTATTTTCAATCCACATATGAGTCAAATGCAGAACTGTATGTTTTGGTCACTCTGGTTAGCAGTTTTATACATCACAGCGTTTTGGATGAGTTAATTCAAATCAAAGTGAATTCGGTCTCATTATCGTTTCATTATGGTAAGGAAAAAATTCAAGTTCAGCTAAATTTTCATTTTATCAAGTATCAACAAATGTAATGAGTTCCACTCAATTAATTCAAAAATTACCAACTTAAACACAGCATTCAAAAATGCAAATACGATTATACGAAGGTGAATACCCATGCTTAATTGAGATCATTGGTGATTTCATTCTATTTGGAGGATACTGAGTGTGATTATGCGATAATTTGGTTGATATTAGCGCATCATGATCTCATAACTATACTAGTTCTTTGCTGGACTTAATATTTTTGTTTTTGGTGCGGAAGCCATCTTTATATGATATAGTATAACTCATTATATCCGTGCTATGTGGAAAGCTACGCTATTTAAAACCCGGTGCCGAGTGTTTATGAACTCTCCCGTTTTCTATAAGCCCAAAAAATTTCAGAAAGTAGGTTTTGGTTTATACTGAATCCCTTTTTTTAGGTCAAAATGAATTTCGAATAAAATCCTGATAGGAAATCTATCCTTGATTTTTTTTAATTCTCTTTCATTAGTTCTCTTCTTTCCTTAAAATTATTTCCTCGATTTATTTAATATTGGTTACTTTTGTGTTGTTCTTTATCCCTGAGCCAAAATGTTTTTGACTGATGTATTCGTGATGTAGTTTAAGGGGGTAGCAACACTTAGAAATTTAAAATCGATTTTTATTGCATTTTTAAGGTATAGCTTTTCAAAAATACCGTATTGAAGTTTTATCGAAATCAGAGCATAAATTACGAAGATACCCTATGTAGAGCGATGAAGTTATACCGGATTAGAGCGGCTTTGTAGGCTTTTGTTATTAGGAATTACAACGGTTTCTAGGTGAATATGTATATATTAAGGGCTCAGGTAATGAACTGATGCTACTGAGGCTGCTTATGAAGTAGAAAGTAAACTTGATGGTAAGTTGAAAAATCATACTTTTATTTGCATGTAAATCGTACTTCAATTTCTTTACTTCATCGAGACCACGTTTTCAGAGTCAGTGAACGCTATATCTCAAGAACAGTTACCAAATATTCACGAGTGATTTGTAATATAAATATGGTGTACTTATCGTCACGATATTTTAATTTGGTACATTAGTTTTTGAATGAAAAATGGGATGTTCTTTTATGACAAAAAAATTTCCTTTTCAAACCTCTATCATGCTGTTCGAAATTTTAATTTTGATTAAAACAATCCCAAAAGAATGCAAAAGTATAGTATTTTAACTATCTTCCTTGTGTTTTTTATTTCAAATTAGCAGTTATGATTAGCATGGTTCGCCGCATGACGTTGTTTAAGGACTTTTTTTTCAATATTATTGCATTAAAAAATTATTCGAGATTCTTCGAACATATTTAATTCGACTTAAATAATGAAAAATTCAAGTAAATGAAACCGGTCTTCAAAAAAAAAACAACAACAAGAGCACACTTTTTATCAATGACTATGGAAGATATAAACTCTTTGAGAATTTTGTCTTTCATGAGACACTAATCAGATGCCGATTTTAGCTAAGAATGGATTAGAATGATCTCACGATGTATTGCTCACGACTGTATTTATTTTTCGTTAATCAATTGCACTAAGTTTTAGTTTCTACCAGTTATATTGAATGCGAATTTCAATCACTTGTGATTGAGTGTCAATGAATTACGTGAATTACGCAGTTGTGATAATGCTCATAGTTGATTTCACCACATCTCGATCTAGTAGCTCTTCAGGCCCCTGCAAATCTTCAAGTAAGAGCTTCCCTGTTATGGAAACTCCGACAAACTTCTCGATATCCGTCCTTCCAATGTTCTACCCAATTGTGGAAAATCGAGAGCATTGGCGTTGAAAGACAAGATCACGGACCTCACACAAATTGTACTGATGATCCCTGGCTGATTATACTCTAAAACTCCCCAATTGTGTTGCCTCCGCATTAAGGACTCTGAGGCAAATGTCACATTAGATATGGTTTCTTCACAGCCCACAAGGTATGTCGCCGATGTTCACCATGAAGAGTTCTGTCCTGGTCGCTATCGCTTGGACTCATTTTCCCATGGATCATTTCGACATACCCAGTTCGATTGCTTTAGCATTGAAATCTCCTCCAACGACTGAGTGCATCCTCCAAAACATTAAGCTTGGCCTGGAAAAATAACATCAGTTTGTTCGTCATTTGGTACACACTGAAGAATGTAGTCCTTGAACACCAAGCCCTCAAGAAACCATCCTTCCGTTTATATTCTCCACTAGAAATTCAGCACAGTCCTGAGCCCAAAAGGCGGGGGTAACAGATTGGTCAGGAAACCATGTTGGGGAGCTTCGATTGGGGTGTTGTTCGCTGAGCACGTCAGCTTGACTGTCTCTCGCAAATTCCTCGAGTGGATTTTGAGTGAGTGTGCTCTGATGTAGACTAATCTGCAGAAGCTCATTGCAGAAATGCTTTGGCTTTCGTTAGAGCTTCATGGAAAACCCGGCATTTGCCAGTACCTGACATGCATTTCAAGCCATCCGGCTTCGAGTAAAATTCATCTGAATCAATTAATTGTATTTTAAAAATTTTCGGGATCCCGCGGAGAGAGGTGCCCTTGCATAACTACAAATAAAGTTCTTACAGCTTATGTTTAATTGTTTTCCGTTTTGTTAACATCTCGAAAATGGCGGGCCGAATACCGGAACTAAAGTTTACCAAATTTTTTACAATAGAGTGTATTTAAGTTAAGCGCTTTGCGTTCAATAATATATGCTCATGAATGTTTTGAATTCAAAGAGCTGAAAGGTCTATTATTCAGCTATTGCCACATAACTTGAAAACGGTATATCTTCTTGAAAGTTTACTGGGACCAAAACCAAAGCTCATTAAGTTCCCTGTAAAGTTTATTTTGTTACGCTACTTTTTGAACATCAAGCCCACGAGACACAGACTGCGTGACTGATCTGGCCGAGGTAGAAGAGGCCCTAGCGTGGGAAGGATCAAAGCGAGACTGACACCAGAAAACAACAGGCGACAACGCATGGCCATAGTTGACTTGACCGAAAAGGACGCCGAACAATTCCTGAACAAGGGCAAAGTACGAATTGGGTGGGTTGTCTGTAGGATACGGCAAAGAGCAACGCCTCTTCAATGTTTCAAATGCCTTGGTTATGGTCACACCACACAAGTATGCAAAGGACCCGATAGGAGTTCCCTATGTTACAAATGTGGTGAAATGGGACATCAAAGAAAAGAGTGTACGTAGGAGGCACACTGTATTCTTTGCAAGGATGCTGATCCAAAACTTGATTTTGGACACGTTTTGGGATCAAGAAAATGCCAGGTGTTCCAGGAAGCCCTAGCCAAGGCAAAATCAGAGCTTCGATGGCCCGCATCCTGCAGCTAAACCTACACAGCAGTTCAACCGCTCAAAATCTGCTTGAGCAGTTTGCGAGGGACATGAAAGCCGACTTCTTGCTGCTGAGTGAGCAACACCATAATAAAAGTCTTGCATTATGGTACTCTGATGAAACTGGTACTGCCGCTATCTGGGTTCGGAACAGTGACTTTCAGGTGGAGAGTTGTGGACGGGGGGATGGTTTCGTGTGGGTTCGGTGCTCAGGGATCACCTTCTTTAGTGTGTACCTAACGCCTAACGAGTCGATATCATCTTTCCAAGCCAAGTTTAATGCTTTGGAGGGCGCTGTCTCGAACGCAGAGGGTAAAGTGCTCGTTGGGGGTGACTTCAATGCTAAAGCAATCGAATGGGGCATGCCTCAGACGGATCCGCGGGGAAAACGAATCCTGGAAATGGCGGCCAGGATGGCCCTCGTCGTACTAAACTCCGGAAACTTTCCGCCGTATTGGCTGCGAGGGAACCATACCGGACGTGACATTCGCCTCGGAGTCCTTAGTACGGAGGATACAAAACTGGAAAGTATTAGAGGACTACTCAGCCAGTGATTATCAGTGCATTCTGCTTGAGATAAGTGATGCTGTCTCCCAACGTCCGTGCTCTTGGCCTTCTACAACTGGTTGAGAACATTGGAAGAATGGACGTCGAGAGGTTCGTCAAGGTTCTCACGGCAGGTGAGCCGCTGCAGCGAGCTTCCTAGGGAAGGGAAGAACTGGCAGCTCAAGACGTGGTGAACTCTACTATGAGCATCATTACCACTGCTTGCTGCGCTTCTATGCCACGTGGAAGACCCCGGCACGGCAAGCCCCCAGTGTACTGGTGGTCTACTGAAATCTCTGAAAAGCGGAGGGAGTGTGACAAGGTTCGGCGTGAGGCTCAACGGGCGCGGAACCGCGATGAGGCATGCAACCAGGTGGCAGCATATAAGTCGGCCAGGAAATGCCTTCGCAAACTGATCAACACTAGCAAGGCTCGCTGCTGGCAAGACCTAGAGGACAATGTGCACAAGGATCCGTGGGGCTTTGGCTACAAGCTGGTCATGGGGAAACTTGGAGCCTTGTATACATGTCGCGGAAAAGATGGACGTGAAATTGCGGGGACACCTCCCCGCCCATCCCGTCCGTGTTGACGCTGTCCATGGTGAAACAGCAGTAGAGGCTCCAGGTCCAGATGGTGCTCCAGCTGAGGTGTTGCGGCTTGTCTATCCCCATTGTCCTGACTTGCTGCTCAGCACATTCAACGCTTGCCTACGGGACGGGGTTTTCCCGGTACAATGGAAGATGGCGAGGCTCGTGCTGATCGGCAAGGGGAAGGGAAATCCCAAATCGCTGTCTGCATACCGCCCGTTATGCATGCTAGACATGGCTGGGAAAGTGCTAGAGAAACTCATCAAGGGAAGACTCACTGACGCGATTCGTGCTGCTGGGGACCTATCTCCTCGGCAGTACGGCTTTAGAGCAAGACGTTCTACCATTGATGCAATTGCAGAGGTGGTGAACGCGGTCCAAAAGGCAGAGGCATATACTCGCACCAAGCGACGGATCGTCCTGTTGGTGACACTCAACGTCAGGAATGCCTTCAACTCTGCTAAATGGGTGGATATTCTGGACACGCTGGAAAACTCTTTTCAAGTTCCAGAATATCTGAAGCGGCTTTTGAGGAACTACCTAAAGGACCGAGGCCTGCTCTACGACATGACACAGGGCCAACGAAGGCTGGAAATTACATCGGATGTTGCCCAGGGATCCATCCTTGGTCCGGACCTGTGGAACATGTCTTACGACGGGCTACTGAGACTTGAGATGCCAGATGGGTCGCGCTTGGTCGGCTATGCGGATGATGTTGCGGCTCTGGTCGCTGGACGCACCGTTGAACAAGCGCAACTTAGGCTGGGTATGCTAATGCGCTGAGTGAGAGACTGGATGACTGCCCGCGGGCTCAGTTCAGCACTGAAGGAAACTGAAGTGGTCATTTTGGCAAAAAAGAGATTTCCTAGAGTAAGGATGATCAGTATTGGAGATATACAAATCAAATCGAAGCCAGTGGTGAAGTACCTGGGGCTACTGATCGACTCGAAGATGAGTTTCTCTGAGCAAATCAGGGCAACGGCTGAAAAGGCTGTTTCGGGAATATCGGCCCTGAGTCGACTTATGGCCAACGTAAGGGGATCCAGCCCATCAAGAAGACGCCTCTTGATGAGTGCTGTAGGGTCAGTGCTACTGTACGGAGCAGAGGTATGGGCCGACGCTCTCACCAAGGAGGTATACCGAAAACGTTTGGCACAGGTACAGAGAAGAGGAGCACTGAGAATTGCATCTTCGTATCCAACAGTCTCCGACTCGGCGGTGAGAGTGATTGCAGACATGATACCTGTCGCCCTCCTTGTTAGAGAGCGCCGCGCTATTTACCTGCGCCGAAACGAGGATGCGAGGGAGATGGTTGTCCGCGAGGAGAGACAGCACTCGCTCAACGATTGGCAGCAGTCTTGGGCGAATTGCACGAAGGGAAGGTGGAGTGCGTGCCACATCCCGGATGTGAGACCGTGGCTGAATCGAAGGCATGGTAAGACTGACTTCTATCTGACCCAGCTTTTGAGCGGGCACGGGTGTTGTCAGTCTTACCTGCACAAGATCGGTAAGTCATGGTCTCCCGATTGTCGGGTTTGCCCAGGAGAGGAGGACAATGCCTGTCACACATTTTTTGCGTGCACAAAATGGGTCAGGCTGCAAAGTGAACTCTACAGGGAGACGGGAGAGCTCACCCCGGATAATATAGTTGCGGTGATGCTCGAATCGGTTCACAAATGGAAGCAGGTGGCACATTATGCTCGGGCAGTCCTAAAATATAAAAGGGACTCACAGCAGCCGGGGGCACTGGGGCTGGGGGATCGCTCTTCTGGCATTTCCTCTTCCCCTCTCCCCTCCCGCTGGGAAAGGGACTCCCCAGCTTGAAGGCGTCCCACGGCGTAACAAAACGAGACCTGGCCCGAAGTAATGTGTCAAACGGTTCCAGGCTGGGTTCTCAGTTTGGCAGGGGAGGTGTTTAGTGGGTAGTCCAGTCGCCCATGGGAGTCCCACACTCTGTGCGTAAATAGCATTCACCTCCCTACCACAAAAAAACCCCACAAAATTGTGGAATCGTAGAAGATTGTGATTCTGTACTTTCAGTTTTCTGTACATATCTTGAAAACAGTGTGTTGAAAAAGACAACTTACAGATCAAAATTCATGTCTGCTGAATTTTTTTTCAAATAAAATTTCAAATTTATCCGTCTGAGACATGAACTCGTTAAAAGGCTAAATTGTGAGAAATATTTGGGGTGCCTAAATTTTAAATTAAATTCACTCTTCTCTATCTTTTTTTTGTGGTTGGAAGATGAATGTCAATCACACACAGAGTATTGGATTCCTATGCTTGCAAGCGATTCGATTATGTGCTAAACACCTCGTCTGTCATCCCGAGAACCCACCCTTGAACTATTTGACACATTACTTCGGGCCAGGTCTCATTTTGTTACGCTGGGGGATCCCTCTTCTAGTAGGAGGGGAAAAGGAATTGCCGGACAAGCAATCCCTCAGCTCCCAGCTGGGATGAGTCTCTTTTATCTTTTAGGACTGCCCAAAAATAATGTACCACCTGGTTCATTTGCCAACCGATTTGAGCATCACCGCGACTATATTATTTAAAGTGAGCTCTCCCGTCTCCCTGTAGAGGTCCCTTCGCAGCCTGCCTACTTTTACGTAAGCAAAATTATCTGGTAGGTACTGCTTTTCTCACCTAGGCAAAACCGACCATTGGGGGATCGCAAATATTGTGTATGTAGGACTGAAAACACCCATGCTCGCTCAAAAGCTGGATCAGATAGAAGTCAGTCTCACCTTGCTTTAGATTTAGCCACGGCCTCAAATCTGGGATGAGACATGCAGTCCACTTTCTCTTCGTGGAATTCACCCAAGATAGCTGCCAACCGTTGAGTGAACGCTATCTCTACTCGCGGGCAACAATCCCCCTCGCGTCCTCTTTTTGACGGCGGTAAATAGAGCGGCGCTCTTTAGTAAGGAGGACAACTGTATCATAGAGAAAATATGACGTCAGGTTCAGTGTGAGGTATTGATTCATAGAAAATTTAATACAGTTTAATTTTGGTCTGAATACGTGGCAAAAACTGAAAATAGGGGTTGTTCAGCCTTACTGGTTCTTTATGAAATTTTCCGTGATCTTAACATTTTATTGGTGTTACAACTCAAATATGCTCAACATTTATACAAATGTGAAGTATCATTTGTAGAAAAGTAGTCTGTGTGGAGCATGAACGCATAAGCCGAAGGTCCCAGGCTCAAATCTCGTTGGGAGCAACGTGATTTAGTTCAGAGGTTTTTTCGGACAGACTACGACTGTTCACTCAGTGGTGATATGTACTGATTTGATCGGATCATATCATAGCTGAGCAAGCACACGGGGAGCATGGTACTGACCAAACCAACTTCCGAAAAAATCAATACGGTCATGAAAATGAGATACTCTAACTATCTCTAAGCCAACACCCGAGAGAGGCTGTAGTGCTACAATTTTTTTTTTAATTTGTAGAAAATTTAATAAACTTCAATTTCCAGTCATAAAATTTTCTATGTGATTTACCGTTTTGGAAATACATATGCGCAGAAAGCTGAAAATGCGGGTTAATGGTCTCCTCAGATTGCGCGTTTTTACTTGCTTAGCTTTTGAATTGTAGTCCAAAATGATAGTGGATATACCATTCGTCAATGATAGTGGACACATCGTTTCAGAAGAAGTTTATTCGCCTTAATTTAGGTGAAAATTTACATTCCTAGGAAAATGCTTGCTTTCGAAATATACGGAAAAAATTGAGCAAGAGCTTTTTAAATTATAAATTTTTGTGGGTGGGAGACCTCCTTAGAACTCTCACATCAAAATTTTCAAGAAGTTCTCACATATGACCTTTTCACAAAGTTTGAGAATTGTTGCTTCTTCAGTTCGAAGAAAGACTGCTGTGACATAAAGATGGATATACGGACGGAGGTGATGATTTCAATACGATTTTCAATTTTAGTTAAAAGTCCTAAAAACTGAAAAAATGGCTTTTGAACCCCATTCTCATGCTCTACGGCACGTAAAGCTTTACCAAGCATTATAGAAGGGAACTCTTATACGTTTCTGATAACTTTATTCAGAAAAGTTTCTCTAGAAACTTGTCTAATTCAAGCTTGAAATTGTAAGAATATTCCAAGGAATATTTTTCCTATTGCTGAAATATGACTTGATTGCAGATGTGTTTACGTTCACCTGATGCATTTGAAAGACTTTGTAGTAATCGAGCAGTCACACAAGCAGACTGCTCGAAAACCTTCCCTACCCTTAACCGAAATTAATTGCAGAGTTCGACATAAGAAAAAAAAAAGATTTCATTTCTTCCATTCGTAATTGTAATTTATAAAATTCTTGTCTTATTATTATTAAACGTAATTTTATAGCAATTTTCCTTTATGTCGAATTTAAACATTTCCCTATAATTTTTTTCTTATTATCATTAAACGTAATTGTTTTAGTTTCCATTATATCAAATTTAAAAGCTACTCTTTATCGTATTCGTCATGAAATTTAAATTTTATTACTATTTGAAATCTTTTTCATTTTTCTTTTACTGCGGTTAATTTTGTTTTCGAGCAGTCACAATATCAAACTGCTCGCAAACCCTCCTATCTCCTATCAAAATTTCAAATGATAGCAACTAGCACAATTGGGTTGCTCACAGGTGGGAGTGAGGTTAGGTGAAGTGCCAAGTCACGCTTTTGGAGTTCTGGTCGTCCGGATATCGCGAACATTACTCTTGATCCAGTTCGTGCATCAACGTTGTTGGGTGTCTCAGTCGGAGCCCCGAGTGGATGTTTGCTGAAATTATCTATAATTGTGGAAGAAAAATCGGAGAGGTGGCGAGCGGGGCAAACACCGGTGTCGGTAAGAAGGATTTTTTTTGTAGAATTAAGCACTATATGCATCTTATTTATAGTTATTCGGGTGCAAAATCGGTGCCTGCAAGTGTTTGGATGTTTAGAGGGAGCGGATCGGTGTCAGAAGCGAATAGATGAAAACGAATGAGGATTGTGCTAGATCATGTGAGAATATCGTGACGGGACCGGAGTCTCTGAGTCATCATCTGGGGAGGACTCGGATAGTTTAGAGGATGAAGTCGTAGCAAGTGAACAATTCGATGAAGAATTTTATAAGACACGTGCGCTGCTTAGAGGCAAAAATCCAAAAATTTATAACTAAGAAACAAAATTTTTTCAAAACTTGGATGATAATACGGAAAACAAGGGAAAACAATTAGAAACTAAAGAGCACATATTGTGGGGAAAAGGAACGAAGTTTTGAAGAGCTAGAGGTGCTCAGGGAAATTGGACGAAAAGAAATTCAAGGGAGGATTCAGAAGTTGAAGGAAGGTGCCGGCGGCAAGGATGTCTGGCGTATGCAGGAGGTATTTCAAAAATATAAAGGATTGGATGAGGATGAAAGCTTAAATATACTAATTGATGAAAGCCTACCATTTGTCTTGGATGAAGCAGCGCAGCAACAGCAGCCGTATGCTGAAAGTATCACAATTTCCAAGTTTGAGGACCATGCTGCAGATGAAGATGATTATTAAGCGGAAAATGTACTCATCAAACAAAGCAATTCATTGAAAAGCATAAGGAATCGTGGAATCAAAGTGGTATTGGTTATATGATGGACGCTTTTGCTTTTGGATAATTTCTCTGATAAAGTTGACAGTTGGCTACAGGACAAAAGTGACTTTTTCTCGTCAAAATTTGTTCGGGATTCGAAACGAAATCGCATTAATGGGTACGAAAATATTTATTTAAATTTACATATACTATAGCGAAACAAGCCATTTATAATTTAAGCTAGGTCACAAAAAAGGGGAACATTATTCTCGATTATTGAATGTTTTTTTAATATCATGATATCTTGTAATTAGATTTTTCTATTTAAATTAAATGGTTTTAAGGTGAGGTTTTATATACGATTTGTATATTATTGATTATGATTTTTATGTTTAAGCGCTCCAAAAAATGAGGTTTTTTTTATTTTTGAACATTCATACTTATCAGTGCTGCTATCTGAAACTAGGAGCGACTTCAAAATATTCTTTTCAAAAGACCCAAACGTATGATAGTTGAATGTAGAGATACTCACAAGGTTCGTTGCTCCGTTCCCATGGTAGTAGGCCCATTGATTTTCTACCTAGAGAGCTCCAAAGATTGTTTCGAAGAATTCAGCACAGTATAGACAAGTAAAGAAGGGAAGCTAGGCGTTTAATTCCAAATTTACGAGAAAATCAACCACGTAGCTTTGAACCTTTTAAAACAAGCTTTCAGACTGTAATCAACGAGTGCAACTTTGGGTATTTGAAGTTCACTGGCTCAGTTGAGGGAGTTTAATCGAACCTTTATTTCTGTTTGTATGTACTGGTGTTTAATTCAACTTAAATAAACCTCATTAAATTCAGTGGCATCGAAAAGATTTGTAGGTCCTGAGAAACGAACTGTATTAAATGCCTCGCGGAATTTTTAGAGGTCGGTGTATATAGTCAATTATTTCGTTGATTTGCCCGTGTGTATCTTTATACTCTCGTTCCTAATAGCCATCTAAGGTTTACTAAACGAAGGCATTTTTTTTGGGAGTATAATTGAGGAATGTATATAGCTCCAGTTTGGTTCGTTCAGGAAAAGGAAGGACTGAATATGATCATGCTTGATGGGGCTGAGACCTTTTGCTTAGTAACCATTCGCTTGCAGTGACATTGTGCAGTTAAAAGACTATTCAATTCGAGATAAACCTCTCCTATCTTTGGATTGTCTTTAAAACGCGGAAGCTAGCCTGAAAAAGGGAGAAGCAACCTTACATTTTTATATGTTCCAAAACGAAATTATTTCTGCGCAATTGAAACTGATTCTTCATATAAAGACATAATCGTAGAATTGATTCGATATTAAGATTTGGTTGAAATGAATAATTAAATGGACATATGCTTTTAACCTGAATAATTTTCTCTTTAAAAGATCAAAACAAGAATAAAATGAACAGCATTTTTAGCAATTCAAATCTGTAAATATTCACACTTATGAAATCTCAATTAAGAATAAAAAAAAATCCAATTGTTAGCGTAAGCTTGGGATCCTGAGAATCTAATTTAATGTTTGATGAAAACAAGAATCAATTCCATAGTTGGTTTGAACTTCGTTTGGAAAGGAATGAATTATATGTTATGCAAAGTAACTTTGTTAAAAGTCTAATTTCAATTTCCGAATAAAAATCCTATGTAATCTATTAAGTCTAACTCATTGATAGTAGGAACGTTTTACTTACGAATAATATAAATTTGATTAATGATCTACGTTCAGAAAAATAATAAAAAAATTACTCGAGGATCTTGTGAAAAGAAATATTAATTATTGTAAAATGAGAGAAAAATAATATGAATTGCTAAAAAATCTAACAACGTCGGTCTTTTCCTTTTGGCTCCTTCTGACCGGGTACAGGACCCTGTACGGTAGAAGGCTTTTCCTACTAATATGAGCTAGCCATCGGGCGCGCTCCAACTTTCTTTTAGTTTCAGGGACTCTCGCGGGTTGAGTGGCCTCTAGTCAAGGTGCCTTTTTATAGCATAGGGTTACATGATCCGATTGCATAACTCTATGACATAAATTGGTCACCGGTATATTTCTTTTCTGATGGAAAGGCTCATGCAAACTATGTTTGTATGAGTTTTCCACTCAGAAGGGAAATGTGTGGCCGCTGCAACGTTTTTGGATCTTGATCCGGCTGGGCAGGTGAGATGGGGCACCACCACCATCCGGTTGCCGCACTCTTATTTGTGGGCCATGAGAATCGTCGGGTAATGACGAAGTTACCCTAAGTCGGTCTGTTTTGGCTTGTTTCGACTTGTTCTCTGGAACAAGCAATTTTCCTCTTTGTAGTTACCTAAATTTTTTTCGACTTCGGTCGATTTGTTCTGTTTTTGAGACCCGAAATTCGTGAATGCGAAATTCTTTTGCAGTGGGTCCTTGTGCTGGGGGAATGAACCCGCCCCACGATACTGCAATGCTAGCCTGCCAGCGCGTTCACGAGTCCCCAGACTAGGGCATTCTCGGCGGATATTAATATCTTCTTTCGTCAAAGCAGCAGACCATCGCTGCAGTCTTTTACAGATATTTATACTTACCTATTCAGTACAACTTTTATAGGACAGCATTTAGCTGTGACTAAAATGTTACTGAATGCAGGCGATTTTCCGGTTACTCTTTTGTTGATTGTAACGATTGGTTAGCCTAGTTCCTCTTCCTTATTTGTAGGTCCATAGACTCTTTATGAGTTAGTATTACCCGCACATAACGTAACTCCATGCAATTTCTTCAAGCTTATGATAAGGGTAAGTTGCGCTTCAGCTAATTCTCATGTATCTGTTTCCATGTTAAAACTAAATTAAATTTTTATTTAGAGATTTGGACCTTCAGAAATCTTAAATGATTCAATCTTCACCAATTTTCTTCTTCTTTGTTAATTTTCAAAAGCACTTTGGTAAATTTATTTGGTATATAGTCTTTGGATTAAATTTACTTCCTTTTGCATTTAAATAAATTTTTTGTAGTTTTTTTTTGCTGTGGGTTAAAATTGAAGTTTAAAACTCATTGACACTGCGACCGAAATTTAGAAAATGTCCTGGTCATGGCTGATACGCAAAAAAAAACAATTCTTTATAACAAAAAAAATGTTCACTCTAAGATTTATGCAAAGTTTACTCTTTGTAGAATGAAATCTTTGAATAAATTTGGATTTCAAGACTGGAGCATTTGCATTGCAATATCTAGCAACAGTTCTAACAATCCAAAAGCTCCATCGTAATCTAATCGAATTTAAAGGCTTGACTAAATTTTTCAGAGTATTTTGGAGAAATTCGTTCTCGCTGTACTTTCCAAATATTATTATAATTACAATTATTAATGGGAAACGAAAGTCTGCAGAAGATAATGGAGAAATTGAATCGTTTATTTTCTAAAATCTCAATCAAAAGCACGTGACGTTCAACCGTCTTCGATTAATCTTCGCCTCCAGATGATATGAGGCTACATAATGACTCCATGAGAACACTTCACCATCTAAGAGCTTTTTATGATTCAATAGACATTCGCCTGATTTCCATAAGAATGCTATCAGGTTTCGTTTTAATCCTTTCTTACGACAGTAATGAAATTTTCACGAGCCCTTTGTCCATGACGGTAGATACTTTTACCTGTCGGTAGCATCTTAGAAAGAATATTCCAAGACGCTGCTGCGGTGAATTGAAACGCTTGTGAAGAATAATGCCTTGTTAAAAATCTCTTGAGGATTTTGTCGGGAAGGAAAGTCAATTAATGTCGTGCGATACAGCCGACATAGCGTTGTAGAACGTTAGCTTAAGTAGCATTGTACTTTATTATTTTATCAAGGCGTTGTCTACTCAATCATCTTCGAACACGACATGGCCTCTTACTATCGAAACACCTACAAAATGTTGTTTCCTTCGCTAGCAGGTCCATTGAATAATCAAGCGCGTGATAAATGCTAACAGCTTGATATTGTGTCGGTGAATGTTCCGTATTAGCATTTTGAATAAGCTACTTTTAATCTTGTATGAAAACTGGTTCATGCTGATTTTAAATATTTTTGGTGTTTATATTAAATTTCAAGCGGCTCAATGGTCTAGGGGTATGATTCTCGCTTTGGGTGCGAGAGGTCCCGGGTTCAAATCCCGGTTGAGCCCAGCAATTTTTTACACAAGCCAAATACATCATTATATTATAGTCAGGTATTTTCCTTAAGTGCTTGAGTTGCACAGCAACAAAAGGTCCAAACCAGTTAGATTTAAAATTCAAATCGCGAGAGAAAAATCTGTTTCTCTCGCTTTAATGGCGATTCGCCATCAGCAAATTACTTTAGGATGTTTCGGATGAAAACTTTACAACGTACTGGCCACTATCTGATTCCCTAAAAGCCTACCTCAATGTCAGCTTGAATCTTCAACTAAGGGGGCAATTACCTTCTCCCGGTTTGTTTACATTTCCTCATTTCTGCAGGAGCAACAATTCCACATTGCCAACACTCAGACTCATTTCCCGCAACTTTTCTAAGTAATTAGCTTTTCCCATGCAAACATTTGTCGTGGTTTCAAGTCGATTAAGTCATAATTACAGTTCGGTCATATTCTTGAGTATTTTAAATGTCGCAGAACATTTCACTTATTTCTTAAATGCCTAATTGGTGTATTTACAAGAGTATCAAAGCAACTTGATCTAAACGACTCACTAATTAGCAAAAGTAGCCATCAAGGGCAATCTTCGACTTGTGGCAGAGAAAGTTTGTTTGTCCGGTTCTTGGCAATTCTTTTAGGAGTAAACAGAAAATTTAAGATGGTCGCTCAAAGAAAATTCGTAAGAAAGTTTTCTTATTTCGTGTAAGATAAATAAATGGCCACCACAATATTCTTCGTACATATTTTAATATGCTTTGAAGATGCAATTTTCAGTTAGAGTAAACTGGTATGCTTTCAGAAATTCAGCTATTTGCATGTTAATTATGGTTTGAAAAGGAGAGAGCTTTCTTTAATAGAATGAATGGATTCATTGTGTAAACATAGCATTGTATTCAAAAAATTCATGGAAAGTGAAACAATTGAGCATTCATTTGCGTACTGAATAATAATAGTAAATTTTACTACTGTATCATGTTACAGCGATATTTGACCTAAACCTTGACTAATATTATTTTTGGAAGAAGAGTGCAATACTACTCGTATATGCATGAAAATATAAATTTTGGGCGAACAATGCATTTATGACTCTTATGTTATAGTTTCAATATTTTACGGGAAAATTATTATCCAAGAAGAAAGAATCGTTTGGAATTTATTCAACTACTCACTAGAGGTTCGTACGAAAAAAATTCAATATCAAATCGGTTCGTCTGTTAGTGTGGTAATCGCCTTGAGAAAGTTTTGCGATTGATAAAAAATTCAGAGGCATTTAATGGGTATTCCTCCATAAACCGATGCTATCCATTAACATCTTTTTTCTCGATGACATTCAAGTAGGGTATCAAATAAAAGACCTTGACAAGTATCAAGTTCTAAAATTCCAATACGGAATACTGTAGTGAATAAGATATAGATTAAATGTCCGTTCCGGACTGCAGCAATGGTCTGCTGCCTCAGCGGAAGAAGATGTTGGGATCCGATGAGATTGGCCTTGTCTGGTGGCAGGCTAGCGTTGCGGTGTCGTGGGGCGCGTTCTTTTCCCTTAGTACAAGGACTCACTACAAAAGAATTTCGCATTCACGAATTTCGGGGTCAAAGAAATGTCGACCGAAGTCGAAAAGGAGGTAATCAATTAAGGGTTGGAAATTGCTGACTCAAAGGACAAACTGGACCTGGGGAAGACAGATGGACTTAGGAGGACTTCATCTTTACCGACGATTCTTCTGGCCCACAAATAAGAGTAGGGCATCTAGATGGAGGTGGTGCCCCCTCGCACCCATCCAACCGGATCAAGATCCAGACATAGACGAGGCCATAAATTTCCCATTTGAGTGAAAACTCATACAAACTTAATTTGCATGAATGAGAAATATAGACGTGGCCAATTTATGTTATAGAATTATGTGATGGAATCACATAACTCGATACCATAAAAGAGCACTCGAGCGGAAGGCCACTCTACCCGGCAAGAGTCCCTGTTAACAAAGCAAAAGGAAGAGTGCGCCCGATGGCTAGCCCATTTTAGTGGAGGAGCCTGCCATCGATGCGGGTCATATACCCGGTCACGTCGAACAAAATGGAAAGACCGTGTTTTCAATTTAATTATTCAACATTAATATCTCATTTATTTTCATATTTTTTTCCTTCTGTACTAACCAATAATAATAAGGAGCAAAATAATTTTTACGTTATGTATAATAAGAATACATTGACCTTATCTTGATGACATAAAAATTAAGCCCTTACATCGACGACTCTGTTTTTCTTTGTATTTCCAAAATTATTGAGAAATTATTCCAATGAATGTACATAAGTTAAGAAATTAGTGTAATAGTTATATGTTAAAATTATTTTCAAAAAAAAAAAAAAAATTGTAGAATATTTTCATTTCTTTTGTTTAATATTATTTTCTATCCATCAATACTAGATCCGCATATAAATCATTTAAGAACCCATCAAATCCTTAACTCCCTTTTTTCTGTCTATCAAAATTTTAATTATTCCAACATTCCATTTCGTAAGATATATTAGTTTACGCGAATCATCTTTGTTTTGCAGTTCGTAAATTTAAATTCTGTAAGAAAATATCAAGAGGGTACTGTTACAACCGCGGAAGTCACCGCAGTTGCAGACATTATGTTTCTAGCAGAGGGGGTGAGTAGCCCGGGGTGGCATACTGAGGCCGGCTAGCGCTCAGTCGTGTCGTGGGACTTCCGGGACACCCTCTGCTCGTGCTGAGCCACCTTACAAATATGTTATTAACAAACACTAAAGGAAAGGACGGAAAAGGGGAGGTCATTTTAAGAAATGAAAATCTAATATTATTAGTGTTTCATGGTCTTTTTTTATTTAAAAAAAATACTTTATTGTGCTCTAACAATATCACTTCAATCAAGTATGGAAAAGAAGAATAATAATAAGTAACGAACACACATTAAATTTTGTGAATTAATTTAAACCCCCTCTTTGGTGAAATTAGTTCAAAGTAATTTAGTTACAAACAAAATTATAAAAATCGCCAGAAGAGAAAAAAAATTCAATTTCTCGCTACTGGAAGGGGAACTGATAAAACTTATGAAAACCAAATTAACTTAACTTCTGCAAAAATAATGAAACAAAAAAAAAACAAACGTCCACCAATCTTCGTGTCAGCTCCTTGAAATTGTCGTATAATCCAATGGAAATAGCTTTTTTAAATCAATTACTGTCACTTTCACCTTTTTTTTAGGTTTTTGTAGATTATGGTTTTGAAATAGAAAAAAAATGATTCACCAAAAAAAAGAGATGGTTTGTCTGGCTACAAAATAAATTACTTTTGATAGAAAGCAAAAAAGGGGTTTCTTTAGAACGACCACAACAGTTGATGTACTCTATATGATATCGTTCAATTAATGCTTGAATAACTAGTTCCTCGCATCACACTATTCTTTTTTTCACTTTATTTGTCTAAAATCGTCTCACACTATTCTCTTCTCCACTTCATTCATCTAAAATTCAATTTTCATTAACTTTCGTTTATTCCCTATATTTCCGCGTCTGCACACTTTTCACCATCGCCTCATAAAAACTCTTAATTTCCATCCTCCACTATTGATAACCACCGTTTCCCTCACAGCCAAAAATTGACCGAAAAACAAGAAAAACCTATCCCAAACTCCGAAATCAAAAACTTCTTTTCCCCGAATTGAAAATTCACTTCCTGAATCTTAAACCAAGATTTTTTCGCCTGAATTCCACTTCAAAAACTTTCCCTGAAACCGCAAATGAACTATTCTTTCTCTGCAAGCCAAAAACTGAATCCCCAAATCCAAGAACCTAGTCCCGCAATCTTATCATTCCTAATTACCGCTGCTACATCTGAGTAACGTAATCAAGGTTCAGTACACTTCAATTCCGCTGCCCACACATCTTTTGCATATCGACAACTGCAACAATTTGCATTTTGCATATATGGCGATTTGCATAACCATGGTAGCGTTTGGTTAGATGCAAATCATCATATATATACGGAAAAAATTGCTTTTGCCAATGCTCTAAAAAGAGTGTTTTCGTGCGCTCGGGGAACTTAAACCCAGGGTCCCAGTGGACCCACGGTCGAGAATTCACGCCGCTACCAACGAAGCCACCTTCAGTTGATTTCCTATTCATCGAATTAGCAACTTTAACCATGCATCATTCTTGATGGACATGAAAATGAAAAAGCGTGTGTTTCACGATAAACCAAAAGAAAAATGTTTCACGATAAAACTCTAGTTTAATTTTTAACTTTGTATTTACAATCTTTATTTCCATAAAACACTATCTTACTTTCCGACTTGAAAAACTTGCAAACTAATTCCACTTTATTGCGAACAAATTATCTTGCGAACGGACAATGCAAAACTGCACAATGGAAAATCTCTTTCAAAGAGTTTCCCGTTTATGAAAATTTCGGTACATTTTTCCCGCGTAAAATTAATCTTATACTAAATTCATAATATTCTAAACAATTACGTGATTCTGCGATATTAATAGTTTACGGGCACCCTGTGACATTTTTGACATTGTCACTTCAAAAACATTGTAGACAGACGTCAAATGGTCATTGCCAAGTGAAGTGTTAATGTGATAATTCTAGTTTTATTCTCGTGCAGGAGATCAACAACAACTTTAACATCAGATAAGTATATCTTGTTTACATAATAAGTCCGATGCTTTGTGGGGTTTTATTATTTCCAGGACGTTACCTCGCATCGCGTGGAGCGGAGCCAGCAACTGACATGATGAGGACAAGTTGGAGAAGAATCGGCAGAACAGTGAGTACCCAACATACTCCCCCGGCTGAGGGGTGCATCGCCTCAGCAGCAACAATGACCTGTAAGTAAACTACTAATTATTTAGTTTTGCAATACCTTTGGTGTCGTTTCATTTCCAATCGATTCTTTGCTGCGCTACGCTTTATCTTCAGTTGACTTCGACTGGATTAATCTTATCTATTGAGTTAGGCGTGATGAAGTTGTCCCACCTATGCTGGGCGTCCACCTCCACCTATACTGCAAACCACCTCCAAAATGTCAGGTTAAAGCAAAATTGACTTCAATCGCAGTATGATATTAATGTTTGTTCGACGCAAGGTCTGAGTGAAGGATAGGATAGGGGAAAGTAAGGATGGTGCGACAAATATATATATACATATATATATATACATTAATGTGTAGATTCCTGCGTTGGCAGCAGCGCAATTTTCGTAATTGGTCTTGTATAGCTTTTGCCGTTTGTCCACACAGTCACGACACGAACTAAATTATCCCTTCCGGGGTGTACTTGAATGATCCTCGCTAATGGCCACCGGTATGAAGGAAGTTTTTCATCCTTGAGGATACACAAATCTCCCACCTTTATGTTGGTTTCGTATTTAAGCCATTTTGGTCTACGTTGCAAACGATTCAAGTATTCTGTCTTCCAACGTCTCCAAAAATCTTGTGCAATCTTCTGAGTCATCTGCCATCTATCAAGGTAGTTAACGTTGACATTTTCCAATTCAACTTCAGGTAGTGCTATCATTACGTCGCCAATCAGGAAAAGAGCTGGCGTGAGTGCAGCGGTATCCATCGGGTCATCGTTGAGAGGGCAGAGAGGCCGGGAGTTGAGACAGGCTTCGATTCTAATCAACACTGTGGATAGTTCCTCATATGTTAGAGACACGTGTCCGGCAACCCGACGTAAATGTGCCTTAATAGATTTCACACCAGCCTCCCAAAGTCCGCCAAAGTGAGGTGATGCTGGTGGATTGAAGTGCCAAGTTACGCCTTCATTTGCAACAATCTCCGCCGCTTCATTACTAATTTTTGTGATCCGCTGCAACTCAGCAGCTGCGCCAACAAAATTGGTACCACAGTCCGAATATATATGACTGCTGAATCCTCGTCTTCCCATGAACCGCCGTAATGCTGCTAGGAATGCAGGCGTGGACAAGTCGCTAACGATTTCAATGTGTATGGCTTTTACAGCTAAACAAATGAAAATAGCCACATAACCCTTTGTAGTCCTGCTGCCTCTTCAAACGGGCCACAAAATCGACGCCGGTTTGTGTGAATGGACGCGACATAGTTACCCGAGCTTCTGGCAAATTGCCCATCAACTGGCTGGCTTCCTTTGCCTTTGCGCGAAAACAACGAACGCATTTATGGATAGATTGTTTAGCCCGGTTGCGCCCATCAATTACCCTAAATTTCCTTCTTAAGGTATTCAACATCAGTTGCGTCTGTCCGTGTAAAGTAGCTTGATGGACTTCTTGTAATAATAAATCGGTGAATACACCATTTCGCGGTAAAATCATCGGGTGTCTTGCATCAAATGTTAAAGGCGCGTGCTCCAGCCGTCCACCGACCCGCATTATTCCCTTGTTATCAATAAACGGGTTCAAATTGACCAACCAGCTTTTCTTTCCGACGGACGTACCCTTTTGAAGCTCACATATTTCTTCCGCAAATGAATCTTGTTGAACATGCCTGATCCAAAACTCCGAAGCGTACCGTAATTCGTCGCTAGTTAGATACTTTGGCAAATTGGGTTGTGTGGACTTCTTTCTAAGAAAACGGAAACAATATGCCGTGACTCTAATTAATTTCATTAAGCTAGAATATTTTTTCAACAATTCATCCAAGAAATACTCTGTCTTTAATCCCACATTGACCATCATGGATTTTCGTTTTTCTATGTCAGTTAACTGAATGGTTTTATTTTTTGGCCAATCATTGACACCTTTAGTTAACCAGCTTGGCCCATGCCACCACAGCTGACTATCGAGTAAATCGCCGGGCTTTATTCCTCTAGACGCTGCATCTGCTGGATTATCCTTCGAAGGTACATATCTCCATGGTATGTTACCGGTGACGTCTAAGATGTGAGCTGTTCGGTTACTGACAAAGACAGTCCATCGTGTCGGCAATCCTTTCAACCAAGCCAAAACGACCTCGGAATCGGTCCACAACCACGTAGGTATTTGATCAAACTTTAATGCTGCCTTTATTTCTTTTAGCAATCGGGCCAACAAAACAGCTCCGCAAAGTTCCAAACGCGGAATCGTAATTGGCTTCACCGGCGCCACCTTAGTTTTGGCCACTAACAAATGACTTGCAACTGTGGAACCTGATCGCACCGTCAAATAAATAACTGCCGCATATGCTCGTTGGGATGCATCGCAAAACCCGTGGAGTGATACCTCCGAATCCTTCTGGTATGCTACCCATCGTGGTATTTGTATATTTTCAATTTCAGGTAACTATTTTAACCAAGCACTCCATTCTCCATTCAAAACATTGGGTATCGGTTCGTCCCAATCTTGACCTGACAACCATAAACCTTGCAGCAATATTTTAGCCCTTATCGTGAAGGGTGCTAACCAGCCTAATGGGTCGTACAAACGTGCTATTGTCGATAGTACTGATCGTTTTGTATAAGTTTCTAATCTTTCATGGCTTTTGAGACGAAATGTAAAATAATCACCGATTGGGTACCACAGTATTCCTAATAATTTATATCCATGGTCCATTTCAAACTTAACGCAGTTATTCATTTCCACGTCTTCCGTTGGAGGTCCTACCAAAATTTGATTGTCATTCGCTAACCATTTCCTCAATTGGAATCCGCCAGACTTCAAGAGCTTAATCAACTGATCTCTTTTGATGACGCTTTCTTGCACGCTATCACCTCCAGATAATAGGTCATCCACATAAAATTCCTCCAAGAGCGATTTACTTGCCTCAGGGTACGTTTCCCTTTCGTCATATGCAAGCTGGTGTAAAGTTCTAATAGCCAGAAATGGTGCTGAGCTAGTTCCAAACGTCACAGTATTGAGGGCGTAATCTTTAATTGGGCCATTTGGTTCGGGCCGCCAAACGATCTTTTGGTAATTGGAATCTTCTTGATGCATATTTACTTGTGGATACATCTTGGCTATGTCAGCCATCATAGCGTACTGCTTTAGCCTCCACTTCATTACAATTGCTGTCATGCTGCACTGAAGAGTTGGTCCGGTCAACAAGGTATCATTCAGAGATACACCAGAACTTGTTTTCCGGGAAGCGTCGAACACCACTCGTACTTTCGTTGATGTGCTTTCCTTGTATATTGCGTGGTGCGGAAGGAAGTTAGATGTAATCACCTGTCGACCGTTTTCCATTGCCCATTCGTTGCAATGAGGCACTTCATACATATGTCCTAAATCTAAATATTCTCGTAGTACAGCTGCATATTCCTCTCGGAGACCTTCAGTACTGGCAAAACGTTTCTCTAGGTGCAATAAGCTTGCATTTGCACTTGATCTCGAAAGCCCTAAGGAATTTCGACTTTCCGAGTCTTTAAATGGTAATCTTACTTGATACCGACCATTTGATTCTCGCTTTGCATGGGTAACATAATGATGTTCACAGGCATCCTCATCTTGCGTTCTAGTTCTATCCCCATCAACTTCCTCCATTTCCCAAAATCGTTTTAACTGTTCGCTTATTTCCACATTTTCGTTCAGTTCAACTTTGAATGAATGAAGGACTTGCTGCTGACCAATGTTCACACTCCCAGATACTATCCAGCCTAGCTTGGTGTGCTGTAACACTGGACCTAAAGTCAATTTTTTAATCTCGCTGAGAATTACTTGAGCGTATACATCCGCTCCCAGAATGACGTAAATTTTGCTCGGATGATCGAAGTACGGGTCAGCCAAATCAATGTTTCCTATCTGATCCCTAATCGACGTGGAAACCAACTGCGATGGAACCAAGCTAGTTAGCTTGTTCAAAATGAGTACGTCCACTACTAAGCATTCATTTGTCTTGGTACGCAGTCTAAGTTTCAAAGTCCCATTGGTTTGAATTCCTCTCGTCTTCCCAATTCCAGTTACAGATATGTTCGTGCAACCTCTTTTGATCCCGAGTCCTTGAGCTGCGCTCTCCGTAATGATGGATGCCTGTGATCCTTGGTCCATCAAGGCACGAAGCGTCACGAACCCGATTGGAGATTCCACTGTCACCAGTGCTGTCGCTAACAATACCGCTTTTGGAGCATTGATGGTCGATGAGTTAACTTTGGCGACTGCTGAGTCTGCCGTTGGAAATCGATGATCAGCTGAAGACGAAGTAGACGGTTGTCCATTATATGACCCAAATGTTGGCGATTGTTGTCTTAGCGCAGGTGTCCAAGGTTGATTATTCTGCGCTGTTAGTTGCGGTGACTGACTATTAGGATAAACGGGGGCGGCAATTGATGGAACTCCTTTCCGATAATTGAGGCATTTGGTCTATGTAGGAGCGTATGGTGGGCCTTCTTACAGTGAAAACACCTCGATTTACTAGGGCATTTCCCGACAAAATGTCCTTTGTTTAAACAATTGAGGCACAAACCATTTTTCTTTGCCATTTCGAATCTTTTAGGATATTCTAACTTCAGGAAGCTCGAGCATTGTCTCAAATAATGTGGTCCTTTGCAAAGAATACACACGATTTGTTGCGCCTCCTTTGTCACAAATACGTTGTGTGATGTGCGAATGGGTTTATGCCTTTCTACCCCAGCAGCTTCTAACGCTCTGAACCTGCATTGTAGAAACTCTTTCAGTTGTTGAAACGATGATATCTCCGAAACCTTAGCTTGCTGTTGCTCCCACATCTGTTGTGTTTCGGCTGGTAATCGCTGTGCCGTCAAATGCACTAATATTGCATCCCATATGTTTCCTACCTTTAGATTGTCTATGGCCTGCACGCAATCAACTGTTTTGTCTAACAGCATTTTGATCGACGATGCGGTTTCATTTGCGTTGCTTATATGGAGTAAATGGTTGAACTGCGTTTTCAATAACACATTTTTATCGTCGTACCGTTCCACGAGCATTTTCCATGCTGATTCATAGTTTGCTTCGGTAATCGAATAGTGCTTCAATAATTGTTCTGCTTCTCCTGACAGACTGCATTTCAGATAATGAAGCTTCTCCACTTTCGTTAAATTGGCTTTTTTATGGATCAAAGACGTGAACTGATCTTTAAACGATGCCCATTCATCATATTTTCCATTGAACTTTGGCAGGTTGATCCGTGGGAGCCGAACGTCTGTATCATCCATTGCTTTCGGTGACGGACTCGCTCCTTCTTTACAACTTTGCGCTCCATGTGCCACTTGCTCCACTCGCAACTCTTCCAATTCTACCTCGAAATTCAATTCTGCCTCCTCAAACGCCAGATATACGTTCTGTTTAAAATAATCTGCTTCAAGGATCTTCTTTCCATCTACCAATTCAAGAATCTGATGATGATTCTCCGTGAAGGACCGACGAATTTGCTGCACCCGTTCCAGTAGTTTTGTAGCATACGCGGTTGTTTTCCGTGCCTTAGGGTCCTTTCGGAAATTCGTGACCATTTTGCTTAGCTGCTCACTTAGTACACTTTGTTGTGCCACTAAACCATCCATCGTTCGTGAGGTCGCAGGACGTGATTCCAATACGAAATTCAAAACTATTAAATTTAATCAAATCGAAGTTTAACAAATAATGTAATAAACAGTCGCACGAAAGTCTATTTGTTACTATTAAGTATGCGGCACGGCACAGATTCGAACTTACTCAAGTTTGAATGACGGTTCACAAATTCCGCCCAATGTCCAGTAAGTACCATTACCTAAGCACCGCAACAAGGATCCAAATTTAACCCAAGTTTCGAATTATTTAACCTTTTCCCAAATCAACAGCAAACAACTAAATTTATCTGCAACAATGAGCCGATGCAGTGCAAACTTGATGTGTGGTTCGCACTCTTAAATCCACGAACAATAGCAATTGTGCATAAAATTCTAAATTTGATACCAATTTGACACCGATACAGTGTCTGACCAATAAATTCCACCGCAATACTCATCCGATGTAGTGCGGATTTGAGATACGGTTCGCTCTTCCCAAAATAAATTAACCTTGCAATTGTGCACCAACTTTTAGCAAATAAAGTTGATGTGTGACCAATAAATTCCACCGCAATATTCAACCAATGTAGTGCGGATTTGAGATACGGTTCGTTTTTTCCAAAGTAAATGAGACTTGCAATTGTGCACCAAATTTACGCAAATAAAGAATTAAAGATGATGTCGATTGTGAAATTAGGAAGGAAAGGACTAAAATGTGGAACTCACCAGACCTTACCTTGCTCAATTGCTCACTTTATTAACCCGCGCGAACCGATCTTTAAGCGCTTTTCACTGCACTTAATTCAACAAAATTAAATCTTAACTGACACACCATTTAAAATTATCCGGAACTATATCCGGCTCGACGGACCAAAAAATGTTTCACGATAAACCAAAAGAAAAAATGTTTCACGATAAAACTCTAGTTTAATTTTTAACTTTGTTTTTACAATCTTTATTTCCATAAAACACTATCTTACTTTCCGACTTGAAAAACTTGCAAACTAATTCCACTTTATTGCGAACAAATTATCTTGCGAACGGACAATGCAAAACTGCACAATGGAAAATCTCTTTCAAAGAGTTTCCCGTTTATGAAAATTTCGGTACATTTTTCCCGCGTAAAATTAATCTTATACTAAATTCATAATATTCTAAACAATTACGTGATTCTGCGATATTAATAGTTTACGGGCACCCTGTGACATTTTTGACATTGTCACTTCAAAAACATTGTAGACAGACGTCAAATGGTCATTGCCAAGTGAAGGGTTAATGTGATAATTCTAGTTTTATTCTCGTGCAGGAGATCAACAACAACTTTAACATCAGATAAGTATATCTTGTTTACATAATAAGTCCAATGCTTTGTGGGGTTTTATTATTTCCAGGACGTTACCTCGCATCGCGTGGAGCGGAGCCAGCAACTGACATGATGAGGACAAGTTGGAGAAGAATCGGCAGAACAGTGAGTACCCAACAGCGTGAATGAATTTTTTGTTAGTATGAAAAATAAAATCTTTTAGTGGGAGCTAATGAATAAAATTAGTTAGTATGAAGGAAGGAATTAGGTTTTGTTAGGAAAAATGTATCGAATGAAATTTCGTCAATAGGAAGTAATGAATGGGGTGTTGTTAGTGGGGAAATTAAAATTATTATTATATACTATTTTTTGTAATCGAAAATAAGGGAAAAGGGTAGGATTGAGATGATAGGGAAATACAAATTATAGGGAAATTGTTGAATGTTAATTAATTTACTGGGAAAACGGGTATATGTGCCCAAATAAAGGTGGAGATGTTACGGCGGCAATTGAAGTTGCGAATGGGAAAATGCCGGTACGGTGGAATTCGCGACAGTACTTACCCATATCCTCCGACGAGCGCTGGTTTTTGGGGTGGGTAAGGTGAAATGGAACTTAAACGGATCGTCTTTAGGGTTTTGTAAAATAATTTTACAAAACCCTACTAGTTTCGCGACCTGTCTGTCTGTCCGTCCGTCCGTCCGTCTGTCCGTCAACCCGTGTGTCACAGCACAGTGAGGGGAAATACACGAAAAATTTGTATCCCCTCCCCTCGCGATTGGACACCTGTGATCCGAAAAATCTGAAAAAAATTATGGTGGTAGGTGTTTATGAGTACAACTACAGCAAATACCTTAGAAGTTGAAATTCGCTCAACTTTGTTAATAATAGTATGATATTCAAATTTCACGTTTTCTCCAATAAAATCGCGTCGGTACCCTTAAATTGAACGAAGTTCAATATTTATGTAGTCCTGCCAAGGGTTCTTAAACTTTGTAAGTTTGATGAAAATCGAATGATATACACGAAAGTTATAGCCGTTTGAAATTTCTCCAATTACAACAACAATAATACATGATTTTGGTATTTTATGGACTTTCCATCCAATCAGTCACTGCAGTTTTCACTTGATATTCTTGAAATTTTCCAATTAGATCAATACCATTAATATTTTTGAGAATTCATGATTTGAGTGATTCTTGTTGGTTTGCAACAAAATGGCGACCGTTGAAAGTAGAAATACAATGGATTTTCCTTTGAACGTGTACATCTCTTTGACATGTTTCTTGAGGTTATTCATTGCTGGTGACTGCATTTCTGAGAAGTTGAGTACAAGACCCTTCTGACATGAGCGCAGGTCTGTTTACCCAACTTGTTTCTTTCTGATTAATGTTTGTTATTGATATAAATAAATTTACTATGAAAAACATGAAAAGAAAAACGACATTAATCATCAAACAACCCAACAATTTGCCTTTGTTTTATGTTTTGCATTAACACACCACGAGAAAGGGATGATAATTTGGAAGTAAGATGGATGCCATGTATTATCCTAAGGGCTTTATACATGTTCATAATAAATTCTCAAAAATCTTCACAGAAATTTCACTTTCAGATTTTTATGTGTATTCTACAGAAAAAAATCTCATTTATTCCTCAGAGTCGTCGCTGCTGCTAAGTGTGCATTTGAAAATTAGCAACAAAAGCCAACGTGAAATGGAAGAAAGTTACAAAATATTGGCAACCCTTGAACACAAAAAACATGTCTATATGAAGAGGTTTTAAACGTATATGCAAAGGGCATTTTCACCCACCAGTGGCGACTATCCATCAAAATTTTGTATTCATGCGACAAGCAAATTAAATTCTGTAGACGCCGATGAAACAAAACTTCGTCTGCTAAATGAATCACCGCTAAACTTTGCTTTCAGTCTATTCAGCCGATTGATAGCCCAAGCATTAAAAGAATAACAAAAATTCGTTTGAGCTGCTGTAGCGCATGAGCTAACTCTACAATTTGCAGGGAGAATGCTGGCCGACAGGAATACTCGTGGAGGCTAGCATTCTTTGGGGAGTTCCGCCCCCACGTACCCGAGGAAATTCCCGCGGGGGGAATGCCGGGATGACAGGTAACAACCCTGATTGGATCTGGACTACGTTTTGGACAATGAACTGGACTTGATGCTTTGGGCTGGCGGATATGATTGTTTGGATCTAGTTGCTTCGCACAGTAGCGCCAAGGTGGCAATCGTGTGTGAACAGCTTCAATTCAACTATCATACCATCTCCGTCCCGGTCAAACCTTGGCAGGCCTTGGAGTACGTTCGAAGTTCGCACCATTGGGTTGGAGGTGTTCTTTAACCATGGGACCAAAAAGGTGACTGCACACACGGATGGAGATAGCGGCTCCGAGGGGGGACCCAATAAAACTGGAGCAACCAAAAACAAAATAAAGTAACCAGCGGTTGCAGCCACGACGTTAACAGTACATCGAGAGTGGTACTAACGATGACAAAAACGACGAATAATTCAATGACAGTGAAGACGGACAAAAAACGGTGATTAGCAGACAGTCTGGTCCAAACTGAGACTCCTGTGGCGGTCGAGCGAAGTTAAAAAAAATTATGCGAACGCCAGAGCTTCCTATACAGGAAAAGCGGGAAACTCTGCAGAACGCTTCAGGTGTTCGAGCAGTGGAAGAAAATATCAAGAATATCGAGAATTCGATGGTCACTGCTGCGATCGTTACCAGGGCGACCAATGCAAGGGTCGTGAATCCCGACATAATAAAGAATCCCCTTGAAGCCAACGAGGAGATTACGGCAGGCAAAGAAAAGAGTGACCAGACAAAATAAAGCGACGTTGTGTGATTGCATCGCCAACGTAGAAAATGTGGCGGAAGTACTGTATTCGGAAAGCGATAACCTTTTCCAAGGATGATCGTAAAGTACAATTGCTGCCCAGCGACACGAAGAAGAAAGGCTACTCCGAAAAGAAGGAGATGTTCTGGATAGAATACAATCTGCACGTGACCCCCAAAAATCAGGAAAGCAGTAAAGATTGGGCTCCTTGAACTAGAGGAGCTCCTAGGCTGCAAAAGGCATTATCGGAGGAGCTGGTCAAAGGCCAACGATGAACAGAAGGCTATAGAAGCGCTGGAGGCAAAATCTAAAGGCCACATGCAGATAGCTCCACCTGTAAAAATCAATACAAGAATGGCGTCTAGCCCAATCGAAGGAGATCGGGATAAAAGAAGGAAGGTAGAGGCACTTGATGGGCGTGAAGCACCAGATCATAGGTCCCAGACAGTGCTTACAAAAGGAGCGAAGAAAGCCGCAAAGAAACTCCTTCAAAAAGTATTAGAAATTAAAGTTCGCATGGACGCTCAAAAAGAAGAAGGACCTGATGCAAAACAGGTGAGAAAGAAGCGCCAACGAAGACCCCGGCAGCAGGTACTGCTCGTAAGACACCAAGATGGTTGATCCTACGCGGAGGTGCTGCGGGACATAAGGGAAACGTAAGGCCCGAAGACCTTAACACTGCAATTAAAGCAGTACGGCCAATGCGGTCGGGCCACATACTGGTCGAATGTGGAGCAGAGGCCGAGAATAGGGAAGCATGCTGCGTTGCAGTAAAGAAACTTCTCGGCAAAAGCGCAGCTATAGCCTCGCTTGAGCCGATGGCAATGGTCCAAATAAGAAACATTGATTGCGTCATTGATCTGGCCGAGGTAGAAGAGGCCATGAAAAGGGAGTCCCCTAGCGTGGGCGGAATCAAGGCTGACACCAGAAAACCACAGGCGAAAACGCATGGCCACAATTGACTTGACCGGAAAGGACGCCAAAAAATTTCTGAATAAAGGCAAAGTACGAATAGGGTGGGTTGTCTGTAGGATACGGCAAATGGCAACGCCTCTTCAATGTTTCAAATGCCTTGGCTATGGTCGCACCTCACTTGTATGCAAAGGACCCGATAGGAGTTCTCTATGTTACAAATGCGGTGAAATGGGACATAAAAGAAAAGAGTGCACGAAGGAGGCACACTGTACTCTTTGTAAGGATGCCGATCCAAGGCCTGATTTAGGACACGTCTTGGGATCAGGAAAATGCCGGGGTTTCCACAAAGCCCTAGCCAAGGCAAAATCAGAACTTCAGCATCATGGTATCCTGATGAAACTGGTACTGCCGCCATCTGGGTTCGAAATAGTGATTTCCAGGCGGAGAGCTGTGGACGGGGATGGTTTTGTGTGGGTTCGGTGCTTGGGGACCACCTTCTTTAGTGTGTGACTAACGTCTAAGGAATCGATATCATCTTTCCAAGCCAAGCTTAATGCTTTGGAGGGCGCTGTTTCGAACGCATACGGGAACGTGCTCGTTGGGGGAGACTTCAACGCGAAAACAATCGAAAGTGGCATGCCTCAAACAGATCCGCGGGGAAACGTGTCCCGGAAATAGTGGCCAGAACCGCGCTTCTCGTACTAAACTCCGGCTATAAGTCGACTTTCCGCCGTATTGGCTGTGAAGGAACCATACCGAACATGACATTCACCTCAGAGTCCTTAGTATGGATGATTCACAACTGGAGAGTACTGGAGGACTACTCAGCCAGTGATCATCAGTACATTCTGCTTGAGATAAGTGATGCTGTCTCCCAACGTCCGTGCTCTCAGTCTTCTACAACTGGATGGAATATCGGAAGGATGGACGTCGAGAGGTTCGTCAAGGTTCTCACAGCAGGTGAGCCGCTGCAGCGAGCTTCCTAGGGAAGGGAAGAACTGGCAGCTCAAGACGTGGTGAACTCTACTATGAGCATCATTACCACTGCTTGCTGCGCTTCTATGCCCCGTGGGAGACCCCGGCACGGCAAGCCCCCAGTGTACTGGTGGTTTACTGAAATCGCTGAATAGCGAAGAGAGTGTGACAAGGTTCGGCGTGAAGCTCAACGGGCACGGAGCCGGGACGAGGCAAACAACCGCGTAGCAGTATATAAGTCGGCCAGGAAATGCCTTCGCAAATTGATTAACAACAGCAAGGCTCGCTGCTGGCAAGACTTAGTAGACAATGTGAACAAGGATCCTTGGGGTCTTGGCTACAAGCTAGTTATGCGGCAGCTCGATGCCTACGGAAAACCTTGTAAACATGACGCGGAAAAGATGGACGCAATAGTGCGGGGACTCTTTCCCGCCCATCCCATCCGTGTTGATGCCGTCCATAGTGAAACAGCAGTAGAGTGTCCACTCTTCACACAGCCGGAACTGGGAGAGGCAGTCTTTTCGCTGCAACTAAGAAAGGCTCCAGGTTCAGATGGTGTTCCAGCTGAGATATTGCGGCTTGTCTATCGCCATCGTCCTAACTTGCTGCTCAGCACATTCAACGCTTGCCTTCGGGATGGGGTTTTCCCGATACGATTGAAGGTTGCGAGGCTCGTGCTGATCGGCAAGGAGAAGGGAAATTCCGAATCACCGTCTGCATACCGCCCGTTATGCATGCTAGACACGGCTGGGAAAGTTTTCGAGAAACTCATTAAGGGACGACTCACTGACGCGATTCGTGCTGCTGGAGACCTATCTCCTCGGCAGTACGGCCTTAGAGTAAGACGTTCTACTATCGATGCGATTGTAGAGGTGGTGAGCGCGGTCCAAAAGGTAGAGGCATATAGTCGCACCAAGTGACGGATCGTCCTGTTGGTGACACTCAACGTCAGGAACGCCTTCGACTCCACTAGATGGGTGGATATTCTGGATACGCTGGAAACTCTTTTCAAGTTCCAGAATATCTAATGCGGCTTTTCAGGGACTACCCGAAGAACCAAAGCCTGCTCTACGACACGACACAGGGCCAACGAAGGATGGGAATTACATCGGGTGTTGCCCAGGGATCTATCCATGGCCCGGACCTATGGAACGTGTCTTATGACGGGCTACTGAGACTGGAGATGCCAGATGAGTCGCACTTGGTCGGCTATGCGGATGATGTTGCGGCTCAGGTCAGTGGACGCACCGTTGAACGGGCGCAACTTAGGCTGGGTATGCTAATGCGCCAAGTGAGGGACTGGATGACTGCTCGCGGGCTCAGTTTAGCACTGGAGAAAACCGAAGTGGTTATCTTGACAAAAAAGAGAATCCCTAGAGTAAGTACCTGGGGCTACTGATCAAGTCGAAGATGAGTTTCTCTGAAAAAATCAGGGCAACGGCTGAGAAGGGTGCTTCAGGAGTATCGGCTTATGACTTATGGCCAACGTAGGGGGAGCCAGCCCATCAAGAAGACGCCTCTTGATGAGTGCTGTAGGGTCAGTGCTACTGTACGGAGCAGAAGTATGGGGCGACGCTCTCAGCAACGAGGTATACCGAAAACGTTTGGCACAGGTACAGAGAAGAGGAGCACTGAGGATTGCATCCTCGAATCCGACAGTCGCTGATTCGGCGGTGAGAGTTATTGCAGGCATGATACCTGTCGCGCTCCTTGCTAGAGAGTGCCGCGCTATTTACCTGTGCCGAAACGAGGTTGCGAGGGAGACGATTGTCCGCGAGGAGAGTCCTGGGGCAGTTGCACGAAGGGAAGGTGAGCTGCACGCCTCACCCCGGATATGAGACCGCGGCTAAATCAAAGACCTGGTAAGACTGACTTCTATCTGACCCAGCTTTTGAGTGGGCAAGGGTGTTTTCAGTCTTACCTGCACAAGATTGGTAACTCACGGTCCACGGAGGACAATGCCTGTCGCACATTTTTTGTGTCCAAAAAATGGGTCAGGCTGCGAAGGGAGCTCTACAGGGAGACAGGAGAGCACACCCCGGATAATATAGTCGCGGTGATGCTCGAATCGGTTGGCAAATGGAACCAGGTGGCACATTATGTTCAGGTAGTCCTAAAAGATGCATGGGACTCACAAAAGCCGAGGGCGTTGGGGCTAGGGGATACCTTTTCTGGCACTTCTTCTTCCCCTCTCCCCTCCCGCTAGGAAAGGGATCGCCCTGCTTGAAGGTGCCTCCCAGCGTAACAAAACGAGACCTGGCCCGAAGTAATGTGTCAAACGGTTCCAGGCTAGGTTCTCAGGTTGACAGGGGAGGTGTTTAGTGGGCAATCCAGTCGCACATGGGAGTCCCACACTCTGTGCATAAATAGCATTCACCTCCCTAACACAGAAAAAACTCTACAATCTGGCAATCAATAACGGAAAGGCAAATTTATGCAAAAGCGCAAATCGCGGCAGGTTTAATATTTGGAACTACACTGGAAAAATGGAGTTTTTCCTGTTCTTCCTTCTTCCCCTTTTTCTTTTTTCACTAGCACGAAATTCCTCATTCCCTACACGCATCCATCATGAATTTAAAAATCAGTATGGAAGACCTAAATGCGCATGGAAGGAATCACTCAGACCAGGAAATTTTCTGGCTCAAATGTTACTTCGTGAAGCCTGAAAGTATCTTTCGCGACGAAGACCTTTACAGTTAGTTTCTTCAAATATCATGTTCACGTGATCTCAATGCATTCAACAGTTAACGATATATACGCGTACTCAGTCAGAAAACAAATGAAATTGAAACGAAAACCGGCTTCAGGCCAGAGCTCGACCGTGTTGACGACGTCCAAACCAGACTCCACGATCCGTCCAAGTCTTTCTCTTCTTCTTCTTCCTTCTCCTGAGCACAGTAAATCGCATCAGCTGAGTTCGATTGCCTTCGGAAATGTAATTCACCGATGGGGCGCACTAAATCAGTGCTCCCACGTCAAAAATTTTAATAAGCAGATTTAATATTTTTCAAGAAAAGTTAACTGAAGTAAAGAAAAATGAAAAAGATTCTAAATAGTAATAAAAGCTAAATTTCATAAAGAATATGAGTAAAGAGCAACGTTTAGATTCAATATAAAGGAAAATTGATATAACATTACATTTAATAATAATAAGAATAGAAACTTTTTTACAAATTACGTTTTCATTGATTTGAAGCCCTACTACTTTCGCTTCACTGTCGAGTTTCAGGAAGAGCTCTCTGGCAGTTGTTAATGACCGTGACAAAATGTTGATGCCGTACGCATAGGCTAGTACATGGCTCAACTTACATAGTAATGTACCTAGTGTATCGACAGGTAGCTTCCGTATGACGTACTCCAGAGCCAAATTGAATAGCAATTCGGTCAGCCCATCTCCATGCTTTAGTCCGATATTTGCGTCAAAAGCATCGGTGAGTTCATTATTGATGCAGACTTGGTAGGTTGTCGCCGTTATTTTGGTAAGACAGACTAATTTGGCTGGGATGCCAAAACAAAGCGTTATTTGGTACAGTATGTTATGATCAATACTGTCGTATGCTTGCTTACGAAAATGCAACGAAATTTTGGTGTTCGTCTATGCTGAGCCCCCAGCATTTTTCAAGTACCTGCTTGACTGTAAACAACTGTCCATCATCGATCTACCTACTCTAAGGCGACCTTGATACTCCCCAAAAATAGTATTAGCGTATAAACTAATTTGTTTTTCAAAGATCTTTGAAAATATTTTGTTCGCCGTACAAACTAGTGATATGCCTCTATAATTTTCGCACTGAAGCTTGTCACCTTTTTTTTTTGGATAGGGAATATAATTGATTCATTATTGGTGTCTGCATATCGTATGTTGAGTATAAAACCGTCCCAACATGAGCCTAGTTCTTTCTAGTCAACATGTTATTGTTGATGAGATTGCTGCGCTGAAGGAAAAGGTTTTCACTGCATCCCACAAACTCCCCAGTTGTCTATCTGAACTTCGTATCTTTATTTAGAGGATTTAGGTCTCCGGAAACTAAAATATTTTACAATTGAGCAATGCTCCTTTACAAGTTTTCTCCATATAAGGCATTTTCAAATGTTAAATCGTCCATCACTCAAAGCTCCTACAGTAAATTATACGTCTGTTCGTGAAGATTTTTTGAGGCAAAAGTGTAACTATCAATGGCAGTAAAACATAACTTCTGGCCACTTTTCCTTTGGTTTTCAGGAAAGCATGTTATTACTACTCGTTCAGGCGCTGAATTTGTCAAATAAAACTTTTGTCTGGCTGTTTTTTTTAAGTTTTCATGGAGAAATAAAGACTGGCCAGTTGTAATCCAAATGGGTAATCACATAATTGATCCCATGGTTGTCTTGAATTGACAATTTCCTATGATTGATTGTTATTAATTGCCCTGTTTTGATATAAAAACTAAAACTGGTTACAAGCGGCACTGTGCCTCAGTTAGGTTGAGTGCCTGCTTTTGCCTTACACCCGTACCGTAGGCCAAGAAAATCTAATAAAAAGGTCAGTTAAAATTTTGCAAGAAGTTGACATAAATAAAGAATCTAGCCACAGTCCGTTGTGATGAATTCTGTCTAGTACTTTTTTGATTTCAGTTAGAATTATCCAATAGTTTTGAGGTAATATGAAATTAGCTAGAAAACAGTGCAATCATCATTGTCTCAACAATTTTGATACTCATCAATGCACTCCGGAAAACTCAAATTCATTAAATTATTCTTCGCTAAGGCAATAACTGACAAATAATTTTCTCATTGTCATTAAATGCTAGCTAATAAATGAGCTGTTAAGTTTCTTCTTGCCACCCGGAGTGCGTGACAAATCATTAAATATAATTTTGATGTACATTTTTGATTTAAATTTACACAAATTACTTTCTTTAGAAATCTGAAAAAGTATTCCATAATTATCTAATTTGATTCAATTCTTTTGTGCAATTAAGGGAATAAGACATGATTGACATAACAATGCAAATAAGAAATCATTTAATACAAGCACTTAATACTTAAGTGAGAAAGTGGCTGCAGAGTTGAACATTCTTAATCCAATGTATCTTTGATCTCAAATTTGTGTGTATCTTTTTCACCGGCAAAATTAGTCTCGCTATACAATTACCAGCTCTTAATAGTTTCGGCTCCATTTAAATGTGTTGAACTGCCGCGACAGTCATTAAAAGTTCAGGTTTTAAAAAGAGCTGCTCTAGAAAAAGTGAAACCGATTCGCCAGCTAAGGTACTTTTTACGGCTTTTGTCATTTTCAGATTACCATGAACCAGGAGACGACCGGACACATGCAAGTTAAAACCTAGGCGACATTCGAGTCTGCAAAGCAACTTTAGACTCACAGTCACTTTTCATGTTAGCCATTCGCTTCTATTGTTTGTAACAATAAGACGTGTTATTCTTCTTTTCGTTCCATTCCGCGTATTTTACCGCGTGCACAGTAAATTAGCTACTGCACGATTATAAATTGAAGTTCTGTGAACTTTTGAAAGGATGGCGAGGTCTACTAACAGCAGCTTCATTTACAACCACGTCAGCCAGAGGCAAAATAGACCTGAGTGTATTATTTTCACGAATCTTTCCTAAGTTTATTTAATTTGATTCAAACAAGAAATGTTGGCAGTAATTTTTCATAGTCATTTTTAACAAACCACAAACGAAAGAATAGCTGGAAGAAAATTAGTTTAATTCAAAGCATACCAGATATACCGATTAGAAACTAATCATTAGTGTAATTGCAGAGTGTCAATTACACGCAAGTTAGAGCCACTCTAATTGCCTAGAAGAGAATTTCAAGTGTCAGGCGGAATCAATCTTAGGCTTAAGCTCAGCTGTAATTAGTTGTTTCTGAAACCAAGTTTGGTTGAATATAGTATCTTACAATACTTGAAGTGGTTGGTTCGCTTAGCTCAATAAGGATGAATATAATATAAATAAAAACGGAGATTCGATGTTGCATGGAATGATCATTATTTGACTACAGGCTTTAAATTTCATCGATAAAGGAAATTTGCCTAAATATCAACTTTTTAGTGGGACCCTTAAATTTCCCTCAAACTGCAATTTAAGGTTTTTTGAAACTAATTGTATGTGTTCTGAAAATTTCACAATAATCAAACTATAAACAGCTACGTTATAGCCGATTGAATATTTAACAATTGAAGCAACATTAACAAGTGACACTAGGGAGATACACGTTTGCAACGGACCTAGCCGCTATAAATATGTAGGAATTTTGATAAAAATTTTAGTAATGGTTTTTAATATTGATGTGTTATCATGACTAACTAAACGACGGGGTGAAAATACTTGAAACGAAATGGCGGCGAATATAAAAATATAATAACCATAATAATTTTTCAACTCAATTTATGGAATCTGCATATTAGTCAAGTTTTGATATGCAGAATATATTGTTTGATTTACTGATTGTTTTAGTATACCCTTCTGGCAGGAGCACTCTCCTGCTACTTCAGCTTGTTTTCTTTAAAAGCCGTCGGGCCTTACTTTGTTACGTGAGCAGACGCATTTCGATTACTTTGAGTCATCTTCATTGTCTAAAGGATGTGTTGAAGGGAATGACTTTATATAGTAGTCGTAGCTAGTGCTAAATTAGGTCGGATACTATATTAGGTCAGTGACTAAATTAGGCCTGGTAGAGGGATATTAGGTTTTTGATTGTTTGATGCCCGTTTGTTTTGTTTTATCTCGTTTCCATTTCGTCTAAAAGTTTGGTCTAGTACTGCGAAAATTGCGTCGGAACTTGTGATAAGTTGTTCGTTGATAATGCTGCCGGCTATTTTTCTATGTTTATACTCGTATATGTCAAGCCTTTCTAGGATGTCAAGTCTGGGTCCTTTGCTTTTTTTGTGTAGCAATGTCATAGCGTCAGGCTCATGTGAGTGTTTTTGTAGGTGCGTCGCATAATTAGAGTTTGCCTGGTTGTGCAAGAAAGATTGTAAGTGCTCTTTGTATCTTGTCGTTGATTTTCGTATTGTCTTTCCTATGTGTACTATGTCAGTTTGTATAGGGTGTTATCGTACATTGATGTGTCATTCAGTTTTGACTTCAGTTTGTTTCCAATGTTGTTCGTTTTGAATCCAGTTTGCAGTTAGTACTTCCTAAGGAAGTTTGTATGTCTCTTTGCCTATGTATTTTAAGAAAATCCACTGTCGTTCTTATGAGTTTCAGTAAGTTGGCATTCCAGTTTTTGTTTGTGCTGTGTAACAAGTTTGTCAGTACAACGTTGTTTGTATCCGTTATTATTAGCTATTCTATAAATGTTGTTTAGTTCGTTGGAGTAGTTAGTGGGAGTCATGGGGACGAAATGAAGTCTCTACACCATTGATCTGTACGCTGCTAGCTTATGTTGTGCGGAGTGATTCGATGTTACGTGTATGGTCTGATCAGTTGTGGTTGGTTTTCTGTATATTTTGTAGTCTAATCGTGTTTGTTCGCGTGTCACGGTTAGGTCTATATTATTGAGTTGTCCGTTTGTTTCTTTTTCTACAGTGAAATTTATATTTGGGTGTATTTCACTTATCCTCCACCATAGACGGTCCCAAACCCGTTTGAGAAAGGAGGAAGGCACCCCTTGTTTCCCCAACCCATAAATTCCATGATTCCTCATCCCAAACCCCCCAACTAAATGGCAGTAAATGCTCTCGGGGTGCACATTGGGTTTACTGGTTCCCCAATAATGTAACATCAAATGTCCAGAAATGCTCATAACTGTAAATACATCTACAGCTCTGCTACTAAATTCTGCTTACCTCCTTTGTGAGGACGTAAGAGGGTGAAGGCGAATCTTCCGCGCCTGTTAACTGAATTGACGTAATAACAATGCCACCGGAATCGAGGTTGGACGACGGGCTAACTCCCCGTCCCTGGAAAATTTTTAATTGTTTTGAAACCTGCAGATAGGCCTCGGAACTGAAGGCCGGCGGCCAGTGGGGAAACCGAGGAAACGCTGGTCTGACTCGGTTGACGAAGACAGTTCATGGCTGCTCGTATTTCGGAATTGGATGACGCGGTCAACGGACCGAAACAGTTGGAGGCGCTGTTTGCAGGAAGCGAAGGCCCGAAAGGGGCTGTAGGGCTAAGAAGAAGAAAAAGAAGTATTTCACTTATATAGGAAAGTAGTTCGTCTTGTTTGTTTTTTTTTGTGGGCCAATAACGATGAAACTGTCATCCGCATATCGTCTGTAAAATATTACATTGAATCCTTTGACAATTTTAGGTATAAAGACTTCTTCCGAAGATGGTAAGGATATTTTCCCACTGACATTATTGACGACATTGGATGCCCCGTACCCAGACCGTCTTTGGCAATGCATGTGTTGCTATTGAATTTAAAATAGTTCTTCTAGATTGTGGTCTTTATGAGATTTAGCAGTTGATCTGTGAATCGTCAGCTGTTGTTGAATGAAAGTTTTTGTGTTAGTATGGCCAGTGTTTCATCGATGGGCATAGACGAAAAGAGGTCGGTGATGTATAGCGATAAAAGTCGACAAGTGTCAGTCAATGTTAAAGAGACGGTAACGCTTGCCAGATCACGGCTGTTCTTTAATATGTATTTGCCATTATCGTTGCCAAGTACCGTGCTAATTGGTATGCAGTAATTGACGATGGGCCCGATGGGGATATTGAGTTTGTAGAGCTTAGGTTATGCTTTAAGGGGCGGCGTGGTTGGATTTGACTTGGAGCATACAGTAGCTGAACCATTTTGTCAACAATATTTATCGGCAATTTTTGGAGTACAACCATCCCTCGTTGGCTTTGTTAAAAGCACCTAAGGAATGTCCGGAACTTAATCCGTTCATACTTCAGAAGTGAGGTCAGCAGTCAATGCGTGGAAAAATTGAGGGATATTAGCCCACAGGACTCAGATGGCGTTTTCGCGAAAGTGAATAGCATGTTCCGTAAGAAGTCTCAAGTGAAGATATCGAATCTTGAAGTTACTAGTGATGAGATAAATCTTCTCGATAGAGCTGGTATCGAAATTGATAGTACGACTCCGGATAGAAATGGAAACAATATTATATGTGTCGGATTGCATACACTTGCCCTGATTGGAACACATTTTGAATGGGTTCACCTACCAAACCCCGAGAGAGGGAATGAAATATTTTCAGAGGACGTTGAAGCAAAAGTTTTCGACTTCAAATCAAGCCTGAATGGCGAATCTCTTCTCCATCTCAATGAAAATTAACATCTGACCTTATACTGAGCATGAATCTTATTGATTATTTTGTCAACTATGAAGATCGAATGCTTTATTTTATTATAAAGACAAGTTGGGTACACAGACCTGCGCTCATGTCAGAAGGGTTTTGTATTCAATTTACAAAATGCAGTCACCAGATCGAATCAAATCAAGAAACATATCAAAGACGATTTTATTGGAGAAAATATGAAATACGAAGATCATACTATTATTAACAAAGTTGAACGAATTTCAACTTCTGAGGTTTTTGGTCATAAATATCTCCCTTGATAATTATTTCAGATGTCCATCCGCGACGGAGGAAACACATTTTTCATGTATTTCCCCCCTATGCCCCCACTGAAGCAAAAACTGACAGTTTAACAACTGTTTTGAAGAGCTCCCGTAAAAACTTTTATTTCATACTCATATCGGCTACGTTTGATGCATTTTTTTTTTCAGGGGCCACTCTCCTGTACTGTTATCATCGATTCATGGCCAATTTTTTCGAATCCTAGAATGATTACAAAACCCTTCTGCTAGGAGCTCTCTCCCACCTCCTTGACTTGTTTCACTTATGAGCATTAATTGTAGGTACTCATCTTCAGTCATTCATTAAATTGAATCAAGTGTTAAACGTTGAAGTTGGGAAAAAATAACTCAAAATTATTCAATCTTCGCATTAAAAACAGCCACTATTTTGTTTTACGATTACTGATACCACTAGCTGAACCGATTCTCACATATCACACACATATCATTCTCACATATCACACACATATCATTCCTGAAATTTTCATGCAAATCCTAGCAAGAGTGTAGTGTCTGAGTCGGTAAAAAGCGCATGTTGTTCCATAGCCATATGTTGCCATTGTAATAAATGCAGCGCATATTGTTCCATAGTAAAACAGGAAAATTCAAACCACTATAACTTCGCTAAATATGATTTAATCTTTATGAAACTTTCAGGATAGATTAATCTTATAAATATACATCTACGTACTGAATTTCTTAGAATATAAGGGTACCGTTAAGATTTTATTCAAGAAAATATAAAATCGATAAATCATACTATTACTAACAAAGTTGAGTGAATTGCGACTTCTCACGAATTTGTTGTTGTTGTACTTACCAAGGCCTACATTCCTGATTTTTTTCAGATTTTTCGGATCACAGGTGTCCAATCGCGAGGGGGGGGGACACAAATTTTTCGTGTATTTCCCCTCCCTGTGCGCCCCTTGAAGCAAATTTTGCCAAACTAAGACCTGTTTTGAAAAGCTCTCATCAAGACCTTTCATTTGATACCCATATCGGCTACCTTCAATGAAATTTTTTTTTCGAGGGGTCACTCCCCTATACGGGGAGACCCCCCTTAAATACCTTATAAAATTTTTTTGTAGTTGAACTTTGAAGAGATCACCACTTTACACCTACATACAAAATTTGATATTTCTAGCTAAAGTAGTTTCCAAGAAAAAGTGGTGTGATACACGGACGGACGGACGGACGGACAGACAGACGGACAGACAGGACGCGATTTTAGAAGGGTTTTGTAAAATTATTTTACAAAACCCTAAAAAATATTGAATTACATGAGAGATGTTCATAAAAATCAAGAAGAAGTAGCGTCGTACGGAGACTTTTTTGTCCAACGGTGTATATATATATATATATATATATATATATATATATATATATATATATATATATATATATATATATATATATATATATATATGTATAGGATGGCGCAAAATGATTCACCCCATCGGAACATGTTATAACTTTTGCAAATGGCGTCGTATGTGAATCATATTGGATATTTGTGAACTAGACAAGCAATGAATCGCTATACTCCGAAAGAGCGTGAGTAATTGTGTTGGTTTAGTTGTAATGATTTTGTATCGAAAACCATAATGGACGACGAGCCGGATTTCCTCTTAAGCGGTTAGGCCAAGAAGCAAAGTCTTCATTTCTGGGGCATTAAAAATGCGTGTGTGATATGTAAACAGCCATTACATACTCTCAAAGCCACTGTGAAGTGTGGTGTTCACGAGGAAGGAATATGTGGTTTCAACAAGACGGTGCAACCCCACACACACATTCCCAGCAAGATTACCCGATTTTACCATCCAAGACTGCTTTCTTTGGAGGTAGGTACTTGACCCCGCAGGTTTATGCCAACAAGCCTCAGACAATCACGGACCTTAAGGAGAATATACGATAGGAATACGAACAGTTATCACCGGAAATCTTGCGGAGAGTCATGGGAAATGCGATAAAACGACGCATACATGTGTATCAAAACTGGCAGCAGCCACTTGATGAATTGAGCTTTTCTACTTGACAGAACAAATGGTTAAGGGTTTCCAGTACTCAAAGTCATTTCTGTTTATTTTGTGAAAAAGTTATTCAAGAACACTTTACATACGAATATATATATATATATATATATATATATATATATATATATATATATATATATATATACATACATATATATATATATATATATATATATACATATATATATATATATATATGTATACATATATATATATATATATGTACATATATATATATATATATATATATATATATATATATATATATGTATATATATATATATATATATATATATATATATATACATATATATATATATAAACACTGACACTGAAGATGACTCAAAGTAGTCGAAACGGGTCTGCTCACACAAGTAAGTAAGGCCCGACGGCTTTTATAAAAAAAAAAAATATATATATATATATATATATATATATATAGATATATATATATATATATATATATATATATATATATATATATATATATATATATATATATATATATATATATATATATATATCTTTAAATATATTCTATTGAATTTATATTTACCATATAAATTTACTAGGAAAAATGTTGTGCTTACATCTTACTATTATTAGCAATGTTGAGTGAATTTCAACTCCTAAGCTATTTGTTATTGTTGTACTCATAAGGAACTACGCCTGCATCTTAAGTGCTTATGTTGGGGAAGGCTTACATAAATTATCAAATATTTTCGTTTAAAATGGCCACCATTTGCTTCAGGATTACTGATGTCATTTTTTAAATAAGTTCTCAAAGGCATTCATGATGTATATGCTTTCTTGTTACGTAACCAGTATTCCCTATGTACACTGCTACGAACTGGGAGCTCATTGAATGTGTATCCTATATACATCATCAAAGCTCCCAGGGAGAAGTCTCCCTGTACAATATTTACCTGCTGCTCTATCCATCTAAACCAAATCAATATCGGCGAGAGTTAACTTTAGAGAATTATTTTTATTACACTGTTCATTTTTTAAAACGCTTACAATTTAAATTTAATTTAATTTTCACTTATTTAATTATGTTAAACATCTATCAATATTGAGTGAAGCGCTTTTTATTTGACCTGTCGCGCTTCACAGGTGAGCGCTAGCTTGTAGAGGGAACTGAGAAGGCTAAAAGGCCGATGGAGGATCGCGGCTCAAGCCAACACCTCACTCCTTACCACTTGATCGTACACTGAACAGCACTTTCAACGCAACTTCAACTGCGTAATTACTCGATGTACTTAAAGAATGGGTAGCAGCACGCTCCCTTTTGGACTTGAACAAGACTGCCTGGCATGCTTTGCCCAAGAAATTTAAATACTGTTCCTTCGTGAGCTTTCAACCTAAATTCTCTTTAAAGGTGTTGAGTAGCCGAACACGTGCGCTCTCGTTCCAAGAAAGCTTTTCCCCCCATTCCGTCTCGCTTGCTCGAATGGTGAATATGCGAAACTGGGAAAATTGAGCGAAAAAGTGCTTTTCGCCTAAATTTTCGGCTTTCCCACGATCTTTTGAGGTGAACTAGCGAAACCGGGGACCTTTTTTTTGTGGTAGAGAGGTGAATGCCATTTATGCACAGAGTGTGGGGCTCCCATGCTCACAAGAAGGCGACTGGACTACCCACTATACACTTCAACCTGAGAACCCAGCTTGGAACCGTTTGACACATTACTTCGGGCCAGGCCTCGTTTTGTTACGTCGTGCGGCACCTTCAAGCTTGGGGATCCCTTTCCTAGCGGGAGTGGGGAGAGGAAGTGCCAGAAAAGCGATCCCCCAGCCTGCTGCTGTGAGTCCCTTTTATATTTTAGGACTGCTCGAGCATAATGTGCCACCTGGTTCAATTTGTCAACTGATTCGAGCATCAACGCAACTATATTATCCGGGGTGAGCTCTCCTGTCTCCCTGTAGAGGTCACATTGACCCATTTTGTACTCGCAAAAAATGTGTCGCAGGCATTGTCTTCCTCTCCTGGGCAAAACCGACAATCGGGAGACCGTGACTTACCAATCTTGTGCAGGTAAGACTGACAACACTCATGCCCGCTCAAAAGCTGGGTCAGATAGAAGTCAGTCTCACCATACTTTCGATTATGCCACGGTCTCACACCCGGGATGAGGCGCGCAGTCCACCTTCTCTTCGCGCAATTCGACCAAGACTGCTGCCAATCGTTGAGCGAGCGCGGTCTCTCCTCGCGGGCAACGCTCTCCCTCGCACCCTCGTTTCGGAGCAGGTAAATAGCGCGGCGCTCTCTAGCAAGGAGGGCGACAGGTTTCACGCCTGCAATAACTCTCACCGCCAGATCAGAGACTGTCGGATACGAAGATACAATCCTCAGTGCTCCTCTTCTCTGTACCTGTGCCAAACTTTTCGGTATACTTGCTCCATACTTCTGCTCCGTACAGTAGCACTGACCCTACAGCACTCATCAAGAGGCGTCTTCTTTATGGGCTGGGGCCCCCATTGTTGGCCATAAGTCGACTCAGAGCCGATATTCCTGAAGCAGCCTTCTCAGCCGTTGCCCTGATTTGCTCAGAGAAACTCATCTTCGAGTCGATCAGTAGCCCCAGGTACTTCACTGATGGCTTCGATTCGATTCGTAAGTCTCCAATACTGATCATCCTTACTCTAGGGATTTTCTTTTTTGTCATGGTGACCACTTCGGTTTTCTACAGAGCTAAACTCAACCCGCGAGCAGTTACCCAGTCCCTCACTTGGCGCATTAGCATACCTAGCCTAAGTTGCGCCTGTTCAACGGTGCGTCCAGGGACCAGAGCCGCAACATCATCCGCATAGCCGACCAAGTGCGACTCATCTGGCATCTCGAGTCTCAGTAGCCCATCGTATGACACGTTCCATAGGTCTGGACCAGGGATAGATCCCTGGGCAACACCCGATGTAATTTCCATCCCTTCACTTTCAGTTTTGGCAGTGGAAAGTATGGGCACTCAATTGCTTTTTCATCGCGGACAGCGTCAATACGGACGAGACGGGAAGGGAAGAGTGTCTGCACTATATCGTCCATATTTTCCATGTCATGTATGCAAGTCATCCGTAAAGCACCAAGCCACTAAACAGGGGAGGTGTTTAGTGGGTAGTCCAGTCGCGTATGGGAGTCCCACACTCTGTGCATAAATAGCATTCACCTCCTTACCACAAAAAAAGGCGCCAAGCTTGTGCATAGCTAGCTTGTAGGCAAGGCTTGCTTACATTATTTACTAGATCTTGCCAGCAGCGAGCCTTGCTGTTGTTAATCAATTCACGAAGGCATTTTCTGCCCGACTAATATGCAGTTACCCGGTCGCATGCCTCAGCACGGTTCCGTACCTATTGAGCCTCACGCCAAAGCTTGTGGCACTCTATTCACTTTTTAGCGATTTTGGTTGACGGCTAATACACTGGGGCCTTGCAACACCAGGGCTTTCATCGGGGCATACAAGTGCTGCAAGTAATCGTGTTGATGCTTATAGTTGAGTTCACGAGAACTTTAGCCGCCAGTTCTTCTATTCTGTACAAACTATCCTGCAGCGGAGCACCGGCAGTGAGGATCTCGACGAACTTCTTGACGCCCACCTTTCTGATGCTCCACCCAATTGTAGAAGGTCGAGCGCGTGGACGTCGGGAGACAATATCATTAATCTCAAACAAACTGTTGCTCTACAATTATGTTTCCTCCATACTAAGGACTTCAAGGCGCATGTCACGTCCGATATGGTTCCTTCATAGCCAATACAGCGGAAAGACGGCGCATTCCAAATGTTTAGTACGACGAGTACCACCCTTGCCACCATTTCTAGGAACGAGCACGTTATCATCTGAATTTGAGACAGCACCTTTCAAAGCATTAAGTTTGGCTTGGAAAGTTTATATCGGTTTGTTCGGCGCTAGGTACATACAATAGAAGTTGGTCCATGAGCATCGAGTCGCATATGTTAATGCATTTGGTGAGGTGGATTTCTTTTAATTCGTGAGAAGCCCAAGCATCCAGTTTGTTTACATAGCCAAGCTGTTGTGGGTGCAACTTAACGGTTGAATGTTATATGACGAGCTTCTATGCTATCTCTCGAGTTGTCATACGTCAGTTAGTTTCGTTTAAAGCCTTTATTTTGTCGCTATCAGTAGTGGTTGGACGAGCAGTATGTGGTGCATTTTGCACATTAAAATTTCCAAAACAAAAGCGAGGAAAGCAACGCTGACACTGGCGCTCAGTAAGGCAGTCCCTACCATAAACTTCACACAAATTCTTTCGAGCTTCTGCTATTTTACTCTTTCGGAAGTAAAACAATAAAATATGCCGATTATGCTCTCTTTGATTGTCCATTTACAGGTTAATTTTTGACTAACTTGTTGTTTGCTGATACGCTAACATTTTGACTGAAGATAGTCTAAAGTCAATCTCTAAAATAGTATATAACAATATAAGCCATGCAATCTCTACTACATGAAATGTGCAGTTTACCTCATCTGTTATGCAGTTCTTGTCATCTGTTATCGAATAAAAGTCGCAACAACAAAAAATATAAACACGGGACAAACTTACTACCCTTTCCTTTGGAAGTCGGTTAAGAATCAGAAATGATATTTTCAGAACTCGCAGAATTTGTGAGTGAAAATCTTATTCTGCGTCTAGGGAAGTTTAAGGGTTCGAACAAATTTCGACATGACCGTAGGCATAGGCAGAGCTGAAATGCTCAGTTGGATGTATGCCCTTGCCAGGATTGAAGAGTGTGACCTGAACATTATCATACCAGTAAACCGCTTTTAAGGAAAAAATTCCAAACCCTTGCCACAATCGGTCTGGCCAGGAAAGCCGTGTGTCAATTACGATAGTCGCGCGACCATCTTGTCGTAGTTTGGTCAAAACCTAAGAAATAAATGGTATTGGAAGCTTTAATGACAGTTGTTAATGGTTTTCGTGTACGCAAATTGCAATACGACAATAAAATATTCATCTTGACCAAGAACTCTTCGAAACGTCCATACATATTGGCAAACAAATCAATAGCATGCATAGAATGCTGTTGCATCCTTTGTGATGACAATATGTTTATTCACTAGCTTCTCGGACACATTTCTGCAAACTTTAAATATGGCTGTCAATTTGTGGTTTTGGTCTTATCTTCTGCATCCTATCATCGGATATACTTTCATGTTCCGTAGAAACCACTGCGGTTATTGGTTTCGGCAGAAAGTTGAAATGTTACAGTAATTTACATTTGATGCCATTTCCATATAAATCATTCATGGAAACAGCTTCCGTTATTTCTATTACCTGCATATATGTATGTACATACATGATATTTCAAGCTGGCATGTTATAAGTCTTTTATTCGAAAATGTAGACACTTTTTAAATTAATTGAAATGAATTGAAGCTGGTTACCATTGGAAGTAAATTGTACGCTTTTTTATTTGTTTAAGTTTTACATGAAAATTTATGATTTTTTGCAAAAATATATACACGCGGTATTTTTGCAAAAAATTTAATAATCACTAATATTCCAAGAGCAGAGAGTAGGATTTTTTTCAGGATTAGAATCATGGACGATTTTGTTTGGGCAAGTAGTACATCAACAGTTCTAACTGACGCTACAGGTGGATTTGGCGGATGATTTGTATGAAATAACATGAAGTCACGTTTTATTATAAATTTGAGATTTAACTTTACTCATCTAATGCATAAATGATTTCATTTTTAAAACAAAATTTGTCACGGTGGCCGCATACTTGTATTTGCACTTATTTTTGTTTTAATCGTGGGTACACAAAATTGCTCTAATTTCGTTGAAACTGCAGTAGTTTTCGGTACCTTAAGGCTAGGTTTATCTAACAAACAGTAGCTTTGACTATAAATTTCATTGATTTTAAGGGTATCCTGTTCCCTTCAAGGGTTTCTCCAAGATTTTCAATATATTAGCTCAAAGATATCTAACGCCAGATGTAACACAATTTTCACAAAAATTTACATTCCCATCGAAACTTCGCTTAAATTTGCGTTTTAAATGTTCTGAAGACCTCACAAGCTTTAATAGAAAAAAATATCGCTGGCACTACCAGCCGGAAAGGCAAATTTCTCGTAGGTACCCTTATTTTTAAAAGCAAATTCATTTCATTGGGCCCCACTTTTAAAGTCAAACACCATTTAAGGAAAAGTAAAAGTACCAAGAGAGTCCTCCTACCAGAAGGGTACTGTAAAGTAATTAGTAAATCAAACAACGTTTTCTGAATATCAATACTTGACTTACATATACATATATTCGGTGATTTGAGCTCGGAAAATAATGAAGGGTGATTCATAAAAAGTGTACCCATGTGAATGGGCCTTAACTCTTATTTATCACCAATTTCCATATATTGACAGATTATGACAGTTTAGTCTTTTACGATTTTAACCATGGCGTCATATACGTCAGCCGAACGTTTTATTTTTTTTAAAACTTTTTCCAAAAATAATGAATCGCCAGTGCAAACATTTCGCGCTCTACGTGAAATCGACTATTTTCACGAAATGGACCCATAAATTGGCCGGCGAGATCGTGTGATTTGACTCCTTGTGACTTCTTCCTTTGGGGATTTCTAAAGGACCGTATTTACCCAGACTACTGAAGCATTAAAAAACAATATTCGAGCCAATATACGCCTAATAACACCGGGAATGTGCGAAAATGTCATCGAAAATTACAATCATCGTTTGATAGTCTATAAAGCAGCTCGAGATGCGCATATGCCCGAAGTAATGTTTCATATTTAATTGTAAGGGACCAAATTTTCATAATAAATAACCATCACAGCTCAATCTTCACTAAAACTATGTTTTTTTCGACAAAAATGTGTACACTTGTTATGAATCACCCTTTATATGGTTATTGTATATTTTATGTTAGTAGTCTGTTGACCTTAATGTTTGAGCAGTCATGATAATACTCGTATGTCAATGTTTTAAAATATTTCTAAATTGCTCATCAACACCCTTACACACCTGTAGTGTTTGGGTCCTTTGAGAACATGTCTTTGCATAGTATCACCTGTAATTGTTGTTGTGATTGATGAATGTCAATCGCCTATAACTTAGGTGTTTATGGCTTGATTTTTATGAAGCTTTCAAAAAACATGCGTCTTACATCAGAAAATCTAGATACTCATTTTTGGAAAATTCCATTGTCATCCTTCGATTTTATGGATGAAAACGTAAAAATCATAAAATGTACTATTATTAACAAACTTGATCGAATTTTAACATCTGAGGTGGTTTTTGGCCTTGTTCTTATAAAGATCTCCTTTCGTAATTTTTTCAGAATCTCCGGTCCAAAGATATCGAACCGCGAATGCGGGGGAAACAAATTTTCCTCTGCACGCTCCTTGCTCCTCTTGGTTTAGGACCAGTTTTTAAAAGTTCACACCAAAATATTTTATTTGACACCCATATTGGCTACCTTTGGTAAAAAAATTTGTTTTCCTGTATATGCTACTGGCCTTCGTGGTAGGCTCCGATGTTCTGGAGTTGTGCAGAGAATTAAGGAGTTCTTGAAATATGATGCCCATCTTTCCTTAATCTTGTTTTCATCAGTGATGATATTGCAAGTATCGTAACGACAGAACGTGGTTTTGGGCTGATAAGCACGTTTCAAGCTTTTCACTACTTTGTATGCTTGTCTTGTGTTGTTTCTTGCTGGATTTACATCGAAACTTCTCAATTGGTCGTCGTAGAACTTTCTTTTCTCAACCCCAATTATCCTACTCACTACTCTCCTGAGATAGAAATCAGAGCTATTTTTTGTAGTTGGGAGATGAATATCATTGATGCAAAGAATATGCATCTTGCACGCTCGCTAACGACTGGACTACCCACTAAACATCTCCCTCGTCAACCCGAGAATCCAGCCTGGAACCATATGACACCTACTTCGGGCCAGGTCTCGTTTTGTTACGCCATGAGGTACCTTCAAACTGGGGGAATAACTCTTCTAGTGGGAGGGGAGAGGGGAAGAGGATTTACCAGACAAGCAATCCCCCACCCCCAACTGCTGTGAATACCTTTTAACTTTTAAGAGTGCCCGAATATAATACGCCATCTGGTTCCATTTGTCAACCGGTTCGAGCATCGTTCGGCTATATTATCTGGGACGAGCTTTCCCGTATCCCTGTAGACGTCCCTTCGCAGTCTGTCCAATTTAGTGCACGCAAAATATGTGTGGCAGGCACCGTCTTCCTCTTCTGGGAAAAATCGACAATCGGGGGACCGTGACTTACCAATTGTGTGTAGGTAGGACTGAAAAACCTATGCCCTCTCAAAGCTGGGACAGATAGAAGTCAGTCTCACCATAGCTTTGATTTAGCCACGGTCTCAAATCGACACGCGCAGTCCACCTTCTCTTCGTGCAATTAATCCAAGAGTGCTGCCAATCATTGAGTTTGCGCTGTTTTAACTCGCGGACAATCATCTCCTTTGCGTACTCGTTTCGATGCAGGTAAATATCTAGCAAGGAGGGCAACAGGTATCACATCTGCAATAACTCTCACTGCCGAATCAGAGACTGTTGGATTCGAAGATGCAATTGTTAGTGCTCCTCTTCTCTGTACCTGTGCCAAGCGTTCTGGGTATACCTCCTTGCTGAGAGCGTCGCCCCCTATTTCTGCTTCGTACAGTAGCACTGATACTACAGCACTCATCAAGAGGCGTCTTCTTGATGGACTGGGTCCCCTTACGTTGTGGGTAGCTCGGTTGCTTGTGAACGAGCGAACCCCATACTCAATGTGTTAATGGTATTCGCCATTAACACGCCGTACACGTTCCGTACATGTTCTATAGGTCTGGGCCAAGAATAGATCCCAGGCAACACCCGATGTAGCTCAATTCCTTAGTAAAATCTGTGTCGTGTTATAAAGTAGGGTTTGGTCTATCAGGTAGCCCCTCAGAAGTTGCAAAAGATATTCTTGGACTTGGAAGGTGGACTTCAACACATCCAGAATATCCACCCATCTTGTGGAGTTGAATGTGTTCCCAACGGCGAATATAACCAGTAGAGCGGCTATGTGCCTCTATCTTTTAAACCGCACTTAACAGCTTTGGAGTCGCATCATTGCTGGAGCGATCTGTTTTAAAGTATACTGCCGAGGAGGTGAATAAGCGAATTTATGTTTTTGTGGGCCTGTGACTCCCGTTTCGACTCTTTTGAATAATCTTCAGTGTCTAAAGTATATGTGGAAAGAAATGACTTAGGTGTCCATTTTTTTTTGGTTTGTCTTGCCTTCGTTTAAGTCGAGAAGTGTGGCCCAGTACTGAGAAGTACTCGGTCTTTTGGTTTGTTTGTGTAATAATGTCATAGGGTCAGTTGCATCCCATATTGTTGTGAGAGAAAGATCTTTATTGCTCTTTGTTTCTTGTCGTTAGTTTACGTGTTCTCCTTCCCATGTATACAATACCAAGGCCCTTACATGTCAGTTTGTATATGCCGCTATTCTTGTATATCGGCGTGTCATTCAGTGTTGGTTTGAGTTTGTTTTTAAGGTGCTGAGTTTTAAATGCAGTTAGCAGTTTGTGTTTCTTAAAGCAGTTTGATAGCATGAATGTCTGTTTGCCAATGTTCGATAACGAACACCACTGTTAGTTATTCTTATGAGTTTCAGTCAGTTGGCGTTTATGTTTTGTTTGTACCGTGTAATTAGTTTGTCACATTATTTGTATTCTTTGTTACTAGCTATTCTGTAAATGATCTTTGACTCGTTGGAGTACTTAGTAGGAGGCATGGGGATGAAGTGGACTGTCCTACCCCAATGACTAGTATGCTTCTAGTTTATGTTGTCCAGAGTGGTTAGATGTTACGTGTATGGTGTGATCAGTTGTGGTTGGTTTTTTATATATTTCGTAGTCGAATCGTATTTGTTCACGTGTCATGGTTAGGTCCATATACATGAGTTGTCGATTTGTTTCTTAGAGTGAAATTTATATTCGGGTCTATTTCATTCATACAGGTATGTTAAGTTGTTCGTCTTGTTAATTTTGTCGTGAGTCAATAATTATGAAACAGCTTCCTATAGTTTGTAAAGTATTACATTGGATCTTTTGACAATTCTTCGTATGAGGAATTCTTCCAGAGATTGTATGAATATCTCTGACGTTATTGAGGATATTGGATGCCCCATGCCCAGCCTGTCCTTGGTTGAACTTAAAATAGTCTTGCTTCGATACAAGATCTAGTGCAAAACAGCTCGACTCTTTCCTTTCAAGGCGCTTATCAGACTTAAATATAAGCAGGATGTGTGCTTTTGAGAGAAATCCTTGTTTATCGAATGGGGTGAGCTCAAATCATTTAAAAAGGCACTTTTGCCAATCAGCAGGAGAACACTCCTGCCAGAAGGGCATTGTGAGTGTAATTGTGTCTCGAACAATACCTGCTGAATATCAAAAATTGACTCATATTCAGTTTCCTCAAATTGATTTTGAAAAACTAAAATATGTTTATTATACTTACATACACCACAATTTTATTTTCAGTGTGTTAACGTCATTGTTGGAGTAACCATATCACTGTTATCAAAAATATAGTTTCCGATGGTTCCTATCTGGTTAGTAAGCAAAGCATCTCCGACTTTTTTCTACACTTTCTCTGGTCTAGGATGTAGATTTGGTCCTTCCAGGTGCACGTCTTTGGTGAATATTTTGCTCAGCTTGAATTCTTTCCATCAGCCTGGAACTGTGAAATACGGAAGATCATAATTTCTATATGCTTCTTACTACTCTGTAGACATTATTTCAAGCAGAGGTATTTGTTATGGTTTGTCATTCTTGAAAGGAGAATAAACACAGCGACTTTAAATTCACTATATGCAACTTAACACGAAGATCGAATTTTCATTGGGTCCCTTTTCAGCTGAGACTATTGTTTCTATTATAAATCCTGCTAGAAATTGACCCATGTTTATTAGTAGGTTTCCTTCTTACCATCCATTCAAAATAGAATTCGAAATCATTTCTCTTCATATTGATCAGTCTTTTCCATGGTCATTTTCCTAAAATATTTTTAAAGTTTCCTTATTTACGGTTTCTTTGTTTTGAATCTTAGTCTGCTAAACGATTTTTCACAAAACAGGGATAAAATTGACCTTTCTGTTCTTTCTTGATGATATGCATCATGTTTCGAAAAAGAAATAATTGAAACAAAAACAAATATTTAAAAATTCTAGTTTTTGCATTTGCAAATTCAAAATAAGGTTCATTCCAGATGCGCAATAGATGCAAACTTTTAGACCAGGCTAAATACTCCCGAGGTAACAAACGCTTTTGATGGCTGTGGAATGTTCCGCATAAATATTTTCAAATAACTGACTTATTATTTTCCTAGTTCCACGTCACACCTGCCAACTTGAAGAGTCTTTAATAGCGTTTGGCTTAGTGTAATCACTATCCATTATGAATTTCCAAGTGAATGTAGGAAAACTAATTAAGTGGTTAAAGCCATCCGTCATGCACATAATGAGTTCTCATACTAACGTTCCTTCAAAGGGAAATATCCAATTCTTAATCCGGCTTGATGCCGTCACCATCAAAGAGTCAATTGCAACGCGTAATAGAGTCCCTTCAATTAAAGTTCGAGCAGGTGATATAATTGCAAGCACGCCGCTTTTAAATTGAGGTGTCGACAGATTGTCAGTTTGGCACACAAACCTACATTCAAGTTACGATGTGGTTCCCGTTTTCAACGCTAACAGTCAGCTACCATTTTTTATCACGCTCCCAGGGCCGGATGCATAGAATTATATGCCTTTGTGCGGGTGGTGCTTTGCCTTAGAGTGAGTGGGTTGGATGGGTGGCAGTAATCGGCGGAGATGATGCTTATCGCGGTGAGAGTGAGTGCTTAGTGAGGAGAACTTGTCAGCTATGGCATTACTCACGCCAAGGATTTGGATTGCATGATGCAGGACCCTTTTCATCATGCCCATGAGTATTTCTCTCACATTCCGTCAAGTTGAATAGTTCAAATGGGGCTGCCGTGTGACTTCACTTTATGATAACATTTAGTGAAATTTACGTAACAGTTATTTAAGAGGCTTGTAGTGGACTAAGTCATCCCATACATGTGTACATGTAATATTTTTTCATTTTTAGTCGTTTCTACTTATGAAGCCATATTGAAATCGTGTCCCCCGGTGTATCACATCATTTTATTCGCAAAACTATAGCCAGCTATGAATGCCAAACTTGGTGAGTGAATCCGGTGTAATAGTCGCTTGAAAGTTTAGGTATCAAAATAAAGCTTCAAAGATTTCTAAAAGTGGGTTCTCCCCATATAGGAAAGACGCCCGGAAAACGTTTTTTTATGAAAGGATGTCGTATACTTGGGCAGTCCCAAAAGTACCCGACCCGACAGGAAAATAGTAAAAAATTGCCAAAATGTGTTTTATTTTTCAACATATTCTCCTTTCGCCTCGATACACTTTTCCCAACGATGTTCAATAACTTCGATACCCGCTTTATAGTAGGAACATTTATGTGAAGTGCAGATCGTACGAGCGTAGTGCGACGAAGAAAGTGTGATGGAGAGAGTGGAAGGGAATGGAGGTTTTATAAAAAAAAAAAAAAAAACCGTCAAGCTCCTCAAAATAGATTTTAACCACAGACTCTATCTCTTCGTCAGATGGGACCATTTTTTCTTGATTTCATCACTCAAACGCTGCATACTATGCGCCATTGATTGTTCTTCCTTATTGGAGATAATCAATAAATATTATTCCACGCACATCCTAGAAAACGGATGCCACGGCCTTGCCAGCTGACCGAACGGACTTTGCTTTCTTTGGAGCCGGTTCTCCCTTTGCAGTCCACTGCTTTGACTGCTCCTTGGTATCATGTTGCTGTTTGTGCTCCATTGTGAGCAAACTCGGCACCCATCTTGCGCACAGCTTTCTCATGACCGAATTTCCCGTGAAAATGTGATGCGCAGCACTTTTTGAAATGCCTGCCATGTCTTTAAGTTGACGGACATCCAATACCAATTTGTTAATTTTCTGACGTAGTGACCTCACTTGGTCGACCAGTGCGGTGTTCATCTTGGCAGCTCGTTCGACCTCGCTTAAACTCAGCTACCCAATATTTGACCATTGTAAACGAAGGAACAGACTTCCCAGAGTGGAATCCAACTCGGCTTTGATATCGGTTGAACTTAGACCTTTCAAATGAAAGTATTGTATCACATAACGATGCACGATTTTTTCCATATTTAAAAATTCACTGAAAGCGTTCACTTTGGATGTCTGTCAAAAGAATAATAATAAACGTACCGTTATGAATTTTTCACATTAAGTTGTTGAAAGGTGGTATTGTCAATCGCATTAATTTTGTTTTTAAAACTACTTGTATTTATAAGTCAGGTCGGGTACTTTTGGGACTACCCTCGTAGAGTATCAAATGAAAGGAAAGCTCCCCAAAATAAGTCATGAACTTACACTACTTTCAACAACAAAAAAGCATGAGTTTTGAATTTTATTTTTCCTAAGCGAAATCGTATGAGTATCCTTAATTCAACAAAATTCTTTACGCAAATAGTCCTACATAAGGTTCCCAGTTTCCGTATGTTTCATACTACAATTGAATCATTTATACGCAAGTCGTAGATATTTGCACTTTGTGCGATTGCAGCAATGCCGCGTTATTCTACTGTATGGGCTGTTCAAGGAACAGACACAGTACTGATTGGATTTATTCAAAATTTTCAAAGGAGATGAATACCTATCATAAATATCATTGAATTCCCGTTTAACCAATGACATTAGTAAAATAAAGAGTGGTCCAACCATAATGCACGATCTTAATTGTGAGTCACACCACAACGTCAAGTTTTTCGCCAAACTTAATTTGACATTTCTTTGTTTCAGTGTTTGAAAAATTCAACCGTGGAGAGGTACACAATTATTCAGTGCGTTAAGGTCGTTTTTCTGGGGATATTTAAAAGGAAAAGTGTACGTCAATAAGCCCAGAACAATTCAAGAGCTAAAGGATCAGATCATTTAGCACATTAACGACATTGAACCTTAAAAATGTCTCAGAGTTATTGAAAATATGGAATATCGGATAGAAGTATGCCAATGTAGCTGTGGCGATTATTTCGGTGATATTTTGTCATATGCATAATTCTCATAGGTTCTTCTATTATAATAAAATATGTTAACGTTATTCTCTGAAAACTTTTTGATTTAGCGTGAGCGTGTCCAACATAATTTTGAAACTGTTTACTTAACAACAGTTTTTGACTTATACATACATTAAATATATTCTGAGGAAACGCGCTTTTAGTGTAATAGTATTGCTTAGCATCTCCGAGGCATACCTTCCACTAAATTTTCGGCATATTCGAGGGGAAGCGCCCTCCAAATGAGTCAAATTTGTCGGGAGAGCAGCTTCAAAGTGTAAACACGATTTCCACAGAGCTTCTGCTTGATTTAGGCCTAGACATTTTCGATAGGATTTGCTTCAGGTGATTGTGAAGGCCATCCAAGTATCACAATGCATTGTTCGGCAGTCGTTAATAGAGCGTGTGATAACTCGTAGCCTTTTTGCTTCAATTTGACTTGTTCTTGACGTAAGGACAAGCCAGGATTACGCGTAAACAAAGCCACAATTCACCTTTTGTCCTTTTTGGTCATTTTTCCTACCGAGAGTTTTTGACTCTTTAAAGTATAGAACCCACTTCTTGACAAACCATACAGACTTTTCAATGTATTTAGCCGCCACTACATAGCTCATTTTTGATCCTTTAGGTTGTGTGCAAAGGAACACGGCCATGAAGCGCTTTGCGTAAATGGCACTCATCGTGATTTTAGTGTTTTCCCGACGGAAGATTGACTTCAACTGAATTTTTTTTTTCAAAGCACCAAAGACAGTGGTTTTCTCTACCAATCGAAAAAAATTTGAAGTAGATATCACTTACCGATCGCAAACTATGCTGGACACGCTCTTACTTAACAGACTGTACAATTAACATCGTGCGTTTTGGTTGCGCCACCCTTTATCAATTAAATTGTGGTAATGTTTTTTTAGTCTGAACCAAGCATTGGATGTCTATGCTATTGAAATGTTCAGAGAGTATATTCGTTATTGATGTCTCATATAAAAAGAGCACACCTCTATCCACGCAGTTTGTTTACAAATGAAATCGATGCCAGAAATGAAAGCTTATGCAAGATACAGAGAGAGAGAGAGAGAGAGAGAGAGAGAGAGAGAGAGAGAGAGAGAAAAAAATGTATTAACAATTTCACTTGATGCTGCATACACAAAATAAATAGAGTCACTTGAAATATAATTGAAGTAAGTATGAGTGATTTCTATTTAATGACTGCAACAGGTGCTACAATTCTGTCTGTTTATGTTATCTCCATGTCCATTACAGAGGGCCCTTATTTAATGGCACTCCAAAAAGAAGTCTGAATTCAGTAATTAGATGTGGCTGGATGATCGCAGGATGCTAAATTCAATTTCTCACAAGTATTCAGCAGTCTCGTTCACTTAGGAAAATCCAATTATAATATGATTTATGATAACCGTGAGACACAATTCAATCGGAGCTGTCTACTACTTTTGTGAAAATGGAACTATGTCCCAATAGTTACAAGATTGGCTGTTATATTATGGAGCTGGACACAAGGCAAAATGAAGTTACTGAAACCTGCAAAGGATACGTGAGAATAATTAATAACCCTCAAGACAATTAGCTTGACGTTGATGTATTTAAGATTTTCCCAGCGCTATTCGATCGTCAACTGTTATTTGATTGAGCTCTGCGATTATAATGTCAACTAAAAACAGTGAAACTTCATTCAATCATGCTATGAACTAAAAAGCATTTAAAAGGGAAAGATAGAGAAAAGAATTCAGGTTTTATACTGAAGTACAAGTAAAAGTAAGACTAAAAATGTAAAAAAACCAAAAAGAAACAAAATTGTAATTCACACTGATTAAAGACAAAGTAAAGGTGTTCAAAATAAAGAATTTATCAAATCTAAAAGAACGTAAAACTCAAAAAACAGGGACTATGTACAATTGCAGTTTAATGCTGATTACAGATCAAAGAAATCGTTGAATGGCAATGACCAGGATTAAATTTAAAAATCTGAAGTCGGCGCCAGGAGCTTTGTTTTATTTGCATCTATTGGAGCCTTGAATATCAAAACTTGACTCATACTCAGGCTCCCCAAATTGATTTTGAAAAACTAAAATATATTTGTTATGCACTTACCTATGCCGCAATTTTATTTTCAGTGTGTTCATTTCATTGTCGGAATTTGTCACCCTTAAATTGATAGCGCCACTTTTTACTTCAACTAAGGCGATTGCTCCAGGTTTTCGAGGCAAAATACATGAACTATACGAAAGGCAAAGCATCCTCAATCTGTTTAAGATCTCATTCGTTCAAAAGAAGCAGTAAATGTGATAAATGTAATTATAAGCACACAACTCAGCTATGTTTGGTTTCATTTTTGCGCTGCAATGGTGCTAAAATATTGAACAAGCATACATCAATAAGATACACGTTGACACCTAAAGCACGGAAGCTGTGTCTGGCCGTTGTAGGCTGGCGGAACTAGTCGCAGTTGCTTAGTATATTACAACACGAGGCATACCTTCCACTAAATCCGATCTCATACCGAGCATGAATTTTATTGATTATTTTGTCAGCTATGAGAGCTTGTGTTTCATATTTGGCAGGATAAAGAACAAGAAATCATCTGGTATTCACGGTTTTCCTAATACAGCTCTGCAACATTTGCCTGAGGTTGCTATTAGGAACTATTGCAATTCTTCAGCAACATAATGAGCAATTCATATTTTCCAAATATGTGGAAAAAGGTATGGTCCTCAAATTCGATACGTGGTGGTCAAGACGCTAAAAAACTATTTATTCTCTAATTTTCCACTATTTACAATAACACCATGACTTGTGATAAATCTCGATAAAAACTTATATTACTGAATGCTCGTCAATTGCTAACTCTCGTGAGGTTTGGAATGAAGTGTTCTTATCTTCTCGTCAACGCGATATCAACTTCCAAGAGAACGTTCCACTTGCGTAAGAACTGCTGACCATGCACCCGTGCGACCACTAGACATGCTGAGTGGAGCTTTGGTCGTGTAAATTGATATGGCATGTTTGCTTGAGGCGATTGCTGCGTTGGTTGAAGTATCGGACAATGTTGCAATGCAAGTGCTGCACAACGGACACAGTTGCACGCTAGTGAAGCATCGGACAATGTTGTAATGCTAGCACTTGCGCCACATTACTCCCCCCGCAGTGGCTTGGCCACGATAATTTTATTCGAAGCGTACGGGTGGCCGGATCTAACGCCCACTGCGCGTGGTTGTTGTTGGTTCGCTAGTAAGGGGCCTCACCTTCGAAGTAGATTCTGGCGTGAGGAATGCGGTATTGAGCCGGTCGACCAAAATCGAGGCAGAGTGTCCATTAATATCCGTTCTATATGATGACGTGTGAGCTGCTGCCTAATGCTCGGTGTACGAACGTTGGGGTGGTGTGCGGTGTCTCGAGGTCGCAGTTTTGTCATGCATGACCTGAGATCACACAAGAAGTCCGTTTCGTTGATGTTTGGCTGGGATAAGGTGGAGAATTCCCCCGGAAGCCGTAGGCTGGTACCGCAGACCATGTCTGCGGGTGTAGCGTTAATATCTTCCTTCAATGTGGTGCGCAGTCCTTGGAGTACAAGAGGAAGTACCTTCGTCCATTCGGCTGTGTCGTAGCAGCGGATGGCGGCTTTGACTGTGCGATGCCATCTCTCAATGATTCCGTTGGCAGCAGGATGGTACGGGGTTGTCCGCAGGTGGTTGATTTCCAGAATACGGGTCAGCTCGGCGAACATTTGGCTCTCGAACTGGCGTCCCAGGTCGGTAGTTATTCTTGCCGGCACTCCAAAACGGCTTATCCATGCATTGATAAGCGCCTCGGCGACTGTTGTTGCGGTGATATTCTGGAGCGGAACGGCTTCGGACCAACGTGTGAACCTGTCAATGAGGGTTAGGCAATAACGATAACCATCGTTTGGAGATAGTGGTCCGATGAGGCCAATGTTGATATGCTCGAACCTGGTGTCCGGAGGGGGGTGACTTGACGTGGCGTCCGACCTTGTTGCGCTGGCAGGCCATGCAGCCTCGTACGAAGCTATTGATCTCCTTGTTCACGGCTGGCCAGAAGGAGCGGTCGGTAATGAGTCATCTAGTTGCTTGATTGCCTGGGTGGGCTAGGCCATGCATCATCTGCATGATTCTTGAACTAAGCTACTGCGGTGCGTAGGGCTGAACCTTGTTGTCAGTGACTATGCAATGTAGTGGCGTGGCGGAATCAGCTAGCTCCTGCTACTTCCACTCGAGTTTATTCCTGTTTTCTAACAAAGCCTTGAGCTCTGTATCGGTTTGTTGAGCTGAAGCGAGAGAAAGGAGGTCGTTCTTGGAAATCGTACTCACCCGAGACAAGCAATCCGCGATGGAGTTATTCCGGCCCGGAATGTGGCGGATGTCAACCGTGAAATGGGAAATAAAATCCAGCTGACGTTGTTGTCTCGGTGATGCCTTCTCCAGTCGTTGCTGGAACGCAAACTGTAATGGCTTGTGGTCAGAGAAGACCGTAAAGTGGTTGATGGCCTCGTGAATGGCTAGCAACTCCCAGTCGTAGGGGCTGAAGCGTAGCTGGGTGTCGTTCAGCTTGCGTGAGAAAAATCCCAGAGGCTCTGTTCCAGTGCTCGTTGTCTGATGCAGGACAGCTCCGAGTCCATCATCCGATGTGTCCACAGTTAGGGACCGTTTAGCTGCTGGATCATGATGCGCAGGTGACGGAACCTTGGTCAGTTCCGACTTGCACCTCTCGAATGCTGCCGATGCCTCGTTGATCCACTTAAGCTCTGTTTAAGTGCACTTCTTGTTTCCCTCTATCAGTTGTTGGAGCGGGCGTTGGTCTTGAGCAGCATGCGGCAGGAACCATCTGTAGAAGTTAATCATCCCTAGGAATGACTTAAACTGCAGTGATGTCCTGGGCTTCGAAATAGCGGATATGCCTTGCATCTTCTCTGGCAAAGGTTTCAGTCCACCGGATGAAATCGTATGCCCCAAAAATCGAATCTAGTCGAGTCCAAATTGGCACTTGTCTTTGTTGATCGCAAGTCCGTATTAGCGTAGACGGCTCAACACCTCTGACACATGCTATTGGTGCGGCTGCGGGTCCAGTGAAAATGCCAATATGTCATCTATGTGCACGAATACATTATTGAGTCCCCTTAGCACCTCGTGCATGAAGCGTTGGAAGGCCTGGCCCGCATTGCATAGGCCAAAGGTCATGCACACGAACTCAAATAATCCAAACTGCATGATAATCGCCGTCTTCGGGACATCACTCGGCTCGACTGGAATCTGATGAAACGCCTTTTGTAGATCGATTACAGTAAAGAACTTCATCCCGTGTAAAGCAGCAGTGCAGTCTTGTAGGAGTCCGATTGGATATCGATTCGGGACGGTGCATGCATTGAGGGCTTGATAGTCACTGCATGGCCACCAGCCTCCGTTGGCTTTACGGACCATATGTAGAGGACTGCACCATGCACTATTGGATGGTCGACAGATTCCCAGTTGCGTCATCTTGTCGAATTCGGCTTTCGCAGCGGCGAGTTTGTCGGGAGGAAGTTGGCGTGCCTTCGCGTTCACAGGAGGGCCTTTTGTCACAGTGTGATGCGTCATCGTGCACTTAACGTTGTGACGAGGTGCTGTTGATGTGATTTCGGGAAACTCTGCCAGAATTGCATAATGGGCGTGATAACAGCAAGCCTCGGTTGGAGGTTTGGGCGACTGTGGGCATGATTGTGATGGTACTCGTGGTCTCCCTGGCTTACCGGCACATGAGCCCGAGCACTTGGTCCTTTGTGCTGTGCTCATATGGTCTTTGTCGATTCGGCGTGCCAGCATCACAACCTTTGCCGTCAACCTGGAGAGCTCTGACAAGATTCTCATTGTTGGCAGGGTGACTTCCGCAGAGTCGTGATGCGAGATCGATCCGATGGTGTATGGTTTGGATCCTTTCGTTACTTCGTGGACCCTATCGGCAATCGTTGCCAGAATCTGCAGTGAAGCGTCGTTTGCTGACAGAATGCTGCACAACGTGATGTCCAGTCTGTTTAGCCACATCTGTTTCAGCGTCTCCTCCGAGATGCTGTTCGCGGCGAGTGTTCAGATTTGGTTCAGCAGCTGTGACGGTCGTTGATCGCCCAACTCAACCTCCAACAACAGTTTCTGGATACGCTGCTGGGTGGACTCCGCAATGGATTTAATAATTGTGGGCTTGAGGTTGTCATACTTTTCCTCCACCGGTGGCTTAGACACCGCACTACGCACCTGCTTCACAACTCTTATGTCCAGGCTGGCGACGATCAGTTGGAAACGCGTTGTGTCTCCTGTAATGCAGCTCACCCCAAAAGGAAGCCTCGATCTGCTCGAACCACAGCTCGACGTCCTCCTCCCAGAATGGTTGAGTCCGGGAGGTGGCGTTCTTCACACCGCTTATCTCTCCGGCTTTGGGGTCCGCCCTATCGTGTGTGGCTGCCGGGATGTCGTTTTTGTCTTCGTGTGGCATTTCAATAACTCCGGTCAAGCTTGGGGGGTGTTCGCTTGCGCGCGCCGCTTTACGCCACGGACGTGGTCCCTGTACAATATGTACACTGGGGACGCGATATTTACGACGAGCACGCACAATAGTGTTATCTCGAGAGGGTCACTTTGCACTGCGAGCGCCGAATTTACCACTAATGTGCTCGTCACCTCACCCTTCACCTCTTTCACCGGCTGGTTTCCCATTCACGTTGACGCGGGAAAAGGAACACTATAACGTGAGAATGTTCGTTATCTAACGCCAGGTGCTATGTTACACTCGCGTGAGGCAGGACGTTATGGTCCTCAAATTCGATACGATATTTATTCTCTAATTTGCCACTATTTTCATCAACACCATGACTTGTGATAAATCTCGATAAAAACTTATATTACTGAATGCTCGTCAATTGCTAACTTGGAATGAAGTGTTCTTATCTTCTCGTCGATGCGATATCAACTTCCAAGAGAACGTTCCACTTGCGTAAGAACTGCTGACTATGCACGCGTGCGACCAACAGACATGCTGAGTGGAGCTTTGGTCGTGTAAATTGATATGGCATGTTTGCTTGAGGCGATTGCTGCGTTGGTTGAAGTATCGGACAATGTTGCAATGCTACCGCTGCCGCCACAAAGGCTAAGATCCACATTCCACATTGAGAAATATGAGTTGTTGCCGAATTGCCAATAAGGTTTTCATGCCAGGCATTTGACCATGCATGCAATAACGCAAGTAAACTCAGGCATCTATTGGAAACTAAACAAAAGAAAATGTGTTGGAGCACGTCTCATTCATATGGAAAAAGCCTTTAATACGGTGTGGTTAGGACTAGTTTTTCAGCTCCTTCAGGGCAGGTTCCCCAGACACCTTGTCACCATGATGTGGAATATGTTATATGGGAAATCATTTATTGTAACTGATGGAAGTTCGCCAACAATATGCAACTTCAAGGTCTTGAATTGTCTACAGCAGGGAACAGTTACTGCGCCTCTGCTTTTCTCAATATTCATGCGCAAGCTATTGAACTATTTTAACGTCTCGCCAAAGAGATGATTGATAGCGTTTGCTAATGATCTGATCATCTATACGACAGACCGAAAAGCTACAATAGTTTAGAGCAATCTTCAAAAGATGCTCAATAATGTGCAGCTCTACACCCACAATTTGCGAATGGATATCAATGCGCAGAAGTGCGAAACAATTTTGTTTCGAACAACGCAGCAGGGGGCTAGTCAATATCTGAAACGAAATTGGAAGAATTTTCACATCATGGCTGGTGAGGGTAGTTCAGAACGGGTTTAACATAATTCTTGTGCTCAATACCTCGGTATTCACCTCGATCAATATCTGTACTATATTGAACATGTCAAAATCTTGCTCAGTAAGGCACAAAAAGTAGCTATGGCCCTTCGACGACTCTTTCATTCCAAATTTATTGATCAAAAGGTCAAAGTTATCTGTTACAAGACCCTGGTTGGACCTGTTTTGACATATGGATGTCAGATCTGGTACAACCAGAGTGCTAGTATTGTGGAAAGATTAAGCGTTTTCGAATCTTCGTGCATGTACTGTACTGTCTTCGTGCATGTACTGGTTTGTACAGAAAGCCTGAGATGGATTGGAAGCACTACATATCAAACAGAAAAATTTATCAAACTGCACAAGTGACGAGAGTCGATATCTTTTTATTGAAACTTCTTCGGAACCATATCACCAGATCTGGAACTGTGAGTGGAAACCCCTGGATTTCACAGCCATTCCACCCTGCAGACGGGTATATTGAGATTTGCCTGGCTACTGGATTCATTTGTGCAGAATTATTCGTGTATTTGGACATTAATCCACGTGGTTTTGATTCTGATGGTGTCCAATTCATAAGAAGATAAAATATCCTCTCAGCGATAAGAAGATAAAATATCCTCCGAATTAGAGTTCACGGGACCAACAATTCTAAAAGAGATACTCATTTGCTAGATTCGTTGTAGCTGGTCGAGCTGAGATGGAGCAATCAAAGTATTGGTAGCTGAACGTCTAAGTTATTCGTGTTCATTTTCTATTTTTGTGCTTTTTGTTACTTAGTTTTTGAGTTTCAGCTCGTAATTGCTATATATAATGTTGTTTATTTGTGTTAAAAATTAGGGATGGATTTCAGTATTTAAGATAGGTATATGCTGTGTTTATAATAGTATGTTTAAGATAAGGTTTGAGGTTCAGGCTAGGAATATTGTGATCGCATTTTTTTGTATAAGATACAGTTTTTGGTTGAGTTTCACTAGAATAAGGTCATAACATATAGTATAAGGTGTAGGATAAAAGTTCACTGTTGTGTTAAAATTATAAATATTCTTTGAAAAGTGTTGGTTGGTTTTTTCTCCTTTTTTTCAATCAAATCATAAAATATGTAATGATCTTGAATCAACTATGGGTTTTTGATTAAATGCGTTTTATTGGTAACGTGTAAATTTCGCCCGTCTTCTCTTGGTTTCTTGTATTGCTTTGCAATTCTCGATAGTAATACCCGTTTTCAACATTACAACCAAACCTTCTTCAGAAGGACTTTTGAAGGAACAGATTTCAAGATTTTGATTCCTTTATATTAGTGTCGCTAATAAGGGTAGACATTTTAAATTTGGTTGGTTTTAAAAGAAAAGCGTATAGCTGCTTATTTAATTGTACAGTTTCATTTTGGTATAGGGCTGCAAAAGCATAAATCTTTGCATATTGTCACATGTCCAAACAATTCTGCGAGCAACTGTCGCAATTGTTGTCGCAACTATTAATAACATCTTAATCAATAAACGAATGTACTCGAAAGCACAAGAATGGACCAAGTAAATCTACGATAAATATCTGCAAGTGACGTCACTCCGTGTACTCAGAACTGCTCGAATATTCCAGGCAGTTCTCGTCAGAACATTCGCCAGTATACGAGAAATAGATTGAATGGGGGTTATAGTGAAACCGCGATAATAGAACCAGCAATAGTGGAGCACAAGTTGAAGGCGATATTAATTTATAGTGAAGTGATTTTCCTGATAAAGACGATTAGAATATAAGTTGATAGACAGTAAAACTTAAATTTAAATGCGATTTGTAATAATCATAGTGAAATTAATGATTGTGCATTTTAAGTAAATAAACTCTTTTAACTTAATTTAGTGCGTTTACACTTTCCTGGAACATTAAAATTATCGGCCGTGAACCATAATATGCGACAGCGGTGTCAGAAATGAGAAAGAACATTTCAAAAGTGAAAACTTTAAACATTTTTAAAGTACACAATACTGAAATTTAACGTAGAAACTGGTAGAAAAATAGTCGAAACAATAAAAATGCCACAAAGTTTACATCTAAATATTAGTGAATTGACCATATTAGAGCTTAAGGAGGAGTTGGAACAGCGAAATCGATCGAGTCGGAAGGCGTGAATCTGGATTCAGGTGAGCCTTCAGATGCGGAAAAGGCGCAGAAGGTGGAGAAGTAGAAACAACAAAATCAAAGAAACCAGAAAATGCACTAATGCAAATTTTGATGCTGATGAGCAAGAGCAGTGACAACAGTCATCCAGTTTAACTGTAGAGCTAAACGAACAGTCATCCGAATTAACTGCGAAGTTAAATAAACAGTCATCCAGTTCAACTGCGAAGCTGAATGAACAATCAGCGAAGCTAAATGAACAATCATCAAAGCTAGACAAGAAGCTGGACCAACAAGCACTCGAAATCAAGGCAGACACCACACGAAGCTGGAGAAACAGTCAACTGATTTGAAGGCAGGTTTGCAAAAACAGTCAACCGAAATAAAAGCGGAGCTTGGCAGTCTGACTACCCAAATTAAATATGTCGAGGAAAAGGTTTACCAGGTCGAGGAGAAGGTCAGCCAAGTTGAGGAGAGAATCAACCATGAAACGGAAAAATTGAAAAAGGAATTGGAAGCAGCGAAGGCAGTAGTAACAACCTCACCAGCCCCGTTTATAACCGAAGCATAAAGCACATCCAGAAATGTAAACGCACCAATATTCGACGGGCAGATGGTCTTGAGTATTTACAAAATCCAGTTTGAAACTGTCGCTAGGACAAATCGCTGGAATGGGCAGGAACGAGCAACTGGATTAATTCTTGCTCTAAGTGGCCCAGCTGCTGCCGGCTACAATAATGAATGCGCTTGATATGCGTTATGGAGACGATCATCTGAAGCAGATTTACCGGTCACAGCTACGGCATCGGATGCAGAAGTCTGAGTTTGGCGAAACCTTACAGCAGCTAGCCCAAGACATTGAGCGACTGGAATTTTTGGCTTCCCCAGCCTACGGCCCAGAACATCGGGAAGATGTTGCAACAGGAGCATTCATCAGTGCATTAAAGGACCAGAAGTTGCAACAAGCCGTGCGTTTAGCTCAAAAGCAACCGATTAAGGACGCATTGGCCTACAGTCTGAATTTTGAGGCAGTGAAAAATGCGACTCGTACCACTGCCCGGGTTCGCGAGGTAGTGGCAGATGAGTGCAGGTGGAAGCGCGTTGAAATTGAGTGAGAGCCGGAGATAAAAGGTGCGCCTAGATGCTAGGATTGTGGTGAGAAAGGGCACCTGCGAAGAGACTGCAAGAAGCGAGGAAAACTGAGCTATTGTCTAGGCTGTGCAGCTCGGAGGAGATCCAGGCCAATTCAGGAGCCCAGAATGGAAGCCTTTCAAACTGAGGGGTCGGGAAACATGTAAGAGCCAACTTCGTGGGGCAGAGGTTGGCTAGGAGGATCACCGTGTCAAGACTACGTCGTGGAGAAGCAGACTCATGCCTTCTGGGTCAAGTTGACGGAGAGCATTGCACCATAACATAAGACGTCGGCATTGCGCAGTTTGATTGTAGGAGGAAGCCTTGTAAGATCTATAAGGTATAGATACGTGCCAGTTAGAGTCCTTAATACCGCAGACTCAACCACAAGCATCAAAGCGGGAGAAGTCATTCGCAGCTGGCAGCGTGTCCCCACCATGACATCTTTGTAAGCTACTCATGACCATTATTGGAAAAGGAGGCGAGACACAGACAAAGCCCGGGAACTTACGTCTGAAATATTGAAGCAGACCAAATTGCCAGTGCAGCTATTCAAGCAAGCCTCTGACATCTTCTCAACAAGCTCGGATGACAAAGGCTGAACTCACGTCGTAGATACGAGTACGCAGAGACCCAAGCCCATTCGATAAGCACCGATATTTCTTTCTATAGCCAAATAAGGAGAAGTGAGCGCACTGATCTCGAAAATGGAAAAACAAGGTGTTACCGAGCCTTCTGCCAGTCCATGGTCCACGACAGTAGTTCTAGTAAAGAAACAGGATGGTAGCATTCATTCTTCTGTCGACTATAGGTAGCTTAACGACGTCTCTAAGGAAGATAGTTACCCACTTCCACGCATCGACGACATCATGGACACTTTAGCCAATGCAAAATATTTTTCTACACTCGATCTCAAGAGTGGCGACTGGCAAGTAGAAATCGACACGAGGGGCCGAGAGAAGACCGCACTTTGAGTTGGGACCGGATTGTGGCAATTTGTGGTGATGATATTTGGGCTTTGCAGTGCTGCAGCTACCTTCAAACGCTTGATGGAATACATGCTACGAGGCCTAAACTAGATGACCTGTTTGGAATACCTAGATGACATCATAATTATTGGAAGAACATTTGAATAGCATTGGCGAAATCTAGAGGAGGTGTTCTTTTGATTACAACTGCCAAGTTCGAAGCTTAGTCCCGATAACTGTACCCTTTTCGCAGCTGAAGTAAAATACGTGGGACACGTTGTATCAGTAGAAGGAGTCGAAACATACCTTGAGAAAATTAAAGCCGTGAAAAGCTGGCCAACGCCAAAAAACGAAGTTATCTGGGTTTGGTGACCTACTCTCAAAAATTCAAAGACTTTACCAAAACAGCTAAGTATCTCCATCAGCTAACCGAGGAAAATTGTTCATATGTATGGATTGAACAATGCCAGGCAGCCTTTGGGGCCTTGAAGGAGAAGCTGTATGAATCACCTGTGCTGGCATATCCAAACCCGGAAAAATGTTTGTAGTTGACGCATCGGTGTCAACTACAAACATTGGTGGTGGGATTGGAGCTGTACTCTTCCAGTAGAAAGATGGCGAAGAAAGAGTCCGCTCATTTTACAGTGGAGTTCTCTCGAAAAGTGAGAGGAACTACTGCGTGACTAGGGAGTAGCTATTGGCTAAAGTAGAGGCCACAAAGCAGTTCCACAAGTACCTATATGGCCAAAAATTTGTTCTTCGAACAGACTATGCATCGCTGAGATGGCTGCTTAGCTTCAAAACTGCCGAGAGACAAGTTGCGAGATGGATCGAAAGATTGTAATCATACAATTACAAAATTCTTCATCGGAAGAGTGGAGTTCATGGAAATACTGACGCCCTATCTCGTCGTTCATGTCCAGCTAACTGCAAACATTGCCAACGGATTGAGGAAAAGGAGCCGTTCATCGATCTGCGAGTGATAACGACTGAGTTCGATTAGGTTTGGTCATTGGAGGAGATTCGAGATGCCCAATTAGCCGATGAAGACATCGAACCATTACTCGTATGGAAGGAGATAACTGGGCGGTCAGAGTGGAAGAGCGTTTCGATGCATGGCGCAACTCTGAAAAGTTTTTGGGCACAATGGAACCCCCTTCAGGTGGAGGATGGCGTGCTCAAGCGGAAATGGGAAACAGCGGATGGCAGCTCCTATAGAATGCAAAAAAACTTCCCAAAAGCCGAATCCGCGATGTGGTTAAGGAAATGCACCAAGAATCCTCGGGATGCCATCTTCGTGTTAACAAGACTGGCTCCCCTCTCGAGAAGATATAGAGGACTGGTGTCGTAGATGCACAATTTGCGCTTCCGTCAAAGGTCCAAAGCGACGACTGAGAGGACAAATGCAAACCTATAACGTGGGGGTACCGTTTGAAAGGATTGCTGTTGACATTGCAGGACTCTTTCCTGAATCCGAATGGGGAAAGTGATACACGCTGGTTGTAGCCGATTATTTCAGCAAGTGGCCCGAGGTCTACACCATTCCCAACCAGGAAGCAACCACTGTAGCCGAACAGCTAGTGTTAAATTGGGTCAGGAGGCACGGCATAGTACCTTGCGAACTACATTTGGATCAAGGCCGAAACTTTGAGTCACTAGTTTTTGGCGAGATGTGCGGGCTGCTGGGAACACGGAAATCGAGGACAAGACTGCTGCACCTCCAATCCGATGGAATGGTCGAACGTTTCTACAGCACACTCAATAAACACCTAGCCAAGATAGTTGACAAGAACCAAAGGGACTGGAACCGGCACATCCCATTATTTTTGATGGCGTATAGAGCTGCCGAACATGTATCTATGGGCGAAGCCTCAGTCGAAGTCATTTTTAGAAAGATTATTCGTCTGCCGGCTGATATAAAATTCGAAACAACCCCTGAGAAACCCCAAACGATCCCGGAGTACGCAAGTGAGCTAAGGCAACGGTTGAACCAGATACATCAGACAGTGCGAAAACACCTAGAATCGGCTACTAACCGCATGAAGACCCGGTACTATCGGAAGGCAAATTCCACTGGCTTCCAGCAAGATGATTTGGTGTGGCTATATAACCCACAACAGCGGGAGGGTAGGTCTCCGAAGTTGCAGCATAATTGGGAGGGACCATACCGAGTTACAAAGTGAATCAATGACGTCGTATATCGCATACAGGAACACCGTAAGCCAAGAGCTAAAATGAAAATCGTGCACCTGAACCGACTTGCCCCATGTTACATCCAGGGAGACTTAACTACCACTGGCGGCACATCTCTTCGGGGCGAAAAGAACTGAGGTGGGGGGCTGTATTACATGTCCAAACAATTCTGCGAGCTACTGTCGCGATTGTTGTCGCAACTATTAATGACATCATGATCAATAAACGAATGTGCTCGAAAGCTCAAGAGTGGACCAAGTAAATCCGCGATCAATATCTGAAAGTGACGTCACTGCGTGGATTCAGAATTGCTCGAATATTCCAGGTAGTTCTCGTCAGAACATTCGCCAATATTAGAGAAATGGATTGAATGACTAGAAACTCTATATAAAGCCGAGCTGAATGAATGCTGGTGATAGTAAAACCGCGGTACTAGAAATTGCGATAGTGGAGCGCAAGTTGAAGGCGATATTGATTGATACTGAAGTGGTTTTTCTGATATAGACAGTAGGAATATAAGTTGATAGACAGTAAAAATTAAATTTAAATGCGATAAGTAAAATAGTGAAATTAATGACTGTGCATTCTTAGTAAATAAAGTCTTTTAACTTAATTTAAAAGGCAGTGCGTTTTCACTTTCGCGGAAAATTAAAATTATCGGCCGCGAACCATAACACGTGACAGTCTATTCTGAACTAAAATGTTATCTTTTGTCCTATTTGGACGTCTATGGTAAGAAAGTCTTTCCACTTTTCAGTCGCAGTTTCCATGTCATTTTGGTAACATTTCAATACCTAGATGGCAGTGTTAAAGTGATTTAGTTAAAGATCTGAAATCACATTATGATTTCACCAAATCCTTGCAAGTTTCAAGTGATTCTTCTTACAAGTGTTTTTTCTTAAAGAATTGGTTTCTAATCGATAAAAAGGCGCCCGGAAGCTTACACATTGATTAGATTTCAAGTAGATTTTTTCATAAGTGCCATTGGTGATTTTGTTGGTTGCTATTATTTTGCGGACTCGATGTTAATATTTTTTATGTTAAAATTAGCCACTGGTCATTTTAAACTATATACCTGGCTGGTGAATTTCTTTTCGTGATAAATTTTACTGAGTGGTTTGCGTTTTTTTCAATACAGTCTTTTCTATGTTGAGATACTAAGTCGCAGATTTGCGTCTAAATACTGCCATTCAACTCCATTTTAAGGCAATGATAATATTCGGTTGTGGACTATCCTATATATCCGTGATTATGTTAAATTTTATAACCTAGATTTACAAAGGAATATCATCTGGCAACACCATCTAAATAAGTTGTCCTCTTATTCGATGTGATCCGCCGCAGAACTGAACAGCGCCCATTTCTCTATAGACTATAGCATCTGCATGGATTTATAACTTTTCAAAGTAATTTTGCATTCGCTGCATTAAATATGAGTTATGTTGATCCTATGAACAGGATACGTCTACTTTTTGCTATACTGGCATTCTGGCTTCCGATCCACTCCCAATGTATTCGTTCTTCGTCGCTTCATTTTGCCACGTCGCGCGCCTTAGTACATTACCGACCTATGCCACTTCCACTTGAAATGCCGAATGCAAGGAGAGAGTGCGTGTAACGTTTACCGTGCAAATAAATGTATGATGTACGAACGCCAGCCACGTATCCTGCTCCGATAATCTATGATAATTATAATGAGGTGATCCTTTTCGGATTGAGAATATGAGCTGTTAGCGAGTATGAAGTATGGAAGAAAGGTGAATGTTGCGAATGTTTAGTTGTAGATTGTGTCAGATATTAAAATTTGAATTCATGTTTCATCAATAAATATTTTAACTATGTAATTTTTATATGAACAACATTTTAGTTGCTCAGTAGTTAAGGATAAGATTTTTAACAAATAGGTTTTGATGCAACTGAATATTTCTAGTTAGTAGAATTTCACATATCTAACTTTTCATAACATTTTCTGAAAAGCTTAACCAAATCCTAACAGAAAACGATGGGAAAGCACGTCAATCAATAAAATGCTCAATATACATGAAAGTTGTACACAGCATATGTTTAAAATATAGACTCCTTAATAAACTTTACCTTCACCCTTAGAAATTTAACTTCTGCTCCCATTTTCATGAAACTTTAGCCTCTAAGCCATCCGTGATCAAAAACTTTCCTTCACATAATAATAACCAAATAACCTTCGCACCGCCACTAAAACTATTTCCCTGAAAATTACGCTCCTTCTTTTGCATCATGGGACGTTAAGGAACTCACTTTTGATGATTATCCTTACTTTTTCTTTTCATGAGATTCGTCTAATCAGTCTGTGAAATGTTGGGCCTAAGGCCAAAATCATAAATCGTTTGTGGTGAGAAAAATTGCGACGACACGAAACTGAAAGTTGGTCATTATGGAAATGGTGATTGTGTGCGGAGTAGGAGCTAGTGTAGAATTGTTTGATATTTTTGTCACGTTTTCCTAATAAGCTTCCCATATTTTACCGAAGTTTTGTTTAAGTCTCTAGGTCACAACGTGTACATGTGAAACAGAAACTTTTGTTTATAAGTTGAATTTAGTCCCAGGATGAATGCCTTCAGCAGTGAATTAAAAGCAAAGCTGTATAGTTAATTACTAGATAGGTGACATTGGATTAAAGGATATTTGTTCTACCGGCAACTGATTAATTGACTTCTTTTGTTGCTGAGAAACAATTTATTTCTATTCGTTGAAGGTAAAATCGACTTCCTCAGTTAGTTATACACAAAATGAAAGGTAGTTTCATTTGAATAGATGCATTAAACTTCTTGTTGTTGTGTAACTTTTCACAGCAGTTGACCATATTTTTTAAAAAGGAGTTTCATGTTTTTAATACTTAATCAGAAGTCTTCAACTTTTACGCTGAGGATTATTAAAAGCTGTCACATAATGAAAATGGTGCAACGCAAAGGCAATTTCTTTCATTCAAATTATAATATTCATATACAATAGTAGGTATTTACTTGCTCTCACTGATCAATTCTCAGTCTGAACCATGCATACATTTACATCCACAACCCATCCCGAAATTATTTGCTTTTTGCTTTAGTTCAAACAGATGTAGTAAACCCGAATTTTCTTTTTCGGAAATATTTTGGGGTAGGAATATAATTTTAGCATTGATTAGTTAACTTAGATCATAAATAATTATTATGATTACAAACTTAACGCTTAAGGCTTTATTTGAAAGCTATTTTTCCATTAATATTTAAAGTAGATTTCACGTATGTGGAAGCCGCGGCTGGCGCATACGGGGCGTAACCTCCAGATCAAATTTTTAATACTCTTCGCAGTAAATCAGGCTGTATTTCGGTAATAACGCGTCGAATATTGAGTTCATTTATTTCTGGTTTATCGGCGTGTACATTTGACTTTACATTTCCTAAAAGAAAGTAATCTAATGGAGTCAAATCGCACTAAGGCAGTGACCAATCAACAGGGCCGATTTGTGAAATTAACCTTTCGTCATACGTGACATTCAGTAAATTAATTTTATCGCGAGCTGTTTGGCACCTGGTGCCATCTTGCTGAAACCACACGTTAGCATCATCAACGCCTTACAATTGAAGCACCAAAAAGTTAGTAATCATGTCACTGTACCGCTCACCGTTAACTGTAAAATTGTGAAAGTAATTGATTTTTAAGATAAATGGACCAATTATCCCACCGGCCTACAAAGCACATCAAATAGTTACTTTTCCTAGAAGTAATAATGTTTCGACAACCGCTTTTGATTATCATCGTTCAAAATGCGCCAATTCTGTTTGTTGGTGTAGCCATTTAACCAAGAGTGTGCCTCATCACTGAACAAAATTTCCTTCGAACAATTTGCAAATGTTGCTTTTTATCTGAAACGGACTATATATTTGGCTCCTCTAAATGAATATATAAATATATAAACATATATGTTCTGTATATACTCGTGTATATATATATATATATATATATATACGAGTATATATATATATATATATATATATATATATATATATATATATATATATATATATATATATATATATATATATAAGTTAAAATATACTTTAATTGATTGCTTAAAAAAAACAAGTTTATTCTCCAATAGATACAAAATTAATGACAATGAAATTCTTGTATTAACTTAATTTATTCGATATTTTAGCTTGCGTTGCATTTCCGACAGTTCAATCGATTCGATACATTATGTGAAATTGCACATGCTGCTGCGTTTGTGGGAATGTGTCGCTTGGGTCGTTAACTCTTCCCCCTTTAAGAACGATAGCCCACTATCGTTAAAAGTATGGAAGATTGTTGAACCTCGCCTGTATCTGGTTTGGGATAACTGGGCATGTAATTATTGGTGAAATATTTGCATTCGATACCGTCGTTGTTTTCAATTCTGCTGCAGCGTCATTTGGTGCTTTTGGATGTGAATTTTGAATACGAGATTTCGCTATTAGGCAGGCTGAAATTATGGTTGTTATAAGACCGATTAGGCTATAGGTGCTGTATTGATGAATGCTATTTTCGGTTTTTATCATTTCAATTTTATTGGTGTTGTTGATGCGTATTTCGTCTAGGATTTCTATAGGTAAGTGCTGTCCATGTATTTCTCCTTGAGGTGTATGTTGGAGGATAGCTGGCAGGGCATGGATTGTTGACTTCTCATATGATTGATAATTTTGCCCATTTATCCGTATCGAAGAGTTATGAAATTTAATAAGGTAGGTCCCATTCAGATGATGCGTTGAGTTTCCTGTTTCTAATGTGCCACAGAATTTGTTTAGCAGTAGGTTTCCCGCTGATATTTCCTCGATGTTAGGGATGTGCAGACCGTTGATTTTGTTGCATGTTGCGTTGGAGCTTTGTAGAAATTTTGGAATACAATTTGCATTACTTATATCTATGAGTTCTGATTCTTTACAAATGAATAAACTATTATACTTTTTGCATTTATTTTTGACTCCATAAAATTTACCATAATTACTTTTTAACACTCTTTCGAAAAATAGATGAGGAATTATATTTCTTTTCTTTATTGGTTTTATTAGTAGTGTATCATAAATTACATCTCTTGTGATTGGTATATTTATAATATTCAATATAGATTTATGATCTGTAATAATTTTTAAATCGGCTACTTCGAGCGCTTCTTCTATAGTTGCGTAAGGTAACATTTCTTTATTTAATGTTTCGGTTGCTAATCCTACTTCTTTTTTCGAGAGAATAAGGGAATTTATTATTCCCATTTTTGCCCAATGAATGGCGTAATTAATATTTTCTAACTCTTCTTTTACTATTCTAATTTTTTATTGTACCTCTATTACATTATTATCGTTTTTTTCTTCATTTCTTAACAATTCTTGGAACTCATTTGTCATTCTTGTAATTTTATTTATTTGTTTGGTATACATTTCACTTATGACTACTTGTTTATTGTTATTATTCAGAACATTGGTAGTCTTTTCTTGTATCGTTATGAGATCTTCATGTTCAGGAGATCCGGCTACCTATTCCCATGCGGAACCGAGAAAATCGAGTGATCATTTTGCCTTGTGTGGTTTTAGGTTTTGGATCATGGTCTCAACTTGGTGTAATTCGTGCATTAGATATCGAGAAAGTGGATGATGTTGGATTTTTGAAAGGTTAAGGATGGGGTACATGCCCGCGACAAATTTCTCGTACTGGTCCAGATCTATTACATGTATAATTTTGAAGTTTCTGTCCTTGATTTTTGTCTGTCCAAGGTAGAAGGAGATAATTTGCGAGTTCGTGTAGTCCAGTATTTGTATATTACCGTACGTCATGTGGATGGCGAACCTGAAAAAGAATTTACTTTCTAATTTTATCCTTATGGACAACTTTTCCAGATTCGGTAAGTATTATCATGTTTCTGTTTTCCTTAACTATTTCTTGCCAGTATTCGGGGGTTAGTTTTGATCCTATTCTTTTGTTCTGTAGACGTAAGCAACTTGTCCTATGTCATAAGTTTTTATAGCCTGTCTTTTCTTATTGTGGTTGTCTGTGTCAGTGGCTTGCTTCCTTTATAATTTTTCTATGTTATCTAGTCACGTATTCTCCAGTTCTTCAGGAGAAAGGTTGGGTATTCGGCCTAGATACAATTCTACTGACTTCTTACCCGTAGTTGAATGAATTGTGAAATTGTATTCATTCACTGCGCGTTCTAGGAGTTCTTCAAATGGTCGTGCAGGCCCTTCTTCCTTCAAACATCTCATAATTTCTATTAGAGTAGAATGCCAACGTTCCATCTGACCGTTGACTTCGCTCTTGTAAGGTGGGGTACGGAAGAGTTTAATTTTGAGTTCATCCTCGATCATCGACTCGAGGGAGGCAGATGTAAGTGCTCCTTCGTTATCGATCACAACCATTTCAAGAATACAAAAGAAGAAAAGTATGTCTCATAATGGTCGCCTAATGTCTTCGGAAGATTTAGATGGTATTACTCTGGCCTGTACAAATTTAGTAAACTTATCTATTGCGGTAAGGACTCGAGTCTTTGCTGTCATAAAGACGTCGATATGGACAGTATGTCCGGGATACTGGGGAATGGTTGTTGGTACTGAATGTGGTTTGTTTGGATGTCTATCGTACTTATTCTGTTTGCAAACGGTACAGAGTTTAACTAACTGTCTGATCTTTGAGCCCATTTTCGGGAAGAAGAAGTTTTCAAATTTTTGCAAGCGGTTTTCTTCCGCATTACGATGGGCTCGTTTATGGGTTTGCATAATTCTTTCTTCCTGTTTTGCTTCACTAGCGATATCTTCCACAAGTTTTCGAGTAAACCTCACCTTATAGTCCCGGAAGTGGTGAGGGTACACCATTTGGATGATTCCTAATGTCGGTTTGTCGTTGAGCAATCCGTTAATTGTATGGGGGTTAAGATATTTTTTAAAAATATCGATTATGTCTCTTTTAGTTCATAATGTTTTCTGTTTTTATCAAGTCTTTGTTTATTATAATTGAGGGATTTTATACTTTTTTCTAAGGCAATTTTTCGGTCTGGCAATAGTTGATTATGTATTATATTTTAATTCAGTTCGTCTGGTAGAATGTCAACATTTCTTCCCTCCAATAAATATTTTGGTGAGAACCCTGTTACATTGTGTCAGTGTCGTTATATTTTTCTGTGCATTCGTTAGCAATAGTTGTCGAAGCAATTTTGTCTCTTCTTTCATTAATCTTACAACGAATTTTTTTAACCAACGTTTGGTTTAACCTTTCGTTCAATCCAGTTAAAATGGCGCATTTACTGTATTAAAAACCTAGGTATATCTTCTTTTTCTAAAAACTTTTTGAAGAGTTTATGCCTGGATATTGATCTGATACGATCAAATCAATTTCATAATTTTGTGTCACTTTATGGACAAGTTTTATAAAATCGTTCGGAATCTGGGCTTTGGATGCGATTTTATGAACGAGCGAAGGAACTTCCCCGCCTACCGTTTAGTGCTGGTTGGCCACAGCGATAAGGGTTAAATGCTACGAACGAACGAGTGGAACTCTTGCCTACCGTTTTGCGCTAATAAGTGCCAGCAAATGACGGCACTGTACATTGCAGCAGATGAACAACACCGTTCAATCTAGGAGCTTAGCACTGATAAGTGCTAAACGGTAGGCCGAGCATTTGCAGACTATCCCCGTTGAGTTGCACTCAAACCCGGCTGCTATAATGCATGCGCTCGACATGTTTTATGGAGATGATCATCTGAAGCAGATTTATTGGTCACAGCTATGGCATTGGGTGCAGAAGTCTGGCGAAACCTTACAGCAGCTAGTCCAAGACATTGAGCAACTGGCACTTTTGTCTTACCCAGCTTATGACCCAGGACATCTAGATGACACAGCAACAGGAGCATTCATCAGCGCATTGAAGGACCAAAAATTCAATACACTCCGTGCGTTTAGCTCAAAAACAAACGATTAAGGACACATTGGCTTATAGTCTGAAGTCTGAGGCAGCGAAAAGTGTGACTCGTACCACTGCCCGGGTTCGCGAGGTAGTTGAAGATGGGTGCAGGTGTGAGCGCGTGGAAAACGAGCGAGAGCCTAGATGCTGGAATTGCGGTGAGAAGTTCACCTACAAAGAGTCCGCAAGAAGCGAAGAAAGCGGAGCTATTGTCCAGGGTGGAGTAGATCCAGACCGAGTCAGGAGCCCTGAATCGAAGCCCATCAAACTGAAGGGGCCAACTTCGTGGGGCGGACGTTGGCTAGGAGGATCGGCGTCCCCAGCACCCCCAACACCATGCCAAGACTACATCGTGGAGAAGCAGACTTATGCCTTCCGGGTCAAGTTGATGAAGAAGATTGAACGATAACAAGCGACACTGGTGCAACCCGATTGACTATCCGACCAGACTTAGTGAGGCAACAACTACTTCACAAGTGTGCAGTTCATGGAAATACTGACGCCCTATCTCGTCATCCATGTCGACGGATTGAGGAAAAGGAGCCGACCGTTGATCTGCAAGTGATAACGGCCAAATGAGATGAAGGTTGATCATTAGAAGAGATTCGAAACGCCCAGCAAGCCGATGAAGACAGCGGGCCATTGCTCATATGGAAGGAGACAACGGGGCGACCTGAGTGGAAGGACGTTTCGATGCGTGGCGCAACCGTGAAAAGCTATTGGGCACAATGGAACAACGTTCAGGTGGAGGGTGGCGTACTCAAGCGAAAATTTGAAACGGCGGATGGCAGCTCCTATAGAATGCAAACAATACTTCCCAAAAGCCGAATCCACGATGTGATTAAGGAAATGCACGAAGCATCTTCGGGAGGCCACCTTGGTGTTAACAAGTCCTTGGTGAAATCGCGGGAAAGGTTCTACTGGCTCCACACTCGAGAAGATATAGAGGACTGGTGTCGTGGATGCACAATTTGCGCTTCCGTCAAAGGTCCAAAGCGACGAGTGAGAGGACAAATGCAAACCTATAACGTGGGAGTACCCTTTGAGAGGACGGCTGATGACATTGCAGGAGCCTTTCCTGAATCCAAATGGGAAAATCGATACACGCTGGTTGTGGCCGATTATTTCAGCAAGTGGTCCGAGGTGTACACCATTCCCAACCAGGAAGAAACTACTGTAGCTGAACAGCTAGTGTTAAATTGGGTCAGTAGGTACGGCGTACCTTGTGAACTACATTCGGATCAAGGCCGAAACTTTGAGTCAATAGTTTTTGGCCAAATGTGCGAACTGCTGGGAATATGATAACTGGGGACAACACCGCTGCATCCCCAATCCGATGGAATGGTCGAACGTTTTAACGGCACACTCAATAAACACCAAGATGGTTGACGAGAACCAAAGAGACTGGGACCGGCACATCTCATTATTCTTGATGGCATGTAGAGCTGCCGAACATGCATCGACGGGCGAAGCCCCAGTTAACGTCATTTTTAGAAAGATTATTCGTCTGCCGGCTGATATAAAGTTCGGAACACCCCGTGAGAAACATCAAACGATCTCGGAGTACGCAAGTTAGCTAAAGCAACGGTTGAATCAGATACATCGGACGGCGTGAAAACACTTCGAATCGGCTACTGACCGCATGAAGACCAGGTATGATCTAAAGGCAAATTCTACTAGCTTCCAGCAAGATGACTTGGTATGGCTATATAACCCACAACGGCGGAAGGGTAGGTCTCCAAAATTGCAGCATAATTGGGAGGGACCATACCGAGTTACAAAGCGAATCAACGGCGTCGTATATCGCATACAGGAACACCGTAAGCCGAGAGCCAAAATGAAAATCGTGCACCTGGACCATCTTGCCCCATACTACACTCAGGGACACTTAACTACCCTTGGCGAGCTACTGTCGCCATTGTTGTTGCAACTATTAATAACATCATGATCAATAAACGAATGTACTCGAAAGCACAAGAATGAACCAAGTAAATCCATGATCAACATCTGGAAGTGACGTCACGGCGGCCATTCAGAGTTGCTCACATATTCCAGGTAGTTCTCGTCAAAACATTCGCCAATGTACGAGAAATGGATTGAACGACTAGAGACTCTATATAAAACCGAGCTGAATGAATGGGGAGGATAGTATACTCACGATAGTAAAAACTATGATAGTGTGGAGTATGAATTAAAGGCGATATTGATTGATAGTAGAGGCATTTGAAATATAAATTTATAGACAAGTGAAAAATTACATTTTAATTAATTTTTGTAAAATAATGAAATGAATGACTGTGCATTCTTAGTAAATAAACTTTTTCAACTTAATTTAAAAGACACTGCGTTTTCACTTTCCCGCAAATTTCAAATTATCGACCGCGAGCCCTAACACGCGATAATATATATATATATATATATATATATATATATATATATATATATATATATATATATATATATATGTACATATACTATATATATATATATATATATGTGTATATATATATATATATATATATATATATATATATATATATATATATATGTATATATATATATATAAGTATATATAAATATATATATATATATATATATATATATATATATATACTATATATATATACATATATATATATGTATATATATATATATATATATATATATAAATATGCATATATATATATATATATGTATGTAGATAAATATATGTATATATATATATATATATATATATATATATATATATATATATATTATATATATATATATATATATATATATATATATATATATATATATATATATATATATATATATATATATATATATATATATATCTGCGAGTATGTATATGGGATATAATGAAATTTGTGACCACGCTGGAAGTCGCAAATTTATTCGGATTTTCACCAAATTTTCAAGAAAGCTGTATTGATTTAATTTCTCGATTAAGTTTGTGAACCAGCAATATCGGCTGGGTGAATACAAAATGGCGGTCGTTTTATACGAAAAATCGTGAGTTCTGTTCTGACCAAAAAATAGCTCCGATTTGGATGAAATTTGGTGCAAAGGTTCATTGTTGCATTTGATGAATCTAACAATAAAAAAATCCAAAGTCGGTTCGTCTGAAACAAAATGGCGGCCGCTCAAAAGTCGAAAAACGTACAAAATTTTTCGTTATAATTGTGACCAAAACTTTCAACTGATGATTATGAAGTGCGGTAGTTTTATAAAGACTATAAGTGTCTAAAGAATTAAGTAGAAAAACGGGAGGTCACGTTACAAGTAACGAAATGGCGGCCCTCTAGCGGCCACGATTTCCAACAGTATTTGATGAAACTTGAGATTGTGGGTCTCCGTACTAAGTTCTTGTATGCCGCAAATGAAAAATAATAAAAGCACGGAAATTTCAAACCGAATAATTTTAGCTGCCAGTTTCACTAAAAATTCAATACTTTTGCCCTGTCTAGAGTGAGACCCCGATTTGACGAGGTTCGGCACATTGGTTGATGAGATTCTAATACAAAGACTTAAAATAATCAAAAATCAAATGCATGCATTCAAAATGGCGGCCCCCAAAGGTCAGAATGTAAGCGCAATTCGCTATTTTAGTAGCAACTGAAATAATGAATATTTTTCATGGAAACGTTTTAAAGGGCTTAACTTGGAAGTATTTATAAAGCAGACCATTTTTAGGATATTTTAAAATATTTTTACAATACCCTAAAAATTTATTAAATCGCGATATGACCGTTCGTCCGTCCGTCCCACCGTACATCTGTCCGTCTGTTCGCGCGTCACAGCAAGTTTTCTCGCAAACCACATGAGCTAGAATGATGAAATTTTCTACGAAGATCAAAAGATGTGAAATTTGCAGTGCAAAAAAAAAATATTCTAATATGTTTAAAAAGGGGATCCTTATACAGGGGGTGACTTAATTTTTTTTTTATTTTTGTACCCCTCTAGCAGCCAAGTTTCTCAACAGATTCCGATGAAACTTGAAATTATAAGTTTTAAAGCAAGTTAATTTAACCTGCAATAAATTATGCAAATCAAGTGACAAAAAGTCAAATCGAAAATTTACAGTTTAATATTTTTAGTAGCCGTTTTCAATAAAAATCCGGAAATTTTTGTGCTATTCAGAGTGAAACTCCAATTCGAATAAGAGACTAAACGACTGATGGTTCAGGAAAGAACTAAAAATGTATATATTAATGGCAACGCAAGTGCTGACTAAACTTTTATGGATATCTTTTAAAATTAACTATTTGCGCTATTTAAGCTGACAAGATATCGCCTTTGTGTGGTGACCACTGAGTAATGTGTTAACAGCAAATGTGAGAAGGATGAAACGTGTATTCATATGTTTATAACAATTTATTATCCGCAGATTTTCAATTAGTAATCCATAAGTATGCAACTCAATTTCATTAGCAAAATATTTGCGCCTCTACAAAGGTTCTATAAATACGAACATCGGTAGATTCTTTTTATGTTAATAAATACCGACGTGGTGTTACGAAAATTGCAGTTAAAAAACTCTAGTAGCAGGCAAACCAAATGCTTTTTCAAAATCTTACACTACATACGAGTAATTTACCTTTCCGGCAAGTGCTGCCAACGGGGATTTTTTTGCTGGTTTGGAATTAAGCACGTCGTGTTAAATGAGCTGCAAATGAACAAGAGCGAAAAAAAAAATTATTTTTGAATGGCTTCCATGGAAATTCAGGGCTTTAATTCAAGCCCTGTTTAAGCCCCTTTTCTGGAAAATTAGGACCATTTCAAACCTTATTTGGTGCCTTGTTAAGCCTACTTGAAAGTAAAATGAGCTCGGACTATGCCATTTTTAAGCTATACTTAGGCTAACCTTTGCACTACCTTTACCTTATTTTTACCCCTATCTGGGTTCGATTTCATCGTGAATTAGGCCTTATTGAGACAAAATGTAAATCTAGCCTGCACAGAATGTTTTGCATATGAGCCCTATTTCTGCGCTTTTTCTTAACCCTGCACAAAATATGCATTACAATCCGAAATTTCAAGCATGCATTCACTATTCTATGATTTATAAAATGTAGCGCTAAAGTTGGCTTAAAAATATGTTTTAAGGAGTATGATTGCAAAGTTATGAGGCAAGCCAAAGAAATGTTAGCAAAATGTTTCATTGGAAATTTTAAAGTAATGTGACCAATTCCGTATTTTCTGATTTAAAAGAACTTTTTCGTGTACTCCACAACACAATATTTTCCTCAAAAAATTTATTTAAACAATACCCACCAACATACAACTCATGAGCATAATGTACAAGCTTTTGAATGTCTAACACTAATATTAAATAATATACGAGGTGTGACAATTAAGTAATGAGTCTAATTATATTGCCGCGCTTGTGGTAGACCTGCGACCTTGAAATTCCCTTCCCCTTCCCTGACATCCTTTCCCTCTTCTTTATTATATTTATTATTGCTCTAGCTTGTTTAGTTCGCCTGCTCTGTCGTGTTAAGTAGACGTGTTTATAGTGGTGCTTGTCACGAAAATGAAGAAACGAAATCAAGAGCAACGCGTCGCGATAAAATTTTGCTCCAGATTGGGAGTTTGAGAAACGTACGATGAAATTGTAAAAGTGCATGGTGATAGTGCTCTTAGTCGTGCCCAGGTGTTTTGATGGCATAAAGAGTTTAAAGAGGGGCGTGAAAGCGCGGAAGACGAGGCGCGGAGCGGGAGACCAGTCGAGGTGCGGACTAATGCGAATGCGCAGTTTGTGCGCGCCCTAATCCGTGAAGAGTGGCATTTAACTGTTCGAATGTTGGCCTCGGAACTGGGTATGAACCATGAAACAGTCAGACAAATTTTAACCGACGATTTTGGGATGAAAAATTTGTGCGTGAATATGGTTCCAAAGAACGTTTCTGAGGAGCAAAAAGAGGCATCAAATGATCATCGCAGAAGACTGTTTGGAACAAGTGGAAAACGGTCCCACGCTGCTTGATGTCACACTCTGACTTTTTTTTGTTCCCTTGAACAAAATCAGTGGTCAAAGGAGTCGATTATCGACATCCAGATGGCTTCGACGAGGGTACTTGCGGACATCTCAGTCAAAGCGCTCGAGAAATGTTATGAAGCATGGAAAATGCGCTGGAATAATTGTATAGCTGCCCAAGGGGACTACTTTGAAGGGAATGGCAGAGTTGTCGAATAATTTTTAAATATACGATTTTCATGGAATCGGTCTCATACTTAATTGTCATACTTTCTATACGATGAACTAGCCTTTCTGCTGCCATTACCAGCTTTTATATCGAGTATTTGTCATACAAGATTGCCTCCACTTTCAACTAGCATTTTATATTACCAAAGCCATTTAACGGCAGCATTCACAAAGTTTCTATCTTCATTGCAATTTAAATTTTTGAACAAAATACATAGTTCAAGCCCATTACTTTCACTCCACCACGTTTTTCGATTCCTAAGAGTAATGGGAGGAAATTCTTTACTCAGTATGATTACTGGCATTTAAGTGGTTTAGGTTTCAATTCCCATTGCTCGAAAATTTGAATTTTGAGCTCTTCAATTAGAATTACTTGCAATGGGAATTGAATGGGTAGTTATCTATAAAAACAACCAGTTATCAATACAAGTGGATAAATGGCGAACATGTCGGGGTTTAAAGAGTGTTGGTTTCTATTGTGAAGCGATCATGTAATACGAGTACTTATATCTATATAGTATAATGAGCAGCATGTTTCATTCAGTATGAAATCAGTTCATGTTGAAACATTTATAAAAGGTTCAAATGCATGGCTGACGTAGATCCTTTCTATTTTTAGACAGCTCACGATTATTTAATTGTTGTGAATATTCTCAACAATTATTCCTGACTAGCTTTAGATTCATTTATTAAAAATTTTACGTGCCCTTGTGGTGACACTTTTAATTTCTTCTTCTTCTTTGTAGCACTACAGCTCCTCTCGGGCCTTCGCTTAGAGATAGTTAGAGTATCTCATTTTCATGACCGTATTGATTTTTTCGGAAGTTGGTTGGGTCAGTACCATGCTCCCGTGTGCCTGCTCAGCTATGATATGATCTGATCAAATCAGTACATATCACCACTGAGCGAACACTCATAGTCTGTCCGAAAAATCCCCTGAACTAAATCACGCTGCTCCCAACAAGATTTGAACCTGGGACCTTCGGCTTATGCGTCTCATGCTTTAACCACTAGACCACACAGACTTTTAATTTACCTTTTTTTATTCATCATCGCACATAAATTCTTAAATATTTTTTTTGCGTTTTAATTAATCAGTGAAAATTTTAACCTCACCTCTTTGCATTTAATAGTTATTATTTGCTCTAGATTATTATATTGAAGTCCACGTCCGTGGTTAGAGTACTCGGTACGTAAGCCGAAGGTCCCTGGTTCAATCCCGTTCGTAACAATGAGATTTGTTTCGAGTGGTTCTTTATAAACCTGTTCAGTTATAATACCTAGTGGTTTAAAATCGGAACGTATCGCAGCTGGGTGCACAGACATATGGTCAAAGCATGGTACTGACCAAATCACATCCTCGAGTGCCAATACATTCGAATCAAGATGATGAGATACTCTATTGCAACAAACTCTATGCGAAAGCCCAAAAGGGCCTATACTGTTAAAGCAAAAACAAGATTATTATTATTATTTTATACGTTACTTGTTTATTTAAAATCCACTCTAGATTGAATCAATTTTTTAAATTAATTGGTAAATATGCCAAGAAAATATTTCTCATAACAGTGTGCAATTTTAATTTTACTAAAAAGCTTACAATAGGAAGAAAAGGTAAAATACAATAATTAATTGTGAATTGAAGACTCTGAAGATGACTCAAAGGAGATGAAATGTATCTGCTCACTCGCATGGGCAATGCCCGATGGATTTACAAGACGAAACTTTTTTTTGAATAATGTTGCATTAAATATTTTATTTTATTTGATTTTGATGAGTATCATTTATTCTATTTGGGCTTCTGGAATCAAGCCAAGCATTCAAATAGATAGCACAATAAGTCGAAAGTATATGAATTCTTACACTTACAAAAAGTTTAAAAATAATTTTCTAATTTTGTAATGTTCTAAGACTATCTTCGTGAGGGGTGATACGTAAGAAATTAATATCCTTGATTCTATAATCTTGTATCGAAATAGAAACAAATTTAAGGCATTGAATGCAGGAGTAGTGAAATTTCTGCCACAAGTTGCACTTCAAACTTCCTACAGTTGTCATGGCTAGTTTATTTTAGCAACACTTCCACCAACTATTGAAAATCTGTTGTTAAAGCACTTGTTTAAATTTCTTTACTCTATTCAGCAAAAAAACTACTGAAACCAACCAACCAAATACTACTCCACAAGTCTATTGTCAAAGCGTAATTTTGTTGTTTTGGATTTCCTTTCCAGGAATTTTAAGATGCTGGTTATTTTCACTGGAAGTTAGCCTATCCAGTTTCTGTAAAAGTATAAAAACAATATAGCGTGAAACTAACGTCCGAAAAAAATTCATGCAAGAAAAGGATTGTTGAGTTTTAAGTGAGAATTTAATTTTACTTACATAAAGTATATATTTGCCTATAGCCGCGGAAAAAACACAGTTTAATGGTTAATTAAACCTTAAAGGATGCTAATCTAAAAATCTGTGCTGGCGTAAAGTAAGAATCGTTTCGTCCTTACAACTCAACTTGGTAGTGGAGTTTTTTAATCTCTCTTTATTTCAAAATGCCAGGCAGTTCTTCATGCAGCACGAAAGCACCACAACCAAGTTGAGTGTAAAATGGCGCCATAAGGATTTTACCGAGGCATTTAAGTATTCCAACGAACAATTACAAGAACAGAATAAGAGCTTCTTGAGTGCAAGGATTTTTACGTTTTCATCACTGCTGCTTTCTGCTTTTTATTATTTGTAAGGATAAAACAGAGATTGGATTAGTTTCACTCTTTCAATCAATGCAGCGAAAAGCTGGTACTTTCCAGTTATTGTAGTTTGGAGAGGAGTTGCACAAGTAGTTTCCCTTTAATCATGTCCATTCAGTGCTGTGAATAAACTTATAGGTTTTCATCAGGTTATGAGGAAAAAAGAATCAAGTGTACATTTATAATTAAATTACCGATGAAGAACTAACTTTTTTAGGTAAGGATGTAAAAGAATAACATATTTTTGGTGAGCAAACGCAAAATTTAGGAAGGAAAACTTTTGTATGGAATTCGGAATTCCACACAGGAACTCATGTTAGCATTCACTGTTATCCATTCTCTTCCTTGGCCTGGCTTCTATAGATGCTTTCCTTATGCTCTATTTTTACACGTTCGCCTGAGCAATTGGTGCTATTCCAAACTTTCTTCATGTACCACATGGGGTGATAAATCCCGCGATTTTTCATTACGTAATGACAATACAAAATGAATATCACTCATTTCGAAAGGGTCATCCATCACTAGTTTGTGTATGAAATCTCATGACATTTTTTCCATTCCATAAAAGCTACAGTCATTAGAGTGACGCTACTTCCGCCTTTGTGAAAAAATGCAAAAACAGAAATATGGCATTTTGATAAACATTGTTTTTCATGGGAATAACTTCTGAACAATCATCGCAACAGACGAAAAAATGTTAATCCGCATCTATTCCTTTGAGTACAATAGTTTATTGGTGGTCTAGTGAATTTAAAATGTATCATACATACAAGCACCGAAGATGCACCTCGCTCTGGAAGGCCAAAAGAGGCTACGAATGAGGAAATCGTAAGGCAAGTGCATCGAATCGTTTTGAGTGATCGTAAAATGAAGTCGCATAAGTTGACTGAGGCCGTGGGCATCTAAAAGGAATGAGTTTAGTTTATTGACCAAATAATTTACATAATTTGCTAATCATTATGCAAATTCCACAGAAGTAACTAGTATTACCTGTGCGTGGACTTGGTATAATGTTACTTAAAGACTAAGAGTGAAGTTAATTTGTGAATTCAAATTAAATCTTAAACAATTTCAATTAATGCTTATTCATGATATTTTAAATCAAATCATAATTAAATTTCATCTAACTCTGTCAAAGTTAATATAATATTCATAAATTTAATGCAATCTTTACAAATTAAAGGCGACCCATTTTTTTAATTTTGCTTTTCTTAATCTTTCATTGTTAATGATTTTGAGTTCAATAGGAAGCAAGTTAAAAACATTAATAGCTCTGACAATACCGTTTTTGTTGCTGACAGTTTTATTCATTTTCGGAAGTTGGATACTTTTCTTCCTTGTGATACTGTGCGAAAATACAAATTTCTCTTTCAATTCATTATAATAATCATTCAGAGATTCTAATGAGAAGAGTTGATTTAAATTCAAAAGTTCGGCACAAGTATTGAACATACTTTTATTAATAATTTTTAAAAGTTTATTTTGATGATTTTGTAAAAGTTTAAAATAGTTTGAGTAAGCCCCTCCCCATGCGATGATTCCGTAGTTTATGATACTATGAAAAAATGCATAGTATATCATCAAAAGAGCCTGGTAACTCATAACCTGTGAGAGTTTGTGGAAAATAAAAATCAAATATTTTGTTCTGTTCAGGACGTACTCAATGTGTTTGTCCCATTTTAAATTATAATCAAAAATAATTCCTAAATATCTGAACGATTCTACCTTTTTGATTCTTTTTTCTTTTATGGATATGTCAAGGAATTCAGGGACACTATTACGATCGTTTCCAAAGGTCATATACACCGTTTTGTCGATATTTAGTGAGAGTTTGTTTAGTGCCATCCATTTAGAAACATCCTTGAGGTAGTTATTCATATTAGTTTCAACAACATTCCAATTTCGACCATTCGATATAATGGCCGTATCATCAGCAAATGAGATAATTGTATTATCAGGCATAATGGTTAATAAATCGTTCTTGTATAATATAAATAATAATGGTCCCAAAACTGTACCTTGTGGAACTCCTGTATTTACTTCACAGTATTCACTTTTAACACCATTAACTTTAACGCATTGATATCTGTTTTGTAAATAAGAGGTAATATGCAGATGTGCATTGCCTCTCATATCGTAATCATACAACTTGTCTAATAAGATTTTATGATTAACAGTGTCGAATGCTTTTGCAAGGTTTACAAACGTAACTGCCGTTGGTGAACTTTTATCACTTCTTTCGTATATAAGTTTGGTTATATGGATTAAGGCATCCTTCTCAATAAATTCCAAGACTCTATGGTAAATCACTTTTTCAAGTATTTTAGCCAGGTTAGAGATCAATGAAATTGGTCTATAGTTAGTCATGTAGTGCGTTTCCTTACTTTTATGTATCGGCTTAATATCAGCTCTCTTAAGATCTTCAGGCCATGTTCCCTTTTCTATGCATAAGTTTATTATGTGCTTAAGTGGCCCCACAATGAAATCGGCTAGAGTAGTAATAGTTTCAACATTAATTTCATCAACTCCGCTGCATCTAATTTTCATCTTTTTAATTACGTTCAAAACTTTGATTTCATTCGTTGGCGCTAGGAAAATTGAATTATTATAAATAGGAGGTAATTTGATCTCAAGATTGGTTCATTGTTTAATCTTGCTACCGAGTTCATTGCCCACATTATGCACAATATTTTGAAGATGTAAAAGCTATCGGCGTGATGGATGTCGCGCTTGCTGATTGTTGATCACAAGCAGCAGCGCGTTGATGATTCAACAGCCGCAGCGTAATCGAGAAGAGGTTTTTCGGCGTTTTATAACGATGAATGAAACGGGAGTCCATTATTATACACCTGAGTCCAATACATAGTCTATAGAGTGACTAAAATGCCACGAAAGCCGACCAAAGCGGCCAAAAGTCCAACGCTTGGTCGGAAAAATTATGACATCAGTTTTTTTGGGATGCGCATAGAATTATCTTCATCGTTTACCTGCAGAAGGGAGGAACGGTGACAAAAGAGTATTATGCAGCATTATTGGCTAAACTGAATAATGTATTATAGAAAAAACGTCCTCATATTTCGACGAAAAAAGTTCTGTTTTATCACGATAAAGCACCGTTATATACTCCTTGAAAGCGGTGGTTCAACAACCATAATTTCCAGACTTGGCCGCTATTCCAAGTGACTCCAGGGAATGAGCTTAAGATTGAATGAGGAAGTCATTGTGAACACTGAGGCAAATTTTAAAGCTGTGGGTGTTTTTTAACAGAAAGGGCATCACAATGCTAGAAAATCGTTACACCAAATATATCACCCTTAAAGGCAGCTATATTGAGGAATAAATATAACTCTGTTCAAAAAACACTTGCTTTCATTTAAAATCTCGGAACTTATCAGCTCATGTACTATACGCATGAAACCCTTTGTAATTTACCTTTTACACACTTGGATAAAGGAAAGCGGTTACATATATTCTTCTTCTTCGTAACATTATAGCCCCTCTCAGGCCTTCGCTTCTTGCAGCAAGCCTCTCTAACTGTTTCGATCTATTGGCCACGTCTTCCAATTTCGAAATCTGACCAGCAATGAACTGCCTTTGCTGATCAAGTCGATATACATTATTCAACTCATTATTGTAAAGAAGTCTCAATTTTGCTCTATGCTTTTTTGGGACATACGCTTTCCTAAACATAGTGCTTGAATATATTGTAGTTAGGAGCATTTCGAAACAAATATTATAGTCCAGGTTTCACAATCGTATAACAGCACAGTTTCTATGAACGATTTGTATATGCGCTAATCACTTTTATTTATAATGGGTAGTTTTACAAAACATTCAGCGACGGAGAGATTTCTTTAATTTAATGATTTTTAGGAACAACATTAACTCTCAACTAAATAATGATCTGTTTTCATGCAGAATATACGAGTACATATGAGTAAAATGAGTTACTTCTAAATTATCGGCGCGATTCTCCACTTGGTGGGAACAGTTTTGAAAACCATTGAACTGCTGCAAGTTTATTGCTACATTCTCCACAAGCGATTTAAATGCATGGTTTTCTCATGTAGTGGTGACGTAAATTGGCCACCGTAACGTAAATTGGCTGTGATTTAACGCCTTTGGACTACTTTCTTTGGGGCTATCTCAAATCGCAGGTCCATGAATATAAACGTAAACAGTTGGTCGAGAGGTCATAGCAATCTTTGCCTATGGATGTGTTTCAAATCGCTCCCGTCAAAAGTTTTCAAAAATTAAATTAATTTTTAAAAAAACGTCTGTCCGAAGTTATTTTTCATCGGGAAAACTTATATTGTTGAAGCAATAGACTCAGGAAATTTTAATCGAGTATTATTTAACTTCGATTCGAAAAAAAGTGAAGATCCCAATAAAACTTCAGGACCGCTGGTATGGAGGAGCCCGACAGCTTCACACCGTTGGGGTAACCTGGGGAAACGACGAATACGAGACTGGGGATGATCTATCGAAATAGGATAAGGAAGTGAGAGCATTTATTTTCTTTTATCTCACTTGTTCAGCTGCAATGTTTTTTAGTGCTGAAGCACTGACACAATCAACCATAAGAATTGATTAAATTCTTCTAGTGCAGTTAAAATTCGAAACATTTTTGTTGGTTGCTAATTTATTATTGGTGATTGATGAAAGTTGTTCGATTTGCAACCACCGCGACTGATTGAATCTCAATCGAAAGAGTTCTATATTTGATCAGAAGTACGATTTGCTCTTGCTGGGCTTAGGCTACTCTAGCCGTCACTTATTTATCATTTTACGTTTTACTTAAGCGACTCTTTTTTTCAATATAGGTCAAAAATACAAATTCACCCGGCACATTCTTGAAATTTCAACAAGAAATGAAATTAATGATTCTTCTTCATCCCAATTTGCACTATACTCAAAAGACACCGTTTCCACAAATCAATCACATTCACGGGACAATATTTAATTCTTTTGACCAAAAATATTGTAGAGTCTGGATTATCATTTTCAGTTCAAACGTGAACCCCCTTGCCTTTTCTTTCAACAACCTTGACGGTTCAGAACGAACTCCCCGGACAAACAGACTCTTCTTATTTTTAATCTTTTGTTTTTTCCCCAATTCATCCATTTGCGTTAATACTGAACGTATTTCGAGTTCAATAAATTCGAATCCCGTTTCGTCTGTTAATATTTTCCAAATTTTCGCCAAATACAATATATCCAATTGCATGTACGTTAATTTAGATACAACCATGATAGTGCAAAATATCAACATAGCTACATATATGCAAATCATCATCTATTCAGCAATGTTTTCATTTGATGAAAACTTAAAAAGATTTTGGCCCGGAATTTGAGTCCACAGTCCCAGTGGCCGTTCGTCATGCATACTACGTAATCATTTATACTGGGTAGTTAAGTAATCGACCAGTTGTTGACTTTCCCTTGACCCACTAAACATGGGATAATCAAGTTCCAATTGATGCAATGCAAGAAACTGCTTGTATCAAACACATTATGAAAGGCAAGTTTGTATGCTTAAATGAGTAAAAACATTAAAATGGGATTAGGAGGTTTTAACTATTTTATGATTGCTGTCCTATTGCAATGTGTGCATGGAAACAACAAACATGATACAAAAAGAAGTCGGGTAGATAGAGCCAATTTTGACTTTCTATGGTATTTGTTGTTGTTGTACTCATAAACACCTTCCTTCATAATTTTTTCCAGTATTTTCAGATTACATGTGTATTTCCTCTCCCTGTGCGCCTCTCAAAGCATAAAATGGCAGTTTGAAAACTGTATTGAAAAGCTCTCAACAAGACATTTACTTTGATATCCATACTGGCTACCTTTGATGAAATTTTTTTCAGGGGCTAATCCCCTATATGGATCGACTCCCCTTAAATACCTTATAAAATTTTTTCGTAGTTGAATTTTGAAGAGGGGACCACTTTACACCTACATACAAAATTTGATGTTTCTAGTTTATATCGTTTGCGATAAAAATTGCTGTAACACACGGATGGACGGATGGACAGACAGACAGATAGGTCGCGAATTTAGCAAGGTTTTTTAAAACGATTTAATAACGTAATTTACTTATTAAGGAAGCAAGACTTTTTGTTCATAGTGATAATGCAGAAAGTTTAAATAACTTAAAGGAGTATAGAGAAGATTTAAAAAAAATCTATGCATCATCAAATTTTGAACTTGCTAGTAATGAATCTTTAACACCGGTTGAAATTAGCAACAAAACACCTTATCATGCTCAACATTCAACTTGAACCAGCCACTCTTTCTCGTCAACTCGTGTACACTTTTTGCTCTTTTGACAAAGCCAGGAACGAGTCCTTGGTAGTAAATGTATAGGTCCTAAAAAACTACGCAGCTCATTCAAATGAATCAGTCAATTTTTGACAGCTCGTATTTTATTTGCGTAATTATGCCCTCTATTTTTTTTAGACTACAGCCAGTTTTGGGCGTTCAGTTAGATATAGTTAGAGTATTTCATAATCTTGATCGTATCAGATCTCAAGTTTATATGGTCAATACCGTGCAGAGTTGCGTGTCCCTGCAATGTGTTTTCATTTTATGCACTCCATTTGCTGACATCCTTTGTCTGAGAGATCCTACTTCTTTTTGAAATAATAAACGTTTCTTCTGGTTCAACTAAAGTTCTGTGCGAGCAACATGCTTGAAAATTTCTTCCAAACTATTTAGATGACCCTTGAAGCTCATTCCCATTACAATAAAATGTCATTTAAATATATGAGACACGTCTTCCAATGCAGACTTTTTGAGACTCACAGTATCAGACGTTCAAATGTCACTGAAGTATCACATAATCTTTTTCTTGAAGTGTTTGGACTGCGGAGAGGATACGGCCGATTTTCTTCAGGTGCTCAAAGAAGTTGCACTAGAAATTGAATTTAATTCAGTCAAAGCCTTTGCAACAAGAAGGTCGACCTTAGGAAAGAAGAATTTACCATTTTACCTGGTACAAATTACGAATAAGAGCAGTCCAAGTGCTCTTCAACAAAAAAGATACTTAAATTTCAGAGTGGTGAGGTGGGAGCGCCTCCAGAAAAGAGAAGTCAACCAGTGTTACCGGTGTCAAAGATTTAGTCACTCGACTGCCAACTGTATTATGCACTATCGGTGTGTTCAATGCAAAGACTTTTATGCTCCCGATAAGCACAAATTGGGGGAAAAATTATACGGCGTTAACTGCGGTGTTTTTGGTTAACTGGCATCATATCGAGAGTGCTCCCGATATCAAGATGCAAAGGTAAAATTTGATCCAAAGCAAACACAAGTAACCCGTAGAGTCATATCTTCTAACTTTTCAAGCCCAGAGTATCATTTACACTCGCCGCTAGAGGACCAGCAGAAAATGCTTCAAATAATGGAAGTGGCAATAATGAGTTGCTTCTCAAAACTTACCAGCAACTTAATTCTTTATCGGAGAATCGATAAACAAGTTTCAAAAATGAACTTTGTTTTCCAGCGTTTAGATCATTCAAATGCCTCAAAATAACTTGCCATCCAGTCACCTTCTCATGGAAAGGCTTCTCCTCATCTCGATCAAGGTCAACTCTATTGTTGCTCTACATCGACGTGACTATCTCCTTGAATTTATTTTTGAGCAACAGCCTGAAATCATACTTCTCACTGGAATCAACTCAACTCATGCAATACTATGGCACTCAACTCATGCAATACTATGGCACTCAACTCATGCAATACTATGGCACTTAAAGATTTTCAATTCATAAGAAACGATAGGGTAAATGGTGATAGAGGACGTGGCAACGGGATACTGGTTCAAAGACCCTAGTTTTTCCAAAATATTGGAAAAGTTGAACTCAAAAACTTTGAAATTCTCGAAGTCTCCCTTATCAAAATCTCACTGCCAGGTAGGGATAACCTTTTCGTTATCTCTGCCTAAGTAACAGGTCGAAATATTCTCAAGTTCAAGGGGGAGCTCAATTCTTTGTTTCAACTACTCAAATTGAACAGGCTGCATAACTATCATATTTTTGCTGGTGATCGGAATGCTAAGCATACATCATAGCTGAACGCCAAAAATAATCCCAGAGGTGCATTCCTGAAATGGCGGATAGTAGCGAACCAATTTGAATATAGGTGCAGTCTATATGGGTCTAAGTTTCCAACATACCATAGTACAAATTCATATTTGGACCTCTCCATTGTTGATGCAAGACTTGAATTCAGCTTTAATAGTCCTCAACGGAAGAAGCCAGTACTTCCTTTTGATAGCGACCATAGCGCAATAATAATTGAAATCAATCATCAGAGGGATGGTGTGTTCCTCATTCCAGTTCAACATGAAAATCATCGGTTGAATTTGAAAAAACAGGAATGAAGAACGTTTCAAAATAAGTTTAATCGAGAGTAGCAGAAGAAATGACCTCTCTCTAATGATGGCAATGCTTGCTCAATGGTTCCCAATGACAGAAATCTAACTAACGATGAAAAAGATCTCTATTTATCGAAGTTAGAGAAGCTGACGCTGGAAACGATTAAATATCGAAACAGTATGGAAAACTATGTAACACCAACCATCGCAAGGTTGAAAAGATTGAAAAGCCTATTTCTCACACGCGTCAACAATTTTTATCGGCGATTTTTGGGCTTCAACCATCCCTCGTTGGTTTTGTTGAAATTACACCTGATGAATGTCTGGAACTTGATCCGTTCACCTTTCAGGAGTGAGGTTAGCAATCAATGGGCGAAAAAACTGAGGGGCATTGGCCCATAGGACCCTGATGGCGTTTTCATCAAAGTCCATAGCTTATTCCGTAAGAACTCTCGGGTGAAGGTATCGATCGTTGGAGTCATTAGCTATGAGAAAAATCTTCTCGATATGGCTGGTAATGAAATTGATAATAGAACGACTCTGGATAGAAATGAAAACAGGATTATACGTGATGGATTGCAAAAATTTGCCCTGATTGGAACACATTTTGAGTTGATTTATCTACCAAGCCCTGAGAGAGGAAATGAAATATTTTCAGAGGTCGTTGAAGCAAAAGTTTCAGACTTCAATTCAAGCCTCAACGGTGAATCAATTCTTCATTTCAATGAAAGATTGACATCTGAAGTCATACTGAACTTGAATCTTATTGATTATTTTGTGAGCTGTGAAGACTTGTGTTTCATATTAGGCAGGATTAACAACAGGAAATCATATGGTACTGATGGTATTCCAAACATAGCTCTTCGACATTTGTCTGAGATTGCTATTAGGAATTATTGCATATTCTTCAACAACATGTTAAGCGATTCATATTTCCCAAATGGCTAAGGTATTTTCGATCTTGATGAAAGGCTAAGTATTTTCGATCTTGATGAAAGGAAGAGCGTTTTCAAGGCCTAAAAGCTATCGCCCAATCAGCTTGCTGCCTAACATTAGCAAGGTGTTTGAAGTGATACTAAACAATGTATTAAACGCCCACATTGAGAAATATGAGTTGAAGCCGAATTGCCAATTTTGTTGTTGTGCCAGGCATTCCACTATACATGCAACCTAACCTCAGACATCGGTTAGAAACTTAAAAGCAGAGAATGTGTTGCAGTGTGTCTTATTGATATGAAGAGAGCCTTTGATACGGTGTGGTTAAATGGACTAATTTTTAAATATCTTCAGGACAGGTTCCCCAGACAACTTGTCGCCATTATGTGCAATATGCTGTATGGGAAATCATTTGTTGTAATTGAAGGAAATCTGACGACAGTGCGACTTCAAAGTCTTGAATGGTCTACAGTAGGAAACAGTTACTGCACCTTTGCTCTTCTCAATATTAATTTGCAAGCTATTGAATGGATTTGATTTTGATGCCTCGCTAACGCGATCATTGGTAGCGCTTGCTGATGATCTTACCATACATACGGCAGACTGAAAAGCCACAAAAGTTCAGAGCAATCTTCAAAAAATGCCTAATGAAGTGCAGCTCTACACCGAAAATTGGCAAATGAAAATCAATTCACAGAAGTGCGAAAAAATTTTAACTCCGACAACGCTGCAGTGGGAGCGTCAAGACCTGAAACGTAATTGGAAGAATTCCGGCATTGTGGCTGGTGAGAGTAGTTCAAAATGGGTTCCAGATAAATCCTGTGTTCGATACCTTGGTCATCTCTATCAGCATCTGTAATATACTGAACATGTCCAAATCAAGCCTTTTTTGGGTTGACTTCGCCTTATGAACTGGTGCAGAATCTTGCTGGAAACTCCAAGGTGGATTTTTGAATAGTGACGTGTTGAGAGGTTTCACTACACTTTCAAGGACACTTTCTTGATAAACTTTGGCAGACGTTTTGACGCCCTCCTCACAAAAATGCAACTTTGTCACCCCGTTGTAGCTAACACCCCACCAAACCATTACTGAGGCTGGATGATGACCTCTTTGAACCTTTTGGGCAACTTGAGAAGCTTCTCTGGCACTGCGAGCATAAACCCTATCGTTTTGTTTATTAAATGTTTCTTCGACAGTAAAAAATTTTTCGTCCGTAAACAAAATTTTACGGTGTTCTTGGTTTGCGTACCGGCAAAGTAATCGTTTTGATTTTTCCACTCTATTTTTTTTTAACGAATCTGATAGTAAATGCCCGGTAGATCTACGATAAGCACTCAACCGTAAGTCACTTTTGATGATACGTGAAATTATTCTTTGGGGTATTTTCATCTCACGCGATAAAATTTTTTGTTTCCGGAGCGGATTACGGCAAATTCTCTCGCGCACGGCTTTAACCGCTTGAGGTGTTCGAGTAATTCGCGGACGGCCACTTCTTTGGCGATCACTTACTCCAGACGTATCATTAAATCTTTCAATAGCCCGATATACAAACATTCGGCTTATACCAAGGGTATGCAGAGTCTTAAAAATATCACTTGGTTGCATTCCTACTTTATAAAGTGCAATCACAGCAATTCCATTTTCTTTGGCGCCCCAATCCATGTTCACTACACTAAAAATTAAACTCAAATGATGACAAATGCATCAAGCGTAAGCGTACTATAGCGATAAGCTCAGTTTTTAAGAAATGCAATACAACAGTTCCTTTCTGCAGGGTTGCCAAACCTTGTTACAATATTTATGGCTAGACTATGTATATCGAATAGAAAAATTTATCAAACTGCAAAAGTGACGAAAGTCGATATCTTTATATTGAAACTTCTTCGGAATCATATCACCAGATCTGTAGCTGTGAGTGAAAACCCCTGGATTTTACAGCCGTTCCACCCTACAGACGGTTATATTGTGACTTGCCTCACTACTGGCTTCGTTTCTACAGAAGCATTCGTGTATTTGGACATGAATCGATATGTTTTTGATTCTGACGGTGTCCCAATCATTTATTACATATATCGACGGGCCAACGATAAGAAGATAAAATATCCTCCGAGTCTGAGTTCACGAGACCAACAATTCCAATGGAGATACTCATTTGCTAGATTCGTTGTGGCTGGTCGTGCTGAGAAGGAGCAATCAAGGTATTGGTGACTGAGTTTCAATGTCTAAACTATTCGTGTTTACTTTCTGTTTTTGTTTTTTTCCCTGCTTAGTTTTTAGTTTCATCTCATTATTGCTACATTTAGTGTTGTTGTTTTTTTGTGCTAAAAATTTGGAATAGATTTAATTGTAAGATAACCTTATTTTGATTGAATTTGTTTAGGATTAGTGTGAAAAATATTAGATATAGGACAAAACTTAACTCTTGTGCTAGTATTATAAGTAATTTTTAACCAGTGTTTGTTGATTTTTTCTCCGTTTTTCAATTAAATCAAAAAACATGTAATAATTTTAATTAATATGAATTCGCTAGTATTTTTATTTTCATTAAATGTGTTTCATTGATAACGTATAAATTTAGAGAGCCATTTGGGCCATTCAATGTTCGTAGTTTTATTGTTTGGAATCTTCTTTATATTCTTTTGAAATTTATAACGATTGGTAGTGAAACGTAATCAATTGATGCCCTCAAGGTCAATCTTTCAGACACCATCCATCAAATTTAGCCAGCTACCTAGCAAAGTGGCGGCGGATATTTGAGCGACACAATATTTCATATTTAATACGATAAAATATTCTTTGAAATAAAAAAATGTCTTGTGCACAACTTGTTTTATTTGCGTTTAAAGTTCAAGCACCCTTATTTAAAGACTCTGTAGTTGTTGCAATAGCATTACATCCAGAAAAAGTCACCAGCTGATTTACTTTATGCGCTGGTGAGATAATTGGTGTGAACAAAAAGTAAGGTGACTTATCAGATCTCGCGGGCAACGTACTTTCGACTGTCGATTTTTTTATTTTGGTACACTTATCGTGAACCTATATATACAGTTTCAGCTATATAATATGTTTAGTTTGTCTGTGAGGGGCATAACGGTTAGAAGTGGTTTGCGAGCTCGGCGATTTTTTGCTATCGAAAAAAATGTATCAAAGATCAAGAATTTTTGACCAAAAACAACACCTCAATCATGCCTCAGCCACCATATTCACCAGATTTGCCCCATGTGACTTTTACTTGTTCCCAAAACTGAAGAGACCGATGAAAGGATGGAGATTTGCAACGATTGAGGAGATAAAGACTGTATCGCTGGAAGGGCTCAAGGCTATACTGAAAGTGCTTATGAGAAGTGCTTCAAGGATTGGAAAAAGCGTTGGCACAAGTGTATTGATTATTTTGAAGGGGTCAACATAAATATTGACGAATAAATAATTTTTTTTTCTAAAAACACAAAGTAATCTTACTTTTCGAACACAACTCGTATCTTCGAAAATAATGATGGTCTCAATGTTACAGTCAATTGTGAGCGGTACAGAGACGAGATTCCTAAGTTTTGGTGTTTCAAATCAAAGGCGTTAATGCTGATGACATGTGATTTGAGCAGGACGGCGCCATATGCTGCACCGCGCCCGATACAATTAATTTTTGAATGATAAATTTGACGAACAATTTATTTCACGAAATAGCCTTGTTAACTGGCATCAGTGGTCGTGTGATATAACCTCGGCCACTTGTCAAAAATAATATTGAAATGTTAATAATAAAACAGCTACTTACAAATAAAGCCAATTTAATGGATATTTAAAAAAACACTTTTCTTTGTTTCATTTCAATGCAAAGTTCTCCGCCTTCAACGAACAAAAAAAAAGCAACCTTTACGATGATAGTATAGTAATTATTCAAGTATAGTGTATATCATAGAAAGATTGAATACATCGTTTGGCTGAATTAAATTTAAAATGTGCAAAAACACTCAATTTATTGAAAAATAAACTATTTAAAATGTTCGGTGATTTGAAAGATTAGAAAAATTCGTCGTTTACACCGAAAACAAACATTTAGGGAAAAACTGCTTAAAGGAATAAAAGGATTAACTATGTTTCATATCAAAGTTTATTTCAATACAATTTTTACATTTAAATTTCGATATGGAATGTTAATACCCGTGGGAGCTAGCAAAGTTTCACATAAACAACAAAACTATCTATAATACGCGGCCTTAATGCTTCAAATCTATCCATGTATGGTATGGAACTGTGATGATGATAAATTAGCGCTAACATCGAAAAAATTAATTTTTTCTAACGGTAAATGTCCTTTCGCATTGTTTGACTGACATGCCCATTGCATGAAACTTTACTTAAAGAATATGCAACAGTTTTCAACTTTTACCATCATTCAAAAATAACGGGAAGTTTTATTTTAATCAAGAAACAATTGTATATTTATAATTAAAGTTTTTTTTAGTATGGATACGAAAAAATAACATATTTTAGGTGAGCATATGTAAAATTAATTAAGAAAAAGTATTGAATGGGCTCAAAATGCCATTAATACCAGCAGCCTACATCATTGATGCCGTCAATCCAAATGAAGCTTTCACCTCGAATATTGGAGTAAAGTAATTCCAAAAGTTTTTTGGAGTAAAGCAAATCCAACAGTTTTCAGCTCTCTATTCATGTTCAAAAACAACAGATAGTTTTATGTGAAAAATCATTGAATGCTATTTTTTGGTCATCATCGCTATATTTTAGTGTTAATATCCGCATAGCACATGATTGAATTACCAGTGGTAATACAATATATCTATTATAATATAATATGTTGTCTTTCTTATGTAGCCTCAGTGACTGAAATCCATCTGTGGATCGATTCCTGGTGAAAAGAAATTTATACTTATGTCAAAAAGCTGAATATTTTCGTATTTTTCCGCTTTCCTTTCCAACGCCCTAATCAGCATTGCAGTTTTAACGACGTACTCGTATATTAAAAAATCGCCTATGGGGACGACATCAATATTTTGTCACGGTCATTAACAAGTGATAAAGAAGTTTTCCTGAAACTCGACAGCGAAGCAAAACTAGTAGGGCTACAAATCAATGAAAGTAAAACAAAGCTCATGACGCAATCGAGGAAAAATACATCAAATACTCAAAATATCACACTTGGCAAATACAGTATCGAAAATATTAGCGAATTCGTGTATCTAGGTGCCAAAATAACGAAAACGGGCAATGAACGAGATAAAATACGCCGAAGAATATAGCTCGCAAATAAAATATTTTATTCCTTATTAACGATCTTGGAGACCAGCTGCGTACACAGGAAAACAAAGCTCCAAGTATGGAAATCTGTGTTATGCTATAGGTGTGAAACATGGACCGTAACCCAAGCATCCGCAAATATATTGAACGCCTTTGAGCAACGGGTCCTGAGGCAAATAATCAGAGCGAACCTAGACGTTGACCAATGGCGAATTCGATACAACTATGAGTTGCATGAAATTTTTGACGAGCCTGAGGTCTCAACGATTGTCTGATTGCAGAAGCTGCAGTGAGCTGGCAACATGAATCATATGGACGAATAACGGGTACCCAAAAAGGTATTTGTTGGGAGAACTGAAGGCCGGAGACCAGTAGGGAAACCAAGGAAACGCTAGTGTGATTCGGTCGATGAAGACAGTTAATCGCTGCTCGGATTTCGGAATTGGATGACGCAGTCAATAGACAATAGACAGTTGGAGGCGCTATTTGCAGGAAGGGAAGGCCCGAGAGGGGCTGTATTGCTAAAAAGAAGATATTGAAAAATCTCATTACTGTAGACACACTGAAAGAAATAAATTTAAAATTTTGTTTTTGCAATCGGAGTCCCCAAAGAACAGACACCAGGCACTGCTTTTAAATACCCATTTCTCCAGTTGTCGACTCTTTGTAATAAAGAAGAAATTGATGACCACACAAAAGTATTACAAAAGCTCAATGGACTTTTCTTGAAACCGATTAACGAGATTTATTCTTATGCAAAGTCTCATGAAAAGCGAAGAGCAAGCTAATGAGCACATCTTTGGTGTAACAGATCATGCCGGCTCTTGGCCTCTACGATTAATAGCCTCTGATCATCACTATTCTGCATCCTCGTTCACCAATTGATCATTCCCAGCACGGATCTGCTGTCAGCTTCAATCGTGTCTTCCCATAGAGTCTCCAGTCTTCCCGCAGAAAGTCTACCTTAAATGAAAGTAATAACCATCCTCTTGGAATGAAGGTTATGCGATGGGCTACTTCCTTGCCCCTGGAAAACCTTACATTGTTTCAAAACCTGCAATGGAGCCTCGGAATGGATTAGAGCTACGAAAATTACCTCGTAACTGAAAAAAGGGGCTTTGGAACTGGATCCTGAAATGTTTGGTCAATGAACAGCCCTAGTGCTGTTAACAACAGGTCAGTCAATATAAGTAAACATACTGGCAATCCAGGAAATGAACTGGGCTGGAAGTTATAATCAAGATTTAAAATTGCACACAATATATAAAAGTTGGAAGCCCACTGGAAAGCAAAAATTTGGAGTGGCAGTTACTGTGGAAAGCGAGGATACGTATCAAAGCAAAATTCTTCAAAATTTGGTTGGTAAACGTACACGCCCCGATTGAAGAAAAGTTCAAAGAAACGAAGGAAACGTTCTACAATCACCTGAAAAGACTAGTCAACTTATACCTACAAACAAAACACAAATAGTTCCATGATGAAGCAAATGACAATAGCCAGCACCTAAATATAGTCATAAGTTCGACCTGCTTTTCACATCGACGCATACATAAAATGACCTAGGCAACACAAAAAACCAGATCAACCATGTTCTGATACAACATGGTCGGGCATCGAGTATACTCAATGTCCGTACATACTGAGGAGCCAATTGCAACTCGGATCATTACATGATCAAAATAACCAATCGATGTCAAATGTCTAAGGAGTATTCAGCAAAGACGTGTCCTCTACGGAAATGCGACATCGAAAAGCTCCAATCGGTGTCTGTGGTAAAAAATTGCACGAAGATCTTTGACAACCCGCCAGCTCCCATTCTATCAGATACGTCACTGAAAATAAGCAACGAGATATGGATGGAAGTGAAAGCGCCTATTAAGACTGTTGCAAAACAGGCAATCGGACATTTGGGCTGGCGCAAAAAAAAATGATTGGTTTGATGATGAATGCCAGGATAAGTTATATAAAAAGAATCAGGCGTACAAATAATATGTTGGTAGGAACACCAGGGCGAAGAGAAAACATTATGAAAATGTCAGGAGAGAAGTAAAAAAACGATTTGAGTTAAGAAAAGAAAACATCTTGGTAACCAATTGTGAAGCATCGATGTAAGTATAGTGAGTGACAACACAAGCGAAGCATATAAAGTAGACCAAAGATTGAAACAACATTATTTACCCAAGACCACGCTCTGCAAAATCATCACTGATGTAAACAGGATTAAGAAAAGATTGGAATCATATTTCAAGAGCCGCCTTAATCCTCGGCACGGATTCAGAGCTTTGTAGCTTAAAGATATTCCCAGAGAGCTTCCATTAGCCCTACCAACTCTGAATGAAAATTATTCCACCATCAAAGCCCAAAAGAATAATAAAGCAATGGGCACCGGTGGGATTCCAGTTTAGCTCATTAAAAATTGTGGTTGCGGTATTCAAAAAGCCATCCACAAAGTCATTCAGCACCTGAGGTAACAAGAACATATGCCAAGCGAGTAGAGACAGGGCACAGTGCAAAAATTATAGAACCATATCAGTACTTTGTACGGCGTACAAAATATTTTCAAGGATATAAGAAAATAAAATCGGATCATAAGCCAACAGTATTATTGGGGAGTATCACGCTGGCTTTAGAGCAGGAAGATCAACGATAGACCAATTGTAAACATTCCAGCAGGTAATTGAGAAACGCTGGAAGTTGAACATAGACATAAACCAATTCTTCGTTGTCTTTAACGAAGCATACGATATTATTGATCATACCGTACTGTACCAAATAATGTTTTGCTTTGGTATCCCAGCCAAATTACTCCGTCTTACAAAACTGACAATGACGACGGCAACCTCCCAATAGCCAACTGACCGATGTCTTTGACACAAATATTGAATTTAAGCAGGGGGGTGAACTTGGCGAATATAATACTGAAGATTTGGGCAAGTTTGAGTATTTAGGCTTCAAAACATCGAAACCCGCTAATGAAAGGGACGAAATACGCCAAAGACTAGAGGCCGCAAATAAAATATTTTATTCAGTTTTGATGATCCTGAAGACCAGCTGCATACACAGGAAAACAAAGCTTCAAGTATATCTGTGATAAGGTCTGTGCTATGCTATTAACGTTAACGTAAAAGATGGACCCTGACCCAAACATCTACAAATTCATTGAACGCCTTTGAAAGATGGGTCCTGCAGCGGATAATAGGAGCAAAATTAGACGGGGACCAATGGTGAATTCGTTACAAACATGAGCTGTGTGAAATTTTTTTGCGAACCGGGGATCTCAATGATTATAAGACTACGGAAGCTGCAATGAACTGGCCATGTGGATCGTATGGATGAACAGCGTATACCCAAAAAGGTATTCGTTGCGTGAATTGAAGGGAAGAAACACTGGTCTGACTCGGTCGAGAATAGAGTTCATCGCTGCTTGGGTTTCGAAATCGAACGACGCTTTCAAGAGACAGAGAGGTGCTGGTTGCAGGAAGTAAAGGCCTGAGGGGGCTTTAGTGCTATGAAGAAGAAGAAAATATTGATTCCAGCGTTTCGCAATATCATTTTGTTTGCCTATATTGTTACAGCATACATTTACATCATTCTCTGAATTGAACGCGCATTATTGTACTGGGCGTGGTTTTTATTTCAGTGCTTCATATTTTGTCAAAAAGGTTTAAAATATCATCATCTATGATGTGACAGCCCAAGCCCGGCCTCGACCTCCAGGATTAATCTCTTCCAATCATCACGGTCGGATATCTTTTCAATATTAAAGTGGCACATTGTTTTTTGCAGGTCTTTTTGAAATGACACCTGAGTTGGTGGTATGTATTCGTATCTATACTAGTTAGGGTTCCTTTTTGTTTCAACACCTTTACCATTAACACCTTTACTATTAATCCACCAATTTTTTCTTCTACCCGCCAATGAAGAATTCGTTCGATGAGGGACTGAAAATCTATGCCGAATATGGACTAATTGCTAGTGAAAAATATAGGTTTGGATTTCTTAAAACAAATTTATTGTCTTACAATTTTTTAATTAATAATGAACACTTTCTTTAAACCAGAATACAATGTAGCATTAATACTCGTACATTGTCAGCTAGTCCTGAAAGTTCCGCATCTATTTTTAAGTGCTTCTATGAATTGTGAATTGATTGTTTGTATGTAAAGTTACAAGTGCTCATGTTGTGCGTACTTCTACTCAAAAGCCTCTGTCTTCTTGCTTTGTAAAATTTACACATCAAACGCTTCTTTGATTGCTGCATGCATACAAATCCATTCTAGTTAGTTAGCTAATTAATTTGATCCATTCATTGCTAATATAATAACCTGGGATATAAAGTGTAAGTGGCTTGAGGGGGTATAATTAGACTACTTAATTATATCACTTTGAACTATTTGTCTAACACAAAGACTTGAAATCAGATTTGTATATTGTCCATTTGAAGAAAACTGATAGAATTTGTGGAAGCTTTAAAGAATTATTGAATTTCCTTACCAATAAATTGGAAAGTAATTGCTCTAAGTAAACAACAATTACACACATGCTATATGTAAAATGGCCTAAGTACTCGCCATAGTAAGTAATGTAATGAAATAATAATTATTTTCGGGGCTTTATTTTTAATTACAAGCGTTTACTATAGAGTTTAAATGAATTACATATTTTATGAGGTGACTTGGTCTTGACATACTCTCACAATGAAGAACGGAAGAAAATTTTTCAAAGGTCAATTATTTAGCTAAATATATACATACCCATAATTTTTAAAAAATAACTATCTTGCTCGAATTGAATATGGGTGAGAACCAAGTCCCTGTTTCAAAAAACTCCACAACGGAAAGCGACTCGAAATCGAAAAAAGACTACAGCATTGGATCTTGGAATGTCAAACCACTTAACAAACTTTGCCCTGTAAGGGATTGAGACGGATTGGGAACGATTGACGAGACATGCGGCTGTAAACAATTTTTAGGTCCGTGCATCTGTATGTCACAGCAGCTTTTCTCTAAGACTATAGAAGTTACAGCCATAAAACTTTGTAGAAAAGTCAAATGTGATAGCTTGTTGAAAGTTTTCAGGTAAAAAAAATTTTAGAGAGTTTTAAAGGAGGTCTCCCCATGAAGGGAATATTCTCAATCACTATGGGATTATTAGTATTTACATTATAGTTTTAGGAATGATTGCATGCAGACAAAATGGTGGCCGGTTTGAATAAAAATATTGCATAAACTTGTGTTATTTTTTCATAACTAAGGTCCATTCTATTAACGCTTAATTGAATTTATTAGCGGGCCGTTGAAGATGAGCGCATTCAGTTTATACGTGAAAAAGACATAGAGGTCGATCCAATAACAAATAAAATACTCAGAACTTTGCTAATAATGGTTGGATTCGTAAATTTAACATTTCCGCCTTGAAAACTGTATTAGTATCATTTAATTATCAGAACGTATAAGAGCTGGGTAGACGGATACACGGCCAAAGCATGATACTGACCATATCACCTTCTCGAGTGCTGATACATAAAGGAAAAAAAAAATCATTAAATTCAATGAAATAAGATATTTAAGTAGTGTTTTAAAATTTCTTTATAATCTATGTATTTCAATGAAATCGAATCATATTAACAGAGGTTATAGTCGTTCAAATTTTCTCCCATTATAACACCCATACACGGTTTTTCTACTACTGGGGCTTTTCATTGAACCAGAAACTACACTTTTGAGTGCACCATACTTTTGTTTGCACTACATTTTTGATTCAAAATTTCAGAGAATTTGAATAAAAATATAAATTCAAGTTTACAGTTAGCAAATTATTTCAGTAACATTGCGGCAAAATGGAGGCTTTTCCTTAAAAGCTGTGCATGCCGTAGACGATTTTTTTGAGTTCTATTATTCTATATAGTCTGAATATCGTAGATTAAGGACAAAAATCTCCTGCCATGAACATAGTTTTGTTTTTCCAGCTTGTTTAAAATTGGAAGCCTACTGAGAGATGTACGAGGGTGATCTGGTAAGTACTTAGCCTCACCGCCTAATGGCACCACTATCGCAAGACAAATTCACTATCGTATACTACATTCTCGTAGACGGCTTTTGTCGAAATTTCAACTGAATCGGACGCGAAGTTTTGTTTTGACAGTGTGTGGAAGCGGGCGCGTCTGCGAATTTTAGAAAAATGAAGAAAGAGCAATATCGTTCAGTAGTTCGATTCTTATTTTTTGGAAAGGAAACTGCACAGCGAATTCAAAGGGCGTTAGGATGTTGCGTATGGTGACTCTGTTTTTGGGGTGCCGACTGGTAAAAATTGGTTTAACGAGTTTTAACGTGGTTACACGTCAGTCTTTGACGAACTAAGCCCAGGTGCCCCGAAAATGGCTACCGCGGAGGATAACGTGACAAAAATCCACGAGCTTGCATTGGCTGATCACCGATTGAGGCGCGCAAGATAGCTGAGATAGTAGAAGTCTCAAAATGCCCAGGGCTCATATCCTGCATGAAATTGTGGGCATGAGAAAGTGTTGGCGCAATGACTGCCGCATTCGCTCACTACGGACAACAAACGCAAACGTGAGAGCACATCAGAGCAGCGTTTGACGCAGTGTAAAAGCAATCCGAAGGAGTTTCTGCGCCAGTTCGTGACGTCAGCCCTAGAGACCAAGGAGCAGTGAAACTAGAGGACTTGACTCAGTGAACGTGCTCCGAAGAAGGTGAAGGTGATGGTCACCGTTTTCTGGGATTCAGAAGGCGTGATCTGGATCGACTACCTGAAGAAGGGTAAAATGGTCGCAGGGGTCTACTATGCTCAATCATTGGGTCGATTCAATGCCGACTTGGCGAAGAAAAAGTGCTCTTCCACCTTGACAACGCACCGGCTCACACCTCCGCCATCGGCACGTCTAAATTGGTCAAATTGGGCTACGAACTACTACTCCATCCACCGTATTCTCCAGATATGGCCCTGTGTGACTTTGTTTTGTTTCCAAACTTGAGAAAGTTACAGAAATTTGAGTCGAATGAGGAGGTCATCGCCGGCACGGAGGGCTACTTTGCAGGCCTCGAGAAAACGTATTTTTCAGACGGGTTAAAGAAATTGGAGCGTTGCCGGGTCAAGAGCATCGAGATAAGAGGAGATTATGTTGAGAAATAAATTGCTACTTTTCCAAAATTATCATTTTCATTTTTTATTTGTAAGCTTAGTGCTTATCGGACCACCGTCGTAAACATGGAGTAGCATTTATTTCAGATATGGCCTTCCAAATGCGGGTTATTAGTTTTGTTAAGTATTAAGAGTTTTGTCAATTTATTTTTATGCTGGAACACTTCTTTGACATTTCGTTTTCTAGAACAATACTCACGCATACATATACACATTCTTTTTGCTATAAATATTTGCACACTCAATGTAAATCGTTCATTCCAAAAGTAATATCCGTACAATAAAGACGTATTAAAATAAAACGCTAATAATATTTCCAATTAGTTTCAAGGCGTTTACTGATAGTAAATGTGTGATCTAGTGAAACTCTATACAATTTGGCTGAAATATGTATATTTCAAAATGGATGATAAGAATGAAACAATACATGAATCGAAAATGATTCTGGATGCTTTAGTCACTCAGGCTGGATAGAAGCAAAACCAACGATGAGGAAACTTTTTGCATCTTGCAGTATTTGGCACTGGAAATGTTTTCTTCCTTTGTCGATTGTTCAATAAAATGCTGTCTTAGTTAATTATTTTGATTTTTTGATGTCTGCAGGATACATTTTTTTTCCATCAAAAGCCGTCGGACCTTGCTTTATTAAGTAAGCAGACGCGTTCCGACTCTTTTGAGTCATCTTCAGTGTCTAAACGATGTGTGGAAGGAAATGACATCATACAGGTGTAGGACGGATTAAACAGGAAAATATGAATTTCGGTCAGGCAAAGGGATATTTGGTTTTTTTGGATTGTCGAATGTCCGTTTGTTCTGGTTCCTCTCATTTCCATCACCATTGTAGATTGTGGTCTAGTACTGAGAATATTGCGTTGAAATTTGTAATAAGTTGTCCGCATTTTTCGAGATAACACGTTTAACCAAAGTTGTTTTTCGATAAATTGATTGTGAGGCATGCAGTAAGCCAAGTGGCACCGTCTTATTGAAACCATATACCGTTGTCACAAACAATCTTTCAACATAACACCATAGCGCTCTCCATTGACGGTAACATAATGGTCGTTTTCATCCACGAAAAAATACGGCAGAATTAAACAGTAATTTTTTGCAGATACAACGGTGTCTCAAGAAGCACATGTGGGCTTGTTGCTGACAAATAATATGGATTTTGCTTATTAACAAAGGTATTGAGCTAGAAATGAGCTTCATCGCTTTAGATGATTTTTCATTGAAATTCTTCATTTTCTTCAAGCTTTGCCAGGGTCCAATTGGTGAAGTTTTGGCGTTTCAAATGATCAAATGGCTTTAGTTCTTGAGTTAATTTGATCTTGTAATCATGTAAGCCAAGATCTTTCGACAAAATACACCAAAGTGTCGTTTGAGCGATGCCCAGTTCTTGAGAACAACGTGGAATCGACTGATTTGGCACATTTTGAAAAGATGCACTTACGGCTGCGATATTTCCTTCGCTTCGAGCGGTCCGATGTTATTTTGGCACCGGAACGTCGAATAGTGAAAATTCGGACGCGAACTTATCCACTATAACACGTACAGCCTGTCGCATGGGACCATTATTACGGCCGGAAATTGGAGTAAGCACTCTTAAAATCGCGACCACTGGCTCAGAATTTCGCTACATATTTTTAATGATCTCCAAACGTTGCTGGTTAGTGAACTTTATCATGATAAAAATGTTGACCTTACTTAATGTTTTGACATGTGCGCCACCTGAAGCAAGAAATGCCAGTTCTTCTGGTCTTCTTATCAAGACCTTTCATTTGATACCCATTTTCAGGGGCCAGTCCCATATATGGGAAGAGTTGAACTTTGGAGAGGGCACTACTTTACACCTAAATACAAAAATTGATGTTTCTAGCTCATATCGTTTGCGAGAAAAAGTGATGTCACACACGGACGGACGGAGAGATAGGACGCGATCTTAGTTATTTTACAAAACTCTAAAAAGCAGTCTTGTCTATGAAGGAAAGAAAGGTTTCTAGACCACATGGGATTCTAGCTGAGGTGCTGCAGATAGCCGAACATTTTAGCCCTGACTTGCTGCACAGTAGTCTTAATTCTTGCTTGCATGAAGGGATATTCCAAGAGTGCTGGACGGTGCCGGGGCAGACACCGAAACAAATGGTAGTATGATGATGCAGTACGGTGGATGCATTAAAACTTCCCAGCCAAGCTCTGCCAATTTTTGCCGGGTCATCAAAGATGTTTGTGGTCTGGCATTGTCATGATGGAAGACAACTCCCTTTCTATTGATCAATTCCGGCCTGTTTTTTTTTTGAATTCCTTGTTTCAATCTGGTTAATCGCTGATAGTACAGAGCCAAATTGAGAATTTCGCCAATTCCTAGCACCTCATGATAAACAATTCCCTTCCAATCCCACCATACGCACAGCATAACCTTATTTGGTGTCAACCCTGGCTTTGAAGTCGTTTGTGATGATTCATCTGTTTTTGACGTGGATCTTTTTCGAACGATATTCTCGTATCTTACTCATTTTTCATCTTTCGTAATGATTTGCTTAAAAAATGGTGCAATTTCGTTGCGTTTTATTAGCATTTCTCAAATGGAAATTTGGTCGATCAAATTTTTTTGTGTTGATTCATGAGGCACCCAAACGTCGAGCTTCTTTGTGTATCAAGCTTTACGCAATTGGTTCAAAACTGTTTAGTGATGAATATTCAATTCGTTAGCAATTTCATGGCTGCTTATCAGTTGACTCAATCTGATTAGTATTGTCCGATATATGGCAACGAACACCATCTAGTGACAAAATACAAAATACTCTTTCGACTATAATATATATATATATATATATATATATATATATATATATATATATATATATATATATATATATATGTGTGTGTATATGTATATATATGTATATATATATATGTATATATATATATATATATATGTGGATATATATATATATATATATATATATATATATATATATATATATATATATATATATGTGGATATATATATATATATATATATATATATATATATATATGCACATATATATATATATATATATATATATATATATGTATATATATATATATATATATATATATTATATATATATATACATATATATATATATATATATATATATATATATATATATATATATATATATATATATATATATATATATATATATATATATATATATATATATATATATATATATATATATATATATATATATGGGATATAACAAAATTGCGATATTGCTCCGATTTTCACCAAATTTTCAGGAAAGGTGTACTGAATAAATTTCTTGGGTAAGTCGGTGAACCAGCTATATCGGCTGGGCGAAAACAAAATGGCGGTAATTTCAGACGAAAAATAGTGATTTCTGTTCTGACCAAAGTATGGCTCCGATTTTGATGAAATTTGGTACAAAGGATCGCTGATGTGTGTGATAAATCTCACAGTAAACAAGTTGGGAAGACAGACCTACGCTCATGTCAGAAGGGTTTTGTACTCAACTTCTCAGAAATGCTGTCACCAGCGACGAATAAAGTCAAGAAACATTTCAAAGAGATGTGCACGTTTAAAAGACAATTCATTGTTTTTCTATTTTCAACGGACGCCACTTTGTTGCAAACCAATAAAAATCACTCAAATCATGAATTCCCAAAAATGTTTATGTTATTGACCTTATTTGAAAACTTCAAGAAGATCAAATCAAAACTGCAGAGACTGATTCGATGGAAAGTCCATCAAATACCAAAGTCATGTGTTATTTTTGCTGTAAACGGAGAAATTTCAAATGCCTATAACTTTCGTGTGTATCATTCGATTTTCATCAAACTTACAAAGTTAAGGACACTTTGTAGGATTACTTAAATATCGAATTTCGTTCAGTTTAATGATAAATATACAATTTTATTGGGGAAAATGTGGAATTCGAATATGATACTATTATTAACAAACACGGGCAAATTTCGACTTCTAAGGTATTTGTTGTTATTGTATTCACAAACACCTACCTTCATAATTTTTTTCAGATTTTTTGGATCACAGGTGTCCAATCGTGAAGAAGGACCCAAATTTTCTGTGTGTTTCCCCTCCCTATGCACCCCTCGAAACAAAAGTGCCAAATTAAGTCCTGGCTTGAAAAGCTTTCATCAAGACCTTTCATTTGTCACCCATATCGGCTACGTATTTTCTTTCGGGGGCCATTCCCCTAGAATTGATTAACTGATAAGATTCGAACACAAATAATTTTAAAATTATCCAATATCAAATGCATGCATTCAAAATTGCGGCCCCCAAAGGTCAGAAGGTAAGCGCAATTCGCTATTTTAGTAGCAGCTGAAATCATGAATATTTTTCATGGAAACGTCTTAAATGTCGTTACTTGGAAATATTTATAAAGCAGACCATTTTTGGGATATCGTTTATATTTTTACAATAACCTAAAAAATTATAAAATCGCGACATGTCTATCCGTCCGTCCGTTCGTGCGTCACAGTAAGTTTTCTTGCAAACCACATGAGCTAGAATCATGAGATTTTCTACGTAGGTTAAAAGTGGTACCTCGCAAATTTCGCAGTGCAAGAAAATATTTTGAGGTGTACAAGGAAGGGCTCCCTACGCTGGAGGGTGACTTAGAAAAGATTATTTTTTATTTTTGTAGCCTACTAGCAGCCAAGTTTCTGAACAGATTCCGATGAAACTTGGAATTAGAAGGTATTAAGGCATGTTATAGCTAAACTTTAAATGGATCATTTCACCCTTTTTACATCAATTTAATGTAAATCCATACGATAATTTTTTGCTCTACATTGAGCTTTCATTGCTTCGTGCGGATATCAGTCTCGTTTTTCGGATGGCTCCGATAGTAGCATAAGTAGGAAAATTAAAAATAACTCTCTCACCTCTAAGCATGGTGGTCGCCCTCACCGGAGTGTATCTAATGAGACTGATGGCCCGATGAGAGTAAGTACACACGTCGAAACCTCCTTCTAACATTTATCGTCTCTAATAATTTTTCAGAAAAAAATTATTAAAATAAGCAACTCAATCATGTAGCTTCAATGAATTTCATGGACGGGTTTTCCCGGTACGATGGAAGGTGGCGAGGCTTGCGCTGATCAGCAAGGGGAAGAGAAATACCGAACCGCCGTCTGCTTACTGCCCGTTATGTTTGCTTGACAAGGCTGGGTAAGTGCTAGAGAAACTCATCAAGGGAAGATTCACTGACGCGATTCGTGCTGCTGGGGACCTATTTCTTCGACAGTACGGCTTTAGAGCAGGACGTTCTACCATTGATGTGACTGCAGAAGTGGTGAACGCTGTCCAAAAAGCAGAGGCTTGTAGTCGCATCAAGCGATGGATCGTCTTGTTGGGGGCACTCGACGTTAGGAACGCCTTCAACTCCGCTAGATGGGTGGATATTCTGGATACGCTGCAAAACCCTTTTCAAGCTCCAAAATATCTAATGCGGCTTTTGAGGAACTACTTAAAGGACCGAAGCCTGCTCTACGATACGACACAGGGCCAACGAAGGCTGGAAATTACATCGGGTGTTGCCCAGGAATTTATCCTTGGTGCGGACCTGTGGGACGTGTATTGCGACGGGCTACTGAGACTGGAGATGCCAGATGAGTCGCGCTTGATCAGCTATGCGGATGACTTTGCGGCTCAGGTCACTGGACGCACCGTTGAACAGGTGCAACTTAGGCTAGGTATGCTAATGCGCCGAGTGGGTGACTGGATGACTGCTCGCGGGTTCAGTTTAGCACTGGAGAAAACCGAAGTGGTCATCTTGACAAAAAAGAGAACCCCTAGAGTAAGGATATTCAGTATTGGAGACATACGAATCAAATCGAAACCAGCGGTGAAGCACCTGGGGCTACTGATTGACTCGAAGATGAAGCGGCTGAGGAAGCTGCTTCGGGAATATCGGCTCTGAGTCGACTTATGGGTAACATAGGGGGACCCAGCCCATCAAGAAGATGGGTCCTGTAGGGTCAATGCTACTGTACGGACCAGAGGTATAGGGCAACGCTCTCAGTAAGAAGGTTTACCGAAAATGCCTGGCATAGGTACAGAGAAGAGGAATGCTGCGGATTGCATCTCCGTATCCGACAATCTCTGATTGGGTGGTCTTTGCAGGCGTGATACCTTTTGGCCTCCTTGCTAGAGAGTGCCACTTTATTTATCTGCATCGAAACGAGGATGCAAGGGAGATGGTTGTCCGCGAGGAGAGACAGCGCTCGCTCAACGACTGGTGGTAGTCTTGGGTGAATTGCACGAAAGGAAGTTGGACTGTGCCCCTCATCCCGGTTGTGAGACCTTGATTAATCGAAGGCATGGTAAGACTGACTACTATCTGACCCAGCTTTTTAGCATGCATGGATGTTTTCAGTCTTACCTGCACAAGATTGGAAAGTCACGGTCCTCCAATTGTCGGTAATTCCCAGGAGAGGAAGAAAATGCCTGCCAAATATTTTTTGCATGCATAAGATGGGGCAGGCTGTGCAGGGACATCTACAAGGAGACGGGAGAGCTCATTCTGGATAATATTGCTGTGGTGATGTCGAATCGATTGACAAATGGAACCAGGCGGCACATTATGCTCGGGCAGTCCTAAAAGATGAAAGGGATTCACAGCAGCTGGGGTGTGGGGCTGGGATATCGCTTGTCTGGCACTTCCTCTTCCCCTCTCTCCTCCCGCTAGAAGAGGGATGCCACAGCTTGAAGGCACCTCACGGTGTAACAAAACGAGACCTAGCTCGAAGTCATGTGTCGAACGGTCCCAGGCTAAATTCTCAGGTTGACAGGGGAGGTATTTAATGAGTAGTCCAGTCGCCTTCTTGCAAGCATGTAAGTCCCACACCCTGTGCGTGAATGGCCATTCACCTCCCTACCACAAAAAAAAACAAAGAGCTTAATTTTCAGGCCGATAGGAAAGGTGGTCCAGGAGTAGCTTCAAAGTCCCACAAGCAGTGTTTAAATAGCCTTTACGTCCCAATCAAAATATAAGAAATTTTTTTATTTAGCGCTAAGCTTGGTAATTATTTTATTGAAGGCAAATTTCGCCACCAAAATTATGAGTTAAAAGGGTTTTTAGGAAAGAATAAAAACAAGTTCAAAATATACTATAAAGGGTGAAAAAAGCTTGTGGAATCTTTTTTAGGGTTTTGTACTACAATACAAAACCCTATTGCAATCACAACCTGTGTTTGTCTGCCCGTCCGTCCGTCTGTATGTCACAGCACTTTTTCTCCGAAACTATAGAGGCTACAGCCGTGAAACTTTGCGGAAAGGTCAAAAATGATGACCGCTGGAAAAAATTTTTGAAGGGGCTTAAGGGGGTCTCCTCATATAGGGAGGTGACAACTCAAAAAAAATTTTCACCATTGGTAGTCGAGTAGGAAAGGTCTTAATGGGATCTTTTCAAAACAAGTGTTAAAAGGGGGGCAGGGGAAGGGGAAATGCATGAACTTTTCGTGTACCCCTCCCTCGCGATTAGACACCTTCCATCCGAAAAATTTGAAAAAAATCATGAATGTAGGCCTTTATGAGTACAACAACAAGGAATACGGGAGAGGTCGAAATTCACTCAACTTTGTTAGTAATAGTATGATTTATCGATTTTGTGTTTTCTTGAATAAAATCTAAACGGTACCCTTGAATTCAATAAAGTTTAGCGCAAAGATGACTATTTATAAGGTTAATTTTTTCTGAAATTTTCATAAAGATCGATTTGTATTTAACGAAGTTATAGCGATTTGAATTTTCCTGTATTACTATGGAACAATATGCCCTGTATTACTATGGAAACATATGGCTTTGGAACCGTATTCACTTTTTACCGACTTAGACACTACAGCTCTGCTAGGATTTGCATGACAATTTCCGAAATGAGAGGTACTATGAAGATGAGTACATACAATTGAAACAAGTTGAAGAGGCAGGAGAGAGCTTCTAGCAAAAGGGCTTTGTATCCATTCTAGGATTCGAAAAAATAGGCCATGAATCGATGATTACAGTACATCAAAGGTAGTCGATATGAGTATCAACTGAAAGTTCTTTATGAGAGATTTTCAAAACACTTCTTAAACTGGCACGGGGGGGGGGGGAGTACATGAAAAATGTGTTTCCCCCCTCGCGTGACCTAAAAAATCTGAAAAAAAAAACAAAGGGAGATATTTATGGTCATAACAATAACAAATACCTCAGAAGTCAAAATTCGTTCAACTTTGTTAATAATAGTATGATCCTCGGATTTCACATTTTCTCCAATAAAATCGTCTTTGACATGTTTCTTGATTTTATTCGTTGCTGGCTACTGCATTTTGTAAGTTGAGTACAAAACCCTTCTGACATGAGCATAGGTCTGTCCACCCAACTTGTTTCCATTTGGAACAGTGAGTGGCAAATTTTGTTAATCAATTAAAGCCGAAACGGGGAAATACTACTGTGACCAAAAAAAAGGTGACATTTGAATTTAAACGGCGCGCGTCGAAGGATTTGGAGAATTTTTTTTTTTAAATTTTGGTAGTACTGTCAGTGACATCTATGTCAAATTTACATGTCAAAATATTCATTACTGTTTGAGATACGCGTCGTTGGCTTGGCCTTCAGTTCCGTCTTCGCTGAAGCTTGAATCTCCTCTATTGTATCAAAACGGTGTCCCCGGAGCGGTCTTTTGAGCTTGCTGAACAGCCAAAAGTCGTACGGCGCCAGATCAGGTGAATACGGTGGCTGCGAAATAATATGGGTTGAGTTTTTGGCGAGATGATCACGAACTACGAGTGCAGTATGGGATGGTGCATTATCGTGGTGTAAAAACCAAGAATTGCCTTTCCACAATTCCGGCCTTTTTAGGCGGATAGCGTTACGCAAATGACGCATAACGTTCAAATAATATTCCTTGTTGATTGTTTGGCCCGGCGCTAGGAATTCATAATGCACAACACCACGATAATCGAAGAAGAGAAGAGGTTGATGGTCACCCTGGACGCTCTTTGTTTTCGACACGTTCACGGCCGGCTTGGAACTCACTATACCCCTTGTTAACATTTTTTAGACATAGCCTTATCACCAAAGGCTTTCTGCACCATCCTCAATGTATCCGCAGCAGAAAATTGATTCCGCAAACAAAATTTAATGCAAATTCAACAAATTTCGACATCGCAAAAAAGAAAAACTCACTTTTAGCAGCTCACAAAACGACACGTATCTCAAACACTAATGAATATTTTGACTTGTAAATTTGACATAGATGTCACTGACAGTACTACCAACCTAAAAAAAATAATTCTCCAAATCCTTCGACGCGCGCAGTTTGAATTCGAATGTCACCTTATTTTTTGGTCACAGTAGTATTAGTATGGCTCCAATTCTTTAAACTTTATTTCATTTTGTTAGTCCGTTTTGAAGTTGATTTACTTCTTTTTTCTAAAAATTTTATTTTCTCAGGCTTTTTTCGTATCGAATATTAACTAGTGATGATGAGGAACGAAATTTTTCATAATTTCGAATTACTTCAAGTAAAATATCTTTTGTTTCATTTTGGATTAAGTGCAAGAAGTTATAGTTCCACCGACAAAGAATTGAATTAATTAATTTAAAGTTTCTAGAGAATTTCTATGCTTATGCACGATCTTGTCATAATTCAATATTCAACATGGAGCAGCCATTTTTCTTTCAATTATAAACTGCCTTTGACTCAACCACAATCTTTGTTCTTGACTAAATATCGCATTTTTTCAAACTCATTCTGGGATTGTTTCACAAATTGGAATGCTAAGTGAACTTACATAACTGTGAATCCTATGTGTATATATAAAAGAGGAAAAGCCACTCGAAAAGCATGTAACCCTTGGACTCGTTCATACATTTTCTCATTTAGAATAGTTACGAGTTTGTTAGCTAGCGCTCTAGGGGTTAATCATATGTAGCCATGCAATTAAACTTTTTTAATAGAAACTCCACTGAATGCAATATATGCATTAGTGTGCGTGAGTTTGTGAGCTGAATTCGAAAATACTCGTAGGGCAATTGCTGATTCTGCTACAGCACGGCTCTAATGGTTACTGTCTGTTTCATTTTCAACTACTAGTGAACGCCAGCAGACTTCACTTCCATAGATTTCAAATTGAATTTGAATCGTTTTGTTTACGTTTTCGTTTTTTTTAGAATTTTGTATTACTTACAAAACCCTATTCAAATCGACTTTGTCTGTCTGTTTGCTTGTCTGTCTGGCTGTGTGTCACAGCAATTTTTCTCCGAAACTATACAACCTCCAGACGCTAAGCTTAGTAGGTCGATAAAATGATAACCTCTTGAAAGTTTGGCTATGAAAAAGGCGTTCCTTAAATTTTTTTACTGAAAGTAATCGTGTTGGGTGTTCAACGTAGGTTTTGATAAAAGCTTCCTAAAACAGTTCTTCAAACAGTGTTATCGGCTTTTTGGGGCACAGGGAGAGGAGATATGGACAAAAACAATGTGTTTCGCTTGCGATTGGATGCCTTGGATCCAAAAAATGTGAAAAAAATCATGGAGTAAGCTTTTTATTATCGCAACAATATCTAATGTCTTAAAAATCACATTGAGAAAGCAATTCGAACTTCAACTCATTGATTTTAGCCATCGCAATGACGCACGTGTGGACTGGTGCGTTGTCGTGATGAAACAATACTTTCTTTTTCGTAAGATGGGGCCATTTTTTCTTGATTTCATCACTCAAACGCTGCAATAAGGCTGCATAATATGCGCCGTTGATTGTTTTTCCTTATTCGAGATAATCAATAAATATTATTCCACGCACATCCCAGAAAACAGATGCCACGACCTTGCTAGCTGACTGAACTGTCGTTGCCTTCTTTGGAGCCGGTTTTCCCTTTTCAGTCTACAGCTTTGACTGTTCCTTGGTCTCAGGTGTAAAACGATGAACCCATGTTTCGTCCATGGTTATGAATCGATGCAAGAACTCGGCTTTATTGCTGCAAAATATTGTCAAACACTCGATGGAAACATCCTCACGTTGCTGTTTGTGCTCCATTGTGGGCAAATTTGGCACCCATCTTGCGCACAGCTTTCTCATGTTCGAATTTTTGGTCAAAAAGTGATGCACATCGCTTTTTGAAATGCTTGCCATGTCTGCTATCTAGCGCACTTTTAGTCGATGGTCATCCAAGACCATTTTGTGGATTTTCTTCACATTTTCTGGGGAAGTGACCTTAATTGCTCGACCACTACGGTTTTCATCTTGGCAGCTCGTACGACCTCGCTTGAACACAGCTACCCAATATTTAACCATTGTGAACGAAGGAGCAGACTTGCCCAGAGTAGATCCAACTAGGCTTTGATAACGTTTGGACTTGACCTTTCAAATGAAAGGATTGTATCACATAACGATGCCCGATTTTTACCACATTTACAAATTCACTGAGAGCGTTCACTTTGGATGTCTGTAAACAAATAATAATAGACTAACCGTTATGAGTTTTTCAGATTAAAATGTTGAAAGGTGGTATTGTCAATCACAGTAATTGTTCAATCACAGTAATTGTTTTTTTTTTAACTCCCTGTATTCATAAGTCAGGTTGGGTACTTTTGGGACTACCCACCTAAGTCCTTATATTTGATATGTACCATGAAAATCAAATCATTTTTATGGAGTTTATATTCAATTAAATTTTCTTCGATCACAAGAACAACAACACAGGGTTTTCCTTCTATATGGGGCAATATATTGTAGTTTTGATTGGTCCATATTCAGTAAATAACAATCGTTAAATTCGAACAAAATGGAAAAATGTAGTAACAATAGTTTTCTTTGAAACGTGCTTTATGTTGTAGTTTTAACTGCGTTTGTTCATGGTTGGTGTCTACATATCATAGGTTGAGTACAAAATCCTGCTGACCGGAGTGTAAATCTGATTATCCAAATTGTTTTCGTTTAGCTTTTGAATATTTTTATTAGTGTTTGTTGGAATAGGTCAAGTATGTACTGCTAAGTCGTATGAAACCTGCCTCCTGAGTAAGAAAGTTTTATGATTTTGGTTTTAATCATTTCATATTTTTATACACTTTTGGGCAGTAAATTTATGTACAAATAAGACAATATATCATTTTTAAGGCCAGTTTAAAAATTTTTTTTACAAAGACCTCCTAGTTTCGCAACCTGCCTGTTCGTGCATCACAGCAAGTTTCCTAAGAAACTATAAAAACTAGAATGTGCAAACTTTTTGGATAGTGCTACGGGGTAACGCCATGTAGGTTAAATTCACGTTGACCACGAAGGGATCTTGGCACGACTTCACGCAATCAGCCGCGGATAAACGCAAACCCCACGAGTAGAAAGCGTAAAGTAACATTCACCAAAAATGTCTTAGATATTATGAATTTGTATCTTGTAAAATTAACATACACAAAGGAAAGCGTAAAGTAACGTACATAAAAAATGTATTAGGCATTATGAATTAGTACTAGGTGGCCATGCAGATCGTTGTGTTGGCGGAGTTCAGACCCACACACCAAGTACAAGTTGAATGGAGAGACATTTGCAATATTGTGACGGACCCTTACCCAGAAATGCAGAACTTCATATAGAAACCCGTCCGGGTGTGATGGATTTGCAACGCACATCGAAGCCGAACCGTGATAGACTAAGCCCACAATATCATAATAATAATAATAATAAAACAGCAACATCAGCAACAACTGACGAACCTCAAAAGCCAACAACAACTCGCTGGCAGGCAAGTGGTGGGCAATGTGACGAGCACAATGGGGTCACAGCCAAATGGCCAAACCAACATTCTTAACTACTTGACCCGCAGGAGCCCCCAAACAGTAATCAGTTCCACTAGGATGATGGCAGTGCCTGTCATTGCCTCCAATGCTCAGGTAAATGCAATGGGTACGGTGATAAATGAGAAAGCAGCTGTGGCAACTTCACCTGCAGCAGGGCTGCAAGCGAGAATGGGTCGGACGAAAGACTTGCGACGAGGAGAGTCAGAAAGAGCACTTCAGCCGGGTGATCTTTGGGAAGATTTTCATCCCTTACATTGTTCGACAGACTGAGAAGTTTTGCGCCATCCGTATGGTGGAGATGCAGCTACTGCACAAATATTTGAGCTAATTGCATCCCGATATCTCCAGTAGTTTTACCTGCGTGTGGAGCTGCTACATCACGGAGGCGGAAAGTCAGCTCTTGAATGAGATCAACGCTTAACACTGTGATGCCCAGTTTGGGCGGGAAATGTTCACGTTGAGGACCTTGGGATGCGATTAAGTGACGCAAACAAGTTCTACCAGTTCTTGGATATATGCTACAGAAAGCTGGCGACAGAAAGGAAAGCCCCTCGGACAAATGTGGATTCATAAGGATAAACAAGGAGTTGGTCGTCATATACGGTACGAGGGAACGAGCAAGTTGTGCCGCTCTTCTGCTTTGAGGGCAAGACTGAATACTTGTGGTAAAAGGTAGAATTGTTGTCAGGATGGGATCTAGTCTATCTGAAATTTCGTTTCAAGGTTCAAGGGATTCGTAATGAATTGTTCTCCAGTGAATCTGTAGCTGTGAATAGTTTGACTGATATCAAAAGCTACTTTCCCACCGGAACGGAGTTCGAGGACTATTGGTCCAGCAAGGTAGTTGATTCAAATCTGCTAATAGCGTCGAAGAATATCAATAATTCGGTTCATTGGACAAGACAACCAACAACGCTACCGGTGACTCCGAAAATTTTGAAAACTGTACCAAAAGGAGGCCAGCAGCAGCAACAAATCAGAAAGAATGCTTATCAGGCAGAAATTCATAATCAAATTAATGTCCAAAGGATGCATCAGACAGCAGTTACCGCTTCCATGGCTATTCCTCAGAGCTCTCTAACACCAGTAGCTATTCCGGCTTGGTTTCTAGCATATGCACAAGGAGCCATGAGAGCTGGAGAAATGATCGCACAAAACGATACTCAACAGCGAGTCCAAACAACTTATAACAATGCAAACGTTCAACAATTGCGCTCAATCGCAGCATCCTCTGCCGCTAGTTCGTTCTGTAAATCAAAATCAACAGCAGCAAACCCCAACTGTCAGTAAATTGTCTTACTGACATTTCTCTGAACTCATTTAGTGGGAGTGAGATTCGTTGAACACCCAAGAGCACCGATTCTCGTGGTGGGAAACTATATAGCCGACCACACGTAGTGGGATTTTTAAGGTCCTCGATCTACCCGAATGATATATTGGCCGAGAATCCAATAAAAGGGGGACGGAAGGATGTCCTGTTCTTCTTTCTAGCCGGGAAAATCATCTGGTGAAGAATGCGAGTGGAGACAGGAATCTACCGGAGAAACGTCATCGAAGAAATTGGCAGTGGAAATCTGGAAATAAATCAATCAGTGAAGAAAGCATAAAGCAATTATTTGGGCGGTGGCAGAATCACCGTCGTAAGTGTTGGCCAACCGTTTTTCTTTTCTTTCTAAATATTCTTTTGTATATCTTCTAGTGAAATTTTAAAGTTTGAAGTTAAAGATTTACTGAAGTGAATTTTTTTCGGTTGTTTCTTTTACTGTTTTTATTTCTGATTTAGCTACTCGTATTGTGGACTTTCTGCTCGTCAGCGGGAAGATATCTTTTTTTTCACAAAAGGGAATTTACTGGCGTCGTTTTGAAGTCGCGCCCGATGTGGTCAGTTCGCGCCTAATGTTTCTTCCTGGCTTTTCTAACGTTTTATTCAGGTGTTGCAGGGGATTGCGATCTGGTAGAATAGGATCTGAAGTAGGTAGGATTCTACTCTTTGTTCTCCGAGGAGCCGTAACCTCGTCCAATGGCTCCAATTGGGCTCCAAAGGCGGGCGAGCGGCGCCTGCGCCGTCTTCGATGGAGCTATTCTGGGCCGAAAAGAGCCTGACCGGAGCACCCCTTGGAAAAATGGTAATAATAGGTCAGAAATGATGGTCTCTCAAAAGTTAAGGTCTTACAAAAACTTTAAAATTTTTTTTAGGGGGTCCCCCCAATAACGAAATAGCCCCTAAAAATTTTTTTAAATCAAAGGTAGTCGAGTTGGATATCAAATGAAAGAGCTATAAGAATCTGAAAGAAAAAGATCATTTTATGCATTAAGGGGTCCAGAGGGTGGCAAAATGTACCAACATTTTTTGTCCCCCTCTCGCGATGGGATATCTTTGAGCCGAAAAATCTGAAAGTTATCACAGAGGTGGGTCTTAATAAGTTCAAGGACAACAAATACCTCAGAAATCAAAATTCACTCAACTTTGTTAATAATAGTATGATTTGTAAATTTTACATTTTCGCTTATAAAATCAAAATGGTACCCTTATTTAGATCAATATAAGGTCTTAGTGTTCACAATATTTCATAGAAATTGAATCATAATTGAGTGAGTTATAGCCATTTCAATTAAATTAAATTATAAAAATAATAACACGTGTTTATGGTTGATACATATTTTAAATTGACCAAGCACTTTTGTTTTCTTCCAATTTTCATGAAAATTCAAGGAACAGTATTTTATTTAATATGTATAATTGGCTGAGCATTCAGAAAAATTATTTAAGCTAAATCAAAATGGCGGCTGCAATGTGCTTATGTAAGAAACTCTGTATCTTTTGCAGAAATTGGAACGATTTCTTATCCAAGTATTGTATCAATAATTCAAATTATCGATTCACGCTGCATTGTTTCACACCCTAGATGGAAAGACCTTCTGGTAGGAGTTCGCCAAGGCACGAATTTGCGGATTGGACAAGCCATTTGCTTTCGCGATTAGTTTGTCATGGCGCAATGCAACGAGTTTATAAATTGGACTAATGCCAGAAAGGCTGTGTAGTTTTTCAGCAGACAAGTAAAATGGTTTATTAAGGCGCCATATGCTCGGTTGGAAAATTCAAAATCCTTCCTAGTTTGCTTTGAACTAATTTCGTATGCATGGATTTTCCCCTCAAATCGATATGCACATTCGCACAAGGTCGGGAAAAATCGTTTGAGTGATAGACTGCCCAAACTGATGCCAACAAAACATGGAAAGAAGGAATCGACAAGGAAAATATCACTGGCAGCATGAATTTGACTGAACCTATTAATGGAATTTATGAGTTCAGTTTTGTTGATTTGTGTAATGTTGGAGATTGGTCAAATAGTTCAGACTATAAAAAAGGTTTATTGTTAGGTTTGCATAATAGTTGGTGATGAATAAATTTTTTGAATTTATATATTTATGTGAACAAATTTAAGCTCTAAAATATTAGAAACTTGATTAAAAATATTATTTTTCTATTAGCTTGGAAGTAAAAATGTTTTTATCATTTTATTTGAATTTTAAAGAAACAAGGTAGATCATTCAAGACTATCCGTAAAATCAAACTTCGTTTTGTCAGATATAATTTTGTTTAGAGGGTCAGTTATTTTATTTCTCTTGTTTAGGTTTTGAAAAATAATTTGACAAAATCCAGCTTAAAACAGTGTCCATCTGTCCGTCTATCACTGCAAGTTTTCTCGGAAACTATTGAAGCTAGGAACATCAATTTTTTTAGGTAGGTCGTTGAAAAAGGTCTTCTCTTATATAGATGTAACCCTTAATTTTTTTTGTAATAAATAGCTAAACGGTCTTGATGTGAACTTTTCAAACCAGGTTCAAAACATGCGGTAACACCATGAGGAAGTGCAGTGGAGTTCAAAATATGTGAAAAATTTGTGTCTCTCCCTTGCGTTTGTACATCCTTGAGCAACAAATCTGATAAAGAAAATTATTGAGTTAGGCTTTCATGAAAACATGGGCAACAAATATCTTAGAATTTTTAGCGTGACTTTAAGGCAATTAAATTTAAATAATTCACATGTTTTAATACGCTTTAAGTTAGTTCTTAAAATGTTAGGGAGATATGACATACATCATATCATCCATTTATTCAATAACTGATATATTTGCTGCTGAGAATAAGATTTTATTTTTTTCGCTTTGCGTGCCTTTCCTCTATTGCTGCTGATATATAATCAGGATCCCTGATTTGCATTCCTCTTGTATGTCTTGGATCAATCAATTCCGGAAAGACACAATCAAAGTAAAATTTTGACAGCTGTTGCTCCATTCGCAATTTGAAAAATGAATCGTCCCTTTTGACAAACTCAATTTTCATAGGAATCTCATCTCCAGTCCGAACTCCTAAAACACATAAATCAATTTTCGTTGCATTTACCTGCCCTTGAATTTGATAATACAAGTCGGAAGTTGTATTTACTACGAGCTCATTACTAACAAATTTCCAAAATTTAATTTTTTTTTGCTTTAACAGCATCTGATACATGCATACCGCGGGCAGAAAACGGGCATTTGATTTCAACGATGCTGTCGCTAGTTATACCATCAGGAGATGCACCTAGAAAGTTGTGACATGTATCAATACAAAGCCCAGTTTTGGTGGTGTCTTTAGAAATAATTTTTAAAACAATTTGCAAAGCTGTGCCTTCATTTTTGATTCTATATTTTACAGCAACAGTACTGAAAAATTTCGGATACAGCAAAGATTTTACCAAATTAACACAGCTTATATTGTTTTCTTTCGTGCAAAATTAGAGGCTGTCAAGAGAGATCTTCTCAACTCGAACCACTTACTCGAATTTATTTGCAAAATCGTGTTATTTTCGATGCTCGCTCGGTTTTGAACATTTATGTCTAAAGTTCTCAAGAACTCAGATCTCGCAGTCATGAATATATCTTGCTCCATATCTGGTTTTTTGCAGGCATCACCATAATCACAATCGTCCATGACTTTTCTGGGGGTTTGAGAACGCTTCCTCTTTCTAGGATGCTGAGCATTTTGTTTCATCATACGACGTTCCATTAGGCCTGTTCTGTAGGATGGGTTTTTGCCGAAAATTTCTCTTCGCAATGTAGAATGCGTGCACTTGGTGTTGAATGATAATAGTGCAGCACTGCAACGGCTTTGGTAACCACGTCTTAGAGAATAATTAATTCGCTTTCCCCCAACAGCTTTTGCAACAACACTATTTAACGACTCAACGATATTGCTTTGAACATCGTGGATAAGGCTTCTTGATTGTTGTGCCAAATAAAAAACAGACTTTAGGATATGTGCCCAGAATCCGTATTCTTCAAGGTCTGGAACATGCTTGCAAAAATAAAGCCTACATTTACGATGTTCACCAAATACATGGTACGGGCTTTTTATAATGTCGGTGTTTAAATTTTGAATTTTCTCTGTAATATCGCAGCTTTCGCTCTTACAGTGCCTAATTGCTAATTGCGTTCACCGCTAATCTAAGGCGATCCAGGTTGTTGCTCACTATTCGTCTGAGATTTAATGGAAATAGTGTATTGCACGAAACAAATTTAATCTTCCTACAGTAGTTTCGCAGCAAGTGATTTTTACACTCGATTTTTTTCACAGTTATATTTTGATATGTCGGAGCTTGTATAATTTTATTATATGTTGATGAATCTCCATCAGCAATCATTTGGGAATATATTAACCCACGTTCCTGCACTGACGTCTTAAAGCCTTCCAAAAGAATGTTGGATTCCATGCTTGTAGAACTGCCATTATAGTTTTTGTAGCAAATGTGATCAGGAGGATTTATGCATTTGTTTTCTGCTCTTTTGCATATCAAGCAGTATTTATTTTTTGTTTGCATGAAAAGTACTTTTTTAGAAAAAAGGCAAATGATAGCCGCTACGCCAGAAAGGGCTGAATAATTTGTTCCGTAAAATCTCTTCGACCAGCATCCATCAGCTACTACGGCTATCAACGGGGTTCCATTTTTGTCGACACTTCCTTCAGCTATTGCATGATTTGCTTCCTCCTTTGCAGCAATGACCATGGATTTTTCAGAGACTATATCCAACCAGTTGCAAACTGTGGTTTGAATTTTGCTGTATGTCCTTTTACTCATGAAAGGAATTTCCAATGATGAAAACAATTCATCTAGGCAATTATAACCAATTCCTAAGGACTGTACTGCTGCCACTGCCGACGAATTGGTATCCATATCACTGTTGCTTTTTGAATCCGTGGAATTCAGGTCAAAGTATGAGCAACACAGTTCACATTTTAGTTTAAAAGTCGATTTTAAACCATTTTTTACCGCACATATTATATGCAAATATGATAAGGAACATCCAAAGCGAGCAGAATGGTTAGATATTCTTTCATTTTTTAAAAAGTACTGAAAATCCACAATTCTTCGACCTTCAATTGTGATAGTTTCATCAAGAATATTTTCTTGGTTAATATTGGTGATGCCCGTAATTTTATCAGAAATACTTTCAGTTGTATGTCTCATGCTATGCGAGTCTCCTTCTGCAGCTAATTTATGCCTATTGTAAAATTAAGACACATCAGTAACCTATCCATTTTAAAGCTGCTAAATTAAAAAAAGTAAAACGACAAGGACGAATAGGATGCATGAATATACTGATTAGGCACGAAATGCTTCTTTGTAGAGCAAATAAACTTTTACCCAGATGAAGAAGGTTCGCTGATTTCTAGAGGTTTTAAAAAAATATATTTTATCATTCAAAACTGAACAGAATATATATATATATATATATATATATATATATATATATATATATATATATGTATATATATATATATATATATATATATATATATATATATATATATATATATATATATATATATATATATATATATATACATATATTGCGGATTGCAATGGCATATATACTAAAATCATCACATTTTGAATCCTGGAGGGGTCGCACGGATTACCATAGTAATCCGCTTTTTGGTAATTGAAAAATTTCAGCAGCAACTTCTATCAATTGTTTGCCAGTTTGGTGCTGTAAATTGAATTTCGGGACGAATTTTATAATGAATATCTTTAGAAAGGGTTAGTAGGTTCAATTTAAAGCAAAATTAAGACAAATTATTTAATATTTTGCAGTTTTTTTCTCGTTTGAAATTGAATTATTATGGTAATCCGTGCGATCACTTATGTAACTTTGAAGGGGCGACCTCTGCAGGGTTAAGAAAACTTTTGATTTATGGCGGCCCATCGATGTATTTGCGTGACCAGCCAAACAGTGAAATAAGCTGGGACATGAAAATTTATCGACACAACTATTTACATCACAGACACGTCAAAATATGTTTTATTTTACTTTCGAAGATAATGTTCTTCAGCTGGCGAATTCGATCACGTGCCAGCGACAGAGATGCCGGGTTTCCAAAGACGCCATAACCAAAGCCAATGAGCTGTATCCTGAAAGTGAATTTTGCTCTGAAGCATAAACGCACAAGATCTACACGGACGAAAAAATCCAAAAGTTTTCTCTTTAAAAAATCTTCATAGTTGCCAAATTATAATTGTCTCCGTGTACGTATCAATAAACCTCTATTAATCACGAAACCTTTAGATTCTTTAAAAAAAATCACCATACAATGTATCATAAAATTTCAGTACCTACACATTTTAATAATTTAAATAATGAAACAGACAGGCCAACTGCTAATCTGATTTTGTTATTTTATCTGTAACACATTGGAAACGTTTCGTGCGCAATTTACATCAGTGCCCCTTCCTACCTATTAAAAAAGAAAATTACCTTGCTTGAGACGCATTCACCTTTCGGTAATTTTTCTTATTGTTTATAAAATATCTTGCTCGATTCTTACGATTCCCTATAACGCACTAAATCACTAACTTATTGTTGATACTACAAAATTGTATTTCAACTGATAGCGCTAATTTCCAGGAAAACAAAATATAAACCTTATTTTAGGCAATATTTACAAATAACAAATAAAAATATTTACAAACGAAAAAGAAATAAAAATAAAATTGTATTTACAAAATATAAATACAAATAACAAATCGAATGTTTTGTCTCGTGGGAAACAGCTATCACTTGACATACGACTTGGAGTATCATAAGCGCAATGCAGTTTACATTATAATCGAATTTTGTCATTTCGCCTATCTCATAATTATTCATCGTTTGTTTTATTTTTAACTTTCTCGAGGAGGGGAAGAATGAAAAGTTCAAAACAAAATCATGAAGAAGAGAAACGGCGTGGAAAATGCGTGCGTACTACTCGCTGTCTGCGAGTGAACTGAATTCGATTTCACATTAAATCAGATACTATATTTGATTGAATTGTTATAGGGTAATGTTATTGAAAACTTCTAGTATTTTAAATCAAAATGTGATATTTTGAGTTGAGTTAATATTATGAAAAATTCATAAAATCAAAATATTATGAAAAATTCATAAAATCAAAAATTTAATCTATACAATCCCTTTTTATACATTCCAAGTAACCATATATAAAAAATTATGCAGTTATCTTATAAGGTATCGCAAGAAAACGCACAGGAAAATTGCTCTTTTGCGAAACCACTCTGGTACTTTTCCTGATAAATGCTCACTTAAAATATTTTTTTAAATTTTGTTCCATACAATCTCTCGAGCACGTATCGATAAATATAACGTGAAAAAACCATTACGTACACTTCTTCCGTTGTTGAGAACTATGCACTCGAAAATAGCCATATTCCATAGATTTTGCCATTTCGGTGTATACGGCGCCTTAAGTACCATTTTCAGGTATCTATTTTGCGTGATCTGAAGCTTCTTTACTAGATATTTAGCACATTGGATCCTGGTAGGTGAGCCATTTTGACGATGAGGACTTTGTCTCGCGAATTACGATTAAGAAAGTGGTATAGAGAGAGCTCGGCCATAAAAACTTTGGAGCTAATATGCTCAATATGACTTTTGAAGGTTCATTTTTTGTCAAATATAAGCCCAAGATAATTGAGATTCTCACTCCAGGGAATAGTTTGCCCTAAAAAATTTATTTATTGGTTGCTTGGGTAGGTGAGCAGGCTTAACCTGCCTGGTGAAGAATATTGACTTCGGTTTTGCAATATTCATTTTAATTTTTCATCTATGGTAGTATTGATGTGTAAGTTCTAACGCCGTTTCAAGGCTGGCAATAATGGAATTTGGATCTGAGCCTATCCTGTATAAGCAAATATCGTCTGCAAAAGCATCAACTTTCCAGTTTGGTAAGGAAGGGAAGTCAGACGTATAGATGTTATATAGTGTTAAGCTGACGCAGGAGCCTTGCGGAACACTGGCATACATTTTTTTTCACTGGGGAAGTGCTTTCCTCTACTTTGACCTGTAAATTCCTGTCAGTTACAAATGCTTGTAAAAAGTTCAACAAGTATGGGGGAGTGGTTATATATCTGAAGTTTATAGACAAGAGCATCATGCCAGACTGTATTGAAGGCTTTTTCTATGTGCGGAAAAGCTGATGCTCTGTAAAATATCTGTTTCTGAAGCCGAATTGGAAATCAGGTAGGTAAACCTTCTAGTAAGCTAATAGGCCTGTAGTTGTTGCGACAGTGCGGATCTCTTCCAGGCTTCAGGATACATATAACTAGAGCTTGTTTCCAGATAGATGAAAAAAGAAGCGTTGAATAGGAGGAATATGAAAACTATTCCTTTTTTGGGTAAGTTTCAGAGTACTTTATTTGGCAGGCCATCGATATCTGGAGCTTTGCCATATTTAACTTTTTTAAGCAAACCTATTAACTCTTTTGTTTTTATTAATGCACCAGGAGGTAAACATGTTTGGTTAGGTTGCTATCGCAAAGCTTTAGCCACCACCATTTCTGCTACACTGCTGCAGAACCTATTAGAAATATTATGATGGCATTTTTAACATGTCCTAAATAAAGAAGTACAGTATCATCAGCATATAATGTGTCGTGACCTTTCAGTTTACATATATTCAAATTATCTGTGTATAGCAAAAAGAATATGGTTCAAGTATGGATCCTTGGGAAACCCCCAATTTCGTTGGTGCTAGAATGCTTAAGACATTATTAACGGATGTTCTTTGGAATCTTGCTTCCAAATAACTTTTAAAAAGTTGTTTCGGTTTGCCTTGTATGCCATAAGATTCAAGTTTTTGAAGTAACAGGTCGTGATCAAACGTATCAAAAACTTTCTTCAGGTCCACAACAATTGCAATAACATAATCTGGGACAGAAAGTAACGCATCGAAAGTACTCTTGTTCTTTTGAAAGCCAAACTGCTTCAGATTTATGATGCTTTTGTCCATTAAGAAAGATTTTAAACGATTATTTAAAAGTTTTTCAAATATTTTACTAAAGGCTGCCAAAAGTGCAACAAGGTGGTAATTATTCGGGTCCAGATGATCTCCTCCTTTGAATATTGGAATTATTTTTGCCAGTTTCTCTTCGTCCGGAAATGTTTCATTTCCAAGATGCTCGTTAATAAAATTTCCCAGTGGTTCAGCTACCTCCCGCTTCGACTAGAATAATTTCATGTGTAGTGATGTTGTCAATACCTGGTGCTGAATTTTTTTTCTTCAAATTTTCGATTTTATTTAATACTTCTCTTTTAGTCGTTAGATGAATGTGAAAAATGGACTTAGGTGGGCTGTTTATAATATTAAAATAAGCTAGTTGTCTTGTCATCAAGCTCCTTGGTAATTTTTTCACCAATTGTTGAAAAGTTCGCTGTTCCACATGGGCGTGCTGCATTATTCGAGTCCATGCCAAAAAAAACATGATCCAGGGTGAGAAATTATCTTTTCCTTCATTTATTATTTTTCATATTTCGTGTGAGTTGTCCGCCGCTGTTTCCAATCTTCTGGAGTAATATGAAAATTTAGCTTCTTTTATGAGACGTCTTGATTCTTTTAGGGCTAAATTATACAGATATTTAAGAGCGTGATCTTCAACGTTCTTTTTGTATTTATTATAAGCCTTCCTTTTGTTAATACTAGCCTCAATAACTTTCTTTGTTATCCATGTATGGTGTCGACGTCTGATCTTTTTCTCAATGGTAGAATCATGCTTGGACTTTGTAATCATATTTTTGAGCTCCATACGATTTTCAGGTGTTCGGTTTGTTAGCAATTGTTGAAATTTCGATTTGAAAAGATTCTTGTCTAAATATCTGGATATTTTGTGAGTAGGTTTTTGCTTACTGAGATTTTGACCATAGACGACAATTTTAAGAACACGATAATCTAATTCTGGCCAGTCTTCAAGTGTGGACTTTAATGTTTCCAAAATTTTTTATCATTTTTGCTATGTGATCTAGCCAGGTACTTGAAGTCGGTTGAGTCATTTTTTTCCTTATTAACAATGACCGCTCCGTTCTTGATGTTAAGTTCACTCTTTCATTAATAAAACTCCGGAATCCAGACCATTTTGTTTTTTTGTAACAGTAGTATGTTTTTGGTAAATGACTATTACCTCTTGTCGTTTCTAAGGAAAATATTACAGGTAGATGAGGGGTTGCTAAGAACCAGATCCAGAGTAGAATCAACTCCATGGGGGGAGTAGAACGTGGGTTCTTTAGGGAAATACACATAGATGTTTGCCTCTCTGGTTAGATTCAATAAAATGTGCCCCATTTTGTTGCTTTGGTTGCAATTCCAGTGCAAATGTCAAGCGTTCAGGTCTTCGCAATGTAGATACCTTTGGTTAGCCTTGCTAAACAGATAAGACTTAATTGTATTAAAAACCAAGTGAACATTAATTTGGGCTGAAAGGTCGTTTTGCAACCAACATTTGTTTCCTTTTGATAACTTTTAAACATTTAAGCAGTGTCAGCACCCAGCCAATTTCGGAGTATATCCTCATCATTGCGGGGCTGCGCCATCTAATGTAACTTAACTTCTTGAATACAATAACTCTAGTTACTTCTTCATTTAGAAACAATTTTGAGTTTTGAGTTCACTGGTATATGGTTTATCCAGAATTCCACTACGTTTTGTAGGATTAAATTTCATTATTTGGCCCTCAGTTATTCCTCTCCCACGTGTTTTTCCCATCTACATTTTTTATCTCCTTATTATTATTTCTAACCATCTTTCCTATTGACTCCCTAAACTTTTATCTATTCTGAATTTTTTGTCAAAAACTTCCAATTTCGTTCATTGGCGAGCAGCCAGCTAGACCTGATGAAATATTTTTGAAAGCACATGCTTATCACCGCCATAAGTTGTCAACAAAGTAACTTACCTATAGTATATAAACAGAGATTGGTTTTATATTGTGAACTAAATACATTTGAGTAATCTGCAACTTTTCTTTCAGGCCAAGATTTCACAATTAGCAAGTATAACGCTTTACGTATGTAACGTGAACCGCAAGCTTCTATTCCAATTATAAATTGGACGTCACTAAATGCCGAAAGCAATTTCCTCTATCATTGCTTGTTGGAAAACTTTTAAAAGTCAAATCGAATGGGCAACCGAACCGGAAGAGGAGGAAACAAACTAGACAACAGCAACGTGTGGAACTGTTATTAATCCTTTTTGAATACAAGCTCATCGCAAGCTTGAAAGGATGGGTTGAATCTAATACATTCAGTACTCTACTGTTGAACATTCCTTACTGACCATCAGGATATGGCTGTTGCGGAGTGACGAACTTTCACTCACACCTTTCACGAACCCTTTTCAACCGTAACGTGTGTTTCTCGAGGATATGTGGTACATAAAATGGATTATTCTGTACACTGACCAGACGTCGCTCGTAGCAAAGGAACGAATTAAGGATTAAGCTTGCAAAAGATATTTTCTATTGTTAGCCATTTATCTTAAGCGAGCTTCGACCCGACAAGTTGCCATTTGTAACACTCTCTTCATCAAACTAGGCAATATGTTTGCGGAAATTGTGTTTAACAATGAAGGGTGGTTGGGAAATAAAGAAAACAAATGGACTTTCAAAGGCTTGAGGAGGCCAAGCTGAGAAGCTGAATCTACTAAAAGATGAGGAAATTTGCATAGATATTGTTTGGCCATTTAGTGAAACTCATGAAATTCCCAAAAACTTCCCTGTTTGCATCTGCTGTTTCCAACAATTTGTCAAATGAGCTCAAGGCTATTTGACATTCGATTGTTAAGAGTTAGCATGAAAATTATTTCTTTTCAAATAGATTATGAGCCTATAAAATGTACGGGGATTCTTGACAAGACGTGTAGCTAGCCGCTTATTACTGCTATACGTCTCGGATAAAGACCAACAAGCCAGGTAATGTGGCTAGCGAGTAAAGAAAAGCTACCTGCTAAATTATAAATGTGTACAATGTAGCAAGCCGCTAACTTACCCGATTGAAAGAAACTTCTATCTCAGGGTATGAACGTTTGTATTGAATTCAAGAATGGTCTTTGATTTAAGAAGCAATTTTTAAAAGTAAAGAATTTTTCAAGTTGAGAAAACATTAAAATTTAATTTGCATAATTTTACTTCTAATGTATTGTTAAAAATGATGATCCATAACTTTAACAAATTATTCAAATGTAACTTTTTTACTCATTGGACTTAACTAGGATAGGAGGAACAAGAGGAACTTTGTTTTAGCATATATATTTATGTTAAAAGGTCTTTGTAAAATTTTTTTACAAAGAGGTACTAGTTTTGCAACCTGCCCGTGCGTCACAGCATGTTTCCTTGGAAACTATAGAAGCTAGAATGTTCAAATATTGTGGGAAGGTCAGAAATTATGGTCTATCAAAATTTTGGATCTTATCAAAAATTTAAAATTTTTCGAAGGGGTCCCCCCTAAGAAAATTTTTTAATCAAAGGTAGTCGAATGGAGTGTCAAATGAAAGATCTTGATTAAAACTTTTAGAATCTGAAAAAAAATCATTTTATACATCAGGAGGTCCAGGGGGAGGCAACAAGTACCAAAATTTGGTGCGCCCCCTCGCGATTGGATACCGTTGAGACGAAAAACCTGGAAATAATCACGGAGGTTCACCTTTGTAAGTACAAGGGTAACAAATACCCTTCAACCTTTTGAAATTCTGCAATAATATAGATTAATAGAAGATTTTAATGCTCACAAAATTTCATGGAAATCGAATCATAATCAAGTGCGTTATAACCATTTCAATTGTATGGAGTTACAACAATAATAACACATAACGGTTGATACATATTTCAAATTGACCCAGGCATTTTTATTTTCTTCCAATTTTCATGAAAATTTAAGGAATAGTGTTTAATTTAAATATGTTCAATCGGCTGAGCATTCAGTAAAATTATTTATCTCGCTTACAATGGCGGCTCAATGTGCTTCCAAAAGAAACTCTGCATCTTTTAGATAAATTTGAATAATTTCTTATTCAAGTATTGGATGAATAGTACAAGTTATTGATTCACGCTATTAGAAAACTTGTTTCAAACCCTAGGATGGTCACAAAAACCTTCTGGTAGGAGCACACTCCTGCTTACTCAATTTTTATATGAAGCTTGGATTTAAAGTATGCGTCAATTTATCGTAGCAGTACTCTTACAACAGCATGAAGAACGGCAGGTACCGTGAGTGAAATTTTACAAATGAAAGTTGAAACATCAGAGACGGGATTTGAAGTGGTAACCTATAGTCAACGGAAGAAGCACTACTTATGATTTAGTTTGATAAAAATACTTGCAGTGGATGAAGGATGCTCAATATCAATAAAGGACGGCAGCGATGGTCTGCTGCCTCGGCGAGCGAAGATTTTGGTGCTCACCGGAATTGGCCTTGTCTGAGGACTCATGAATGCGCTGGCAGGCTAGCATTGCGGTGCCGTGAGGCAAATTCTTTTCCCCAGCACAAGGGCCTACTATAAAAAAAATTTCATCCACGAATTAGGTGATTGTAGGACTCGGTTCGACGGTGTCGAGGCCGAGGTAACCTACTGAAGGGATGCATTGTCAAAGCCAAAACAACAGACTGGGCCTGGCAAACGCGAATGAAACTTGAGAGGATCTCGTCCTTTCGTCGGGCTCATCAAGCTGGAATCCAAGAATTAAAAATAAGACTGAAAACGTACGAAGATATGTTCGAGACAGCGAAGAAATTTCAAGATACTGAACCGGTACAACCAATCAATACTGAAGCTAAGCAGAAGAAAGCTATTAAGCAAGTCATCCCAGAAGAAGTATTAAGTGCTGGAGGCACTAACGACAGCCAGAATTACTTTGCAGCGCTGGACGGACTCCAACAGGAAATGTAGGTTGATGAAAACAATGGAGGTAATTTTAGTCAAGGTAATGATAGTTTTATCCTTTATATAAAAAGTAAAAATAAGGAGAAGAAACCAGCCTGTAGTTCTGCTGGTCCTCCTCAAAAAGTAGCCAAGAATACAGAGAAAGTTCCGCCAATTAACGTGTTCGGTTAAAGCAGAAAGGACATGGTTCGGCTATTGGCAGTCGAAAACAAATGAACAAATTTCGAGATAAAATGAACCACTTCCGAAAAGTTGACTATCAAATTTCAAAATAGCAAAACATGCTCTAAGCTCCACACTTCACATATACCCCAAAAAGCGAGAAGAACCAGACCTTCTTGTTAAAGGGCTTGGACTGCGGAGAAGATACCGTCGATCTTCTTTAGGTGCTCAAGGAAGCAGCACCAGAAATCGAATTTATCTCGGTTGAAACATTCGCGACAAGAAGGTCGACCGTAGAAAAAAAAATTACCACTTTATTTAGTGCACATATCAAATAAGAGCAGTCCAAGTGCTCTTTAACGAATCAGATTTTTGAATTTCCGAGTGGTGAGGTGGGAACACCTCCAGAAACGAGAAATCAACCAGAGTTATCGCTGTCAATGATTTGGGCATTCCGCTGCCTACTGCGCCATGCATTACCGATGCGTCAAATGCAAGGACGTGCATACTCCCGGTGAGTGCAAATTGGCTCAGACGGAGCCAAAAGGGAAATTATACTGTGTTAACTGCAGGGTTTCCGGTCACACGGCATCATATCGTGGATGCTCTCGATGTCAACATGCGAGAGTAAAATTTGTACCAAAGCAAACACTACTACACTGCAGTGTTTTAGCTCCGAACTTCGTCAAGCCCGGAGCATCATTTTCACAAGCCGCTAGAGGACAAGCAGCAAATGCGGTAAATAGTGTAAATAATCTAAGTGGCAATAATGAGCTGCTTCTCAAAATTTTCAGCAATTAAATTCACTGTCGGAAAGAATCAATAAACAAGATACGAAAATTAATCTTGTTTTTCATCGTTTAGGGGTTTCAAATGCCTCAAAACAATTTTTCATCCAATCACATTCCCATGGATAGGATTCGTCTCATCTCGATCAACGTCAACTCCATTGTTATTATACACCGGCGTGATTATTTCCTTGAATTCATAGTTAAACAAAAGCCTGACATCATGCTTCTCACCGAAACCCACCTCAATTCATGGCACTCCGGGACATTCAAGGATTTTGAATTTGTGAGAAACGATAGGGTAGGCTGATGTGGGAGGTGGCACCGGGATATTAGTTCGAAGACCCTATTGTTTTCAAAATATTTAAAAAGTCGAAGCTTTGAATCTCTTAAAGTGTCCGTTATCAAAATCTCACTGCCAGGTGGGGATAACCTCTTCGTTATCTCTGCCTATGCAACTGGTGGAACTGTTGTCAAGATCAAGGAGGAGCTCCATCCTTTGTATGAAATACTCAAATTGAACAGGCTGCATAATTATTATATTCTTGCTGGTGACCTGAATACCAAGCATACATCCTTGCTGAACGCCACTAATAATCCAAAAGGTGTATTCCTGAAATCGTGGATAACAGAGAACCAAATTGAATACAGGTGCAATCTATATGGGTCGGAGTTCCCAATATACCCTAGGATAAATTCATATTTGGACCTCTGCATTGCTGACGCAAGACTCGTATTCAACTGTAATAGTTCTCAGCGGAAATTGCAGGTACTTTGTTATGATAGCGATCATAACGTAATCATAATGTATAATCAATCATCAAAGGGATGATTTCTTCCTCTTTCCAGTTCAACCGGAAAATCATCGGTTAAATTAAAAAAAAAACAGACTGGGGAAAGTTTCAAAAAAAGTTTAATCAGGAGTATTAGAAGCAACGTCCTCCTTCTGATGGTGGCAACTCTTGCTCAATAGTTCCTAGTGACAGGAATCTAACTAACGATGAAATAGATCTCTATTTGTCGAAGTTAAAGAAGCTGACGTTGGAAACGATTGTGAATGCAGTTCCCAAGACTAAGCATCGAAACAATATGGAAGGATATGAAACGTCAACCATCGCAAGGTTGAAAAGATTGAAAAGCCTCCTTCTCACACGCGTCAACAATATTTATCAACGATTTTTGGACTACAACCATCCCTCGTTGGTTTTGTTGAAATTACACCTGCAGAATGTCCGGAACATACTCCGTTTATACATCAGGAGTGAGGTCAGCAATCAATGGGCGGAAAAATTGAGGGAAATCAGCGCACAGGGTTCAAGTGGCGTTTTCGTCAAAGTGAATAGCTTATTCCGCAAGAAGTTTCGAGTGAAGGTATCGAATCTTGAAGTCGCTAGTGATGACATAAATCTTCTCGATAAGGCTGGTATCAAAATTGATAGTACGACTCCGGATAGAAATGGAAACAGGATCATATGTGAGCGATTGCATAGACTTGCCCTGATTCGAATACATTTTGAATCGGTTCATCTACCAAACCCTGAGAGAGGAAATGAATTATTTTCAGAGGTCGTTGAAGCAAAAGTTTCCGACTTCAAATCAAGCCTGAACGGCCCATTAATTCTTCATTTCAATGAAACATTAACATCTGACCTCAAACTGAGCTTGAATCTTCTTGATTATTTTGTCAGCTATGAAGACTTGTGTTTCATATTTCGTAGGATAAGCAATAAGAAATCATGTGGTACTGATGGTATTCCAAATGGAGTTCTCCGACATCTGCCTGAGATTGGTATTAGAAATTATTGTATATTATTCAACAACATGTTGAGCAATTCATATTTCCCAAATGAGAGGAAAAGGCTAAGGTATTTCCGATCTTCAAGGAAGGAAAAGAATCTTCATGCCCGAAAAGCTATCACCCAATCAGCTTGCTGCCTAACATCAGCAAGGTGTTTGAAGTGATACTCAACAGAGCATTAAACGCCCACCTTGAGGAATATGAGTTGATGCCGAATTGCCAATTTGGTTTTCGTGCCAGGCATTCGACCACACATGCAATAACGAAAGTAACCTCAGACATCTGTTGAAAACTAAATGATAGACAATGCATTGAAGCATGTCGCATTGATATGGAGAAAGCCTTCGATATGGTGTGGTTAGATGGACTAATTTTTAAACTCCTTCAGGACAAGTTCCCCAGACACCTTGTCGCCATGATGTGCACTTTGTTATACGGGGAATCGTTTGTTGTAACTGATGGAAATCTGACAACAATGCGCGAATTCAAGGTCTTGAATGGTCTACAGCAGGGAACAGTTACTGCGCCTATGCTCTTCTCAATCTTCAGTTGCAAGCTATTGAACTGCTTTAATTTTAACGTCTCGCCAACGCGATCGTTAGTAGCGTTTGCTGATCATCTATACGGCAGACCGAAAAGCTACAATAGTTCAGGGAAATCTCCAAAAAATGTTTAATGATTTACAGCTGTACACTGACAATTGTCGAATGAAAATCAATGCGCAGAAATGTGAAACAATCTTGTTTCGGACAGTGCTGCAGGGGGTCAGTCAAGGCCTGAAACGTTATTGGAAAGATTTCCTTATTATGGCTGGCGAGGTTGGTTCAGAACGAGTTCCACATAAATCCTGTGTTCAATACCTAGGTGTTTATCTCGATCAGTATCTGTACTATACTGAACATGTGAAAATCATGTTGAGTAAGGCACTAAAAGTAGTCATGGCCCTACGAAGACTCTTTCATTCCAAATTCATTGATCAAAAGGTCAAAATTATTTGTTACAAGACGCTGGTTAGGCCAGTTTTGACGTATGGGTGTCAGATCTGGTACTACCAGAGTGCTAGTACTATGGCAAAATTAAAAGTTTTCGAAAGGAAACGTCTTCGTGCATGTACTGGTTTGTACAGAAAGCCTGAGATGGATTGGAAACATTACATATCGAATAGAAGAATTTATCAAAAAAGTGACGAGAGTCGATATCTTCATATTGAAATTTCTTTGGAATCATATCACAAGATCTGTAACTGTGAGTAAAAACCCTTGGATTTCACAGCCGTTCCACCCTACAGACGGGTATATTGGGACTTGCTTCGCTACTGGCTTCGTTCCTCCAGACATGACATGAATCGATATGTTTTTGATTCTGACGGCGATAAAATTTTTGATTGAATTTTATTTGAATTAAGTTAAAACATATAAGGTGTAGGATCAAAGTTCACTGTTGTGTTTAAGTTATAAATAATTTTAGGATAGTATTGGTTGGGTTTTTCTCCTTTTTCCAAATGAATTTCAAAATATGTAATAATCTTAATTAATTGAATTCGCTATAGTTTTTCTTGATGAAAGGTGTTTAATGATAACGTATAAATTTAGAGAGCCATTTGGGCCATTAAGTTTTTGTATTGTTATTGTTTGGAATTTGCTCTATATTCATTGAAAATTTATTAGGATTAGTATTGAATAAAGCGCTTTTGACTTTGACTTTGGGAACACTTTAGCATAAATAGGAAATTTAAGCGGACGCCCACTTTACTCTGCAAGAGCACCTGCATCGCAAAAAGAAGGGGTGAGCTCACCCAATGCCTAGCTCATGAGTTGAGGGGCAGCCAACGTGGTGGGTCCCATACTTGGTCAAGGGTCAAGCGAAATAGAAAGGCCAAGTTTTTCTTTTCTTTATCAATGCATTTACCTGTTTTTATAATTATATGAAAAAAATCAGAAGAAACAAAAGTTATGTGTATGCAATAATGTTTTTTTTTCCTTCTACCTAACCTACGTTAGGTGTGTATTGGCTATGGCTTAAGAGCACAAGTCACCGATGTATCGATTAATGTCCTCTAGGGACTTATGGTAACATAGTGCTTTTTTTCTAGTTTTTCTTTATTGGCTTTGTGATTTTACTGTGTTAGTGTGTTAGTATCCGTTTGGAATGGTTAGTAGATTATTGGATTGAGTAATTTTCTTGGAAGATTAAAAGTGGGTTTTTGGGAATTGAGAGAACTTTTCGCGAGAAGTTTAAGTTCTAAGTTTGCTTCTTCAAGAAAGGCGATTAATTGAGTTAGTGCTTTCTCGTTGTTTTTATTAAAAAATTTTGCTATTGGATAGTTATTTTGAAAGATTTCATTCTTGTTCCTTAGAGTTTCAAAGTGTTCACAGTTTAGAATTCTATGTTCAAGATCGTCTGTTATGTCGCACCACTTGCATCCTTGGGATAGAACTATTTTTGCTTTTTTTAATCTTTTGTGATTGTAGGCTCGGTTGAGTAGAATTCTGTTTATTTGTTTTTGCGTGTTGCTGCTTGGTGTGAAATCATGGAACCATGGTTTGGTTCTGTAAATAAAGTCCGTTTGTACCCAAGGGCTGTACGCTAGATTTTTGATGTTTTTTCGGTAGTATTCATGCCATTCTATGTTAATGGAGTCGTTAATCTTTTTGATAGAGTCGTTCCATTCCAGAAATGAGTCGACCTCTTCGCCTTCTATTGTGGCCAGTTTAGCTGCCTTGTCAACCAATTCGAAGCTGTGAAATTTTTCAACTTTCGGTATCCAGTATAATAGTAGCAGTGCGTAAGGTCTATTGTTGATTGTTTTTCTGATTTTTTCTGTGATGAGTTTGTGGTTTGTGTTGTTTATGATCTCGTTTATTGTGTTTTCGGAGTCGGTGAAGATGGCTATGGTGTTGGTGGGTTCAGCATCCGCGTTGTTTATTGCTTCCTGGACTGCTTTTAGTTCTGCATTTGCTGCTGTAGAGTCTGTGTTCAGGCAGTATTTTAGGGTCTTTTTGGATTTATAGCAGTGTATGGCAAAACCAGTGCCTAGTCTGTTTTTTGCCGCATCCGTGAAATATATCAGCTTGGTTACCCGTGATGTTTCGTAGTACTGCTTCAATCGACTTGTTGAAGTTTTCGTAGTTTATTTTCTTGAAGTTGTTGGGGATGTTGTGCATGAAACTATTGGTTTGAAATTTTATTTTGTGAGAGTTTGGTAGTGCAGAGCCCAAACAGGTTTTGTTGTAGATGTCGACATGTTTTTTGTAAACTGTGGCATAGTTCGGATTTTTTGGTTTTCCGATATCATTTCTTTGAATTCTTGTCGGTATACGTTTTTTCCTATTTCTTTGGCAAGGAGTCTGGCTGGTAATTCTTTAGCTAGAGCAAGCGATAGTATATTTGGCGCGGTTGTAGGTACCCCGAGACATCGTTTTATGGCTTTGGCTTTCAGGCTGTCTATTTTGTTTAGCAAAATAATTTGGAGCATGAACAATGTTTGTTAGATTGCTTTCTATTACCGGTTCTATTAGTGAATTAAAGGTGTTTAATGCCTTTTTGGGGGTAAGGCCATGTTTGGGGGAGCTGATCTTGAAAGCTGTGTTGATTGTTTTGTTTGCTTTACTTAGAGACTTGTTGTAGAATTCATTGAAGTGATTTTGATTGTTAAAGTTTCTGCCTAGGAAGGTGAAATTTTTTACCCAGTCTAGTTGTTTGTTTCTATATTTTATTTTGTTGGGGTGGGTTTTGTTTGTGTAGAATTCTATGGCTTGCGATTTTTCCAAGTTCAATGGGAGGTTAAGCCTATTACATAGTTCTGTGAACTTGTTGAATTTTGTTTGAAGATTATTGAGATTGTTGGGTCTGTTTTTTCCTTTCCTTATGATTAGAAAGTCATCAGCAAATTGAATGAGTGTAGTTTGACTGTCGGTGATTTTATGGAGGCTAGATGTCTAGAGATTAAAATGTAATAATGTGCGAAAGGAAAGGAATAAAAGTTTTAGGTAATAATATGCGAAAACAACAAAAGTTGTAAGTAAAAATTTTCAAAAAAGAAGAAAATTTGTTAATAATAATGTGCAAACAAAAGAAGAAAATTTATAAGTTATAATGTGTAATTAAAATAAGAAAATTTGTAGGCAATAATGTGACACAAGTTGAGTAAGCAGGAGAGTGCTCTTACTAAAAGGTCTTTGTAAACAATCTAGGAGTAGAAACAAGTTTTGTATTAGCGTCAATCGATAACTTGAATTATTCATTCAATACTTGGATATGCAATCGTTCAAATTTATACAAAAGATGCACAATTTCTTTCATAAGCACACATGCAGCCGCCATTTTGATCTAGATAAATGGTTTTTCTGAACTTTCAGTCGATTGAACATATTCAATTTAAACAGTTTTTCTTAAATTTTCATGAAAATTGAAAGAAAATAAAAATGGCTAGGTCAACTTGATATATGCATCAACCATAAAATATGTATCAACCATGTTATTGTTGCTGTAATTCCATACATGGCTATAACTCACTTGATTATGATGAACGTGAACGTGTATATCTTATATTAGTTTATATGATTGCAGAATTATAAGAAGTTTAAAGGTACCGTTTCGCTTTTATGGGCAAAAATGTAAAATCTACAAATCATACTATTATTAACAAAGTAGAGTGGATTTCGATTTTTGAGGTATTTATTGCCCTTGTACTCACAAAGGCCCATATATTTTATAATTTTCAGATTTTTCGGTTCAAAGGTGTCTAATCGCCAGGAGGGGACACAAATTTTTGGTCCATATTGCCTTCCCCTGGACCCCCTTATTCATTAAATGATTTTTTTATTTCAAATTCTAATTAAGACCTTTCATTTGATACCCCACACGACAACCTTTGACTAAAAAATGTTTAAGGGCTAATTTGTTATCAGGGGGGATCCTCCTTAAAAATTTTTTAAATTTTTAGCGAGACCTTTACTTTTGAGAGACCATCACTTCTGATTTTTTCACAAAGTTTGAACATTATAGCTTTTATAGTTTCTGAGGAAACCAGATGTGACGCACGGACAGACAGGCTGCGAAACTAGTAGGTCTTTGTAAAAACATTTTTACAAAGACCTAAAAAGAGAACCCAAAAGGGTACTTACCCAGTCCCCCTCCAACGAGCGCTCGTTGATGGGGTGGATAAGGCCTGCAAACTCTAGAAATTTACTTTTTCTTCTCTGGTTAATTTCTATTGGGGCGGGAATTTTTTTTTTAAATTAATGTTCCAGTATTTGCATATACATTAATCTTTGCAAAAAAAATTAAGTTTGCAACCAAATCAGAATACTCTTTAACTTTTTGCCATTGTTTTATTGCTATACACGCACACAAGTAGATTCAGTCATTAGCTTTTTAAATTCTATTATTATTTTTAATTACTTAGCTACATATTTTAATTTCTCTTTAAAACTTATTCCTTGCACGACGTAGCATAGTGAAGAACGACAACTGAACTATGGACGATTGTGCTCGGTTTCGTTGTCTGCTTGCTTATTGACCGTTATAATATTCCGTTTCAGCATTGACACCATGTAAAATATCTTCCAGGCCCGGACTGGGACCATATGGAGTCCTCAGCTAAAATCAGTAAAGGGGTCCCCTACGAGGGGTCTAGGGGATATGAAAATTTTTGAAAATTAGGTTTTTATGCTATTTTGGACTTATAAGGAAGAAGCAATTCAGCTAGGTTGTTATACGAAGATTATGATTTTCGACTTTTGATGACTTTATTTTTTATTTAAATAAGAAATTCACAGAATTTTTAGAATACCACAACTCTACAAAAAACATGCTGTAGAACTGTCAGTAATTACAATGAAGTTCAAAATAAAGTGCGGTATTTTATTCACACCAAAGTATTAATGAATTATATCAGAATTATTTGTGTAGCAAAAATTATGAGAAACGGATTTTAAGGATTAAAAAAATAATACTAAAATTTTAAAAAAAATCCTGCGTATTTAAGTTGTACTTAGTTTACAATGTTGTTATACTACAATAGAAAGCTGTTTCGACGTTTTACTCCCCTAGCCCTAAAGTAACAGATTCTTTGTAAGCAACTGACTTGTGAAAGCTACTTCATCTATTAATTTATTTTTGTCCAAATAACGAAATAAGTCCCTCTCATCATTAATAAAAAGCAAACTGGACTTTACCTAAAGAGTAATGTAGTCGATTTTCGGCTATTTGAAGTTTAGAAAAAACTCGTTCACAAGTGACTTGGGTACAAGATATGGTAAGAAAAATTTATATGCAATATACAGGTTGGTAAACAGTCCAGATTGAGTAAGTTCAAACCGAACAGAGAAAGCGCATGTCAAATACTGGAAACATTGTCTATTTTCAGAGCAGTGAATATCAGCATTTTTTCCGCTTCTTCGGATGGGTCCGAATCGTCTTCTTCGTCACCGCATCTATCTCCGTAGTTCTTGGTGGACTCTGCCGCTATGAAGTTCCAGGTGGTGCAAACTATTGTAGCTCTATCAACAGCCGACTTCTTTCAATTTCACACAGCTTACTAACACTGTGCAGGGTTTCTGTGGGAAATGTTTCGAGTTTCAAGATAGAGTCAAGATTTTTGGGGTCCAACCAAGAGCAATCCTGTAAAACATCTTTGTGTGCACAAAATCTTTTTTCAATACATAGAGTAAGCTTCATCTTTTGATTTTTCACCGTGTACCAATTTTTTCTTTGAAGTTCTTTTTCTCTTAAAGTCCAACTTTAACTCGACATCAATGTCATTTTCGTCTAGATTAAGATTAACTGCAGTTGCATAAGATTTTGTTTTTGCATACAATACTTCAGAATGCGCGTCATTCCTTTTGTCCTTAACTTGCTGGAGCAGTGCTTGTACGAAGTTTCAAGCCAAAGTATAGTTAATGCTTTTACTTTGCTAGTATTGAGAAACAGGGGGAATGAGCAAAAACACATCTAGTAAAAGAAACGACATCAACAAGTTTTCAAATTTGGACTACTGACTTATCAAGTTTCTTGTTGTGAATCGAGATTTGCTGTCGAAACTTCAATCAGAGATTTATTTAAAAACAGAAATAAGATTCGAGAATTAAGCTGAACTTACACTGTCTTCACTGGTTAAAAATTCTTGATCAACAATTGATGAAAGAGCCTTATGTTTGTTCCACCACCTTGTCGCTCCGATTTTTTGCAATCTGTACAACTTTTCATGAGCAGTATGTTTTCTTTTTGTTTCCTTTTCCCAAACGGCCATTCTCTTGTGTGGTGAGCTTAGAAATACCGCAGATTTTTTCACTAACCCAAACAAGTTCTCAGCTTGTAGTAAATTCACTGTTGAGTCAGTTACAACTAGGTTCAGCACGTGTGCCATACAATGAGTATAAATAAGGTCTTCATTTTTTTAAATGGGATTGTAGCCCATTGTAACAGCTTTTCATGTTGTTGGCTCCATCAAACGAACCAGCAATAATATTTGACGTTCTTATGCCATACTCAGATCATTTTAATTTTATAAGCTCGTACAACGCAAGTCACTTGATTCATTAATAACTGCAATTACTAAAAGTCTTTCATACACTTTTCCTTGAAAGACATAACGGACGCATATAGCCAATTGATCCATGACGGCCATATCATGGGTGTTGTCCACCATTACGCTGCAGATAATGCTATCCAAAAGATCTTTCAAAATAATGTTTCGACCCGTCGAGGTTATTATCTGCATTAATTTGTAAATGAAAATCATTGATAAATAGTGAAAATTGATCCTCGTCCACTGGGCTTTTTATGATTACACTCCTGTGGCTTCTCTTTTGTGCTTTATTTTCATTCTGTGCTTTTTGCTGCCTTCAATATATTTTTATACATGACTTTGCAAAATTACATCATAATTAGTCACCACCATGACCAGTTCAAGGAAATTACCACGATTTGACTTCTGCTTTGTCACCTCTGTACATACACGAACACATTTCCTTTCGAAAATTCTTAATCATTCCATAGCACTAGCACTCTGGTTGTACCAGATCTGATATCCATATGTCAAAACTGGTCTAACCAGGGTCTTGATACAGATAATTTTGAGCTTTTGATTAATGTATCCGGAATGAAAGAGTCTTCGTGGTGCTATGATTACACACATACTGATCGAGATAAACACCGAGGTATTGAACACAAGATTTATGTGGAACCTATTCTGAATTACCCCCAGCAGCTATAATGTGGAAATCCTTCCAATTACGTTTCAAGTCTTGACTAGCTCCATGCAGCGTTGTTCGAAACAAGATTGTTTTGCACTTCTGCGCATTGTTTTTCATTCGCGAATTATCAGTGTATGGTTGCACGTCCTTAAACATTTTTTGAAGATTGCTCTGAACTACTCCTATTGTAGCTTTTCGGTCTGCCGTATAGATGACCAGATCATCAGTGAACGCTATCAATGATCGCGTTGTCGAGACGTTAAAATCAAAGCCGATCAATAGCTTGCGAATGAAGATTGAGAAGAGCAGAGGCGCCGTAACTGTTCCCTGCTGTAGACCATTCAAGACCTTGAATTCGCGCATCGTTGTCAGATTTCCATCAGTTACAACAAACGATTTCCCATATAAAATATTGCATATCATGCGGACGAAGTGTCTGGGAAACTTGTCCTGAAGGAGTTTAAAAATAAGTCCATCTAATCACACCATATCGAAGGCTTTCTCCATATCAATGAGACATACTCCAACGCATTGTCTATCATTGAATTTCCAACAGATGTCTGAGATTACTTTCGTTATTGCATGTGTGGTCGAATGCCTGGCACGAAAACCAAATTGGCAATTCGACATCAACTCATATTCCTCAAGGTGGGCGTTTAATGCTCTGTTGAGTATCACTTCAAACACCTTGCTGATGTTAGGCAGCAAGCTGATTGGGTGATAGCTTTTCGGGCATGAAAATTCTTTTCCTTTCTTCAAGATCGGAAATACCTTAGCTTTTTTCCACTCATTTAGGAAAAACGAATCGCTCAACATGTTGTTGAACAATATGCAATAGTTCCTAATAGCAACCTCAGGCAAATGTCGGAGAACTGCATTTGGAATACCATCAGTACCACATGATTTCTTGTTGTTTATCCTGCAAAATATAAAACACAAGTCTTCATAGCTGACAAAATAATCAATAAGATTCAAGCTCGGTATGAGGTCAAATGTTAATGTTTCATTGAAATGAAGAATTGATTGGCCGTTCAGGCTTGATTTGTAGTCGGAAACTTTTGCTTCGACGACCTCTGAAAATATTTCATTTCCTCTCTCAAGGTTTGGTAGATGAACCAATTCAAAATGTGTTCCAATCAGAGCAAGTTTATTTAATCCCTTACATATAAACCTGTTTCCGTTTCTTTCCAGAGTCGATACCAGCCTTATCGAGAAGATTTATGTCATCACTAGTGACTTCAAGATCCGATACCTTCACTCGAGACTTCTTGGGGAATATGCTATTCACTTTCGCGAACCCGCCATCTGGGTCCTGTGGGCTAATACCCCTCAATTTTTCCGCCCATTGATTGCTGACCTCACTCCTGAAGTATGACCGGATTGAGTTCCGGACATTCTGCAGGTGTAATTTCAACAAAGCCAACGAGGGATGGTTGTACTCCAAAAATCGTCAATAAATATTGTTGACGCGAGTGAGAAGAAGGCTCAATGGTTGGTGTTTCATATCCTTCCATATTGTTTCGAGTTTAGTCTTGGGAACGACTTTCTCTATCGTTTCCAACGTCAGCTTATCTAACTTCGACAAATAGAGATCTATTTCATCGTAAGTTAGATTCCTGTCACTAGGAACCATTGAGCAGGAGTTGCCACCATCAGAACGGGGACATTGCTTCTGATACTCTCGATTAAACTTCTTTTGAAACTTTCCCCAGTCTGTTATTTTTAAATTAAACCGATGATTATCGTGTTGAACTGGAATGAGCAAGAACTCATCCCTTTGATGATTGATTTCCATTACGATTGCGTTATGATCACTATAGTAAGGAAGCACCTGCAGTTTCCGTTGAGGACTTCTAAAGCTGAATTCAAGTCTTGCGTTAGCAATGCAGAGGTCCAAACATGAATTTGTCCTAGGGTATGTTGGGAAATCCGACCCATATAGATTGCACCTGTATTCAATTTGGTCCTCTGTTATCCACAATTTCAGGAATACACCTCTTGGATTATTGTTGGCATTCAGCCATGTTATACGTGTGGTATTCATGTCACCAGCAAGAATATAATAACTGTGCAGCCTTTTCAATTCGAGTATTTCAAACAAGGAATTGAGTTCCTCCTTGAGCTTGAGAACAGTTCCACCAGTTGCATACGCAGTCTTCGAACCAATATCCCGGTGCCATCTCCCCCATCACCTATTACCCTATCGTTTCTTACGAATTTAGAATACTTGAATTCATAAAGTGCCATGAATTGAGGTGCGCTTCGGTGAGAAGCATGATGTCAGGCTTTTGCTTAACAATGAATTCAAGGAGATAATCACGCCAATGTATAGTAACAATGGAGTTGACGTTGATCGAGATGAGACGAATCCTATCCATGGGAATGTGACTGGATGACAAATTATTTTGAGGCATTTGAAACCCCTAACAGATGATGGCTCTGGAGTACGTCATACGGAAGCTACCTGTCGATACGCGAGGTAACCTACTATACAAGTCCAGCCAAGTAGTGGCCTATGCGGACGATATCAACATTCTGTCACAATCACTAACAACTGCCAAAGAACTCTTCCTGAAACCCGACAACGAAGCAAAACTGGTAGGGCTACAAATCAACGAAAATAAAACAAAGCTCGTGACGCAATCGAGGAAAAATACCTCAAATATACAAAATATCACACCTGGCAAATACAGTATTGAAAATGTTAGTGAATTTGTGTATTTAGGCGCCAAAATAACGAAAACGGGTAATGAAAGAGACGAAATACGCCGAAGAATACAGCTCGCAAATAAAATATTTTATTCAGTATAGACGATCTTGAAGACCAGCTGCATACACAGGAAAACAAAGCTCCAAATATACAAATCTGTGATAAGACCTGTGTTATGCTATGGGTGTGAAACATGTACCCTAACCCAAGCATCCGCAAATATATTGAACGCCTTTGAGCGACGGGTCCTGAGGCAAATAATTGGAGCGAAGCTAGACGGGACCAATGGCGGATTCAATACAACCATGAGCTGTATGCAATTTTTGACGAACCAGAGGTCTCATGGACTGTAAGACTGCGGAAGCTGCAATGGGCTGGGCACATGAATCGTGTGGACGAATAACGGATACCCAAGAAGGTATTCGTTGGGAGAACTGAAGGCCGGAGGCCAGTGGAGAAACCGACTAAACGCTGGTCTGACTCGATCTACTAAGACAGTTCATCGCTGCTCAGATTTCGGAATTGGATGACGCGGTCAATGATCCGAAACAGTTGGAGGCGCTATTTGCAGGAAGCGAATGCCCAAAAGGGGCTGTAGTGATTAGAAGAAGAAGAAGAGGAACCGATGAAAAACAAGATTAATTTTTGTATCTTGTTTATCGATTCTTTTCAATAGAGGATTAAGTTGCTGTAAAGTTTTGAGAAGCAGCTCATTATTGCCATTTACATTATTTACACTATTTACCGCATTTACTGTTGGTCCTCTAGCGGCTTGTGCAAATGATACTCCTGGCTTGACAAAGTTCGGAGCTAAGACATTGCAGTGTAGTTGTGTTTGCTTTGGGACAGATTTTACTCTCGCATCCTGATATCGGGAGCATCCTCGATATGATGCCGGGTGACAAAAACACCGCAGTTAACTCAGTATAATTTCCCTTTTGGCTCCGTCTGAGCCAATTTGCACTCACCGGGAGCATGCACGTCCTTGCATTTGACGCATCGGTAATGCATAGCCCAGTTGGCAGCGGAATGCCCAAATCATTGACAGCGATAACTCTGGTTGATTTCTCGTTTCTGGAGGTGTTCCCACCTCACCACTCGGAAATTCAAAAATCTGATTTGTTGAAGAGCGTTTGGACTGCTCTTATTCGATATTTGCACTAAGTAAAGTGGTAAATGTTTTTTTCTACCATCGACCTTCTTGTCGCGAATGTCTGAACTGAGATATATTCGATTTCAGCATGAGACGCACAAGGCGAAGGTCCCAGGTTCAAATCTCGTTGGTGAACAACGTGATTTAGTTCAGGGGATTTTTTGGACAGACTATCAGTGTTCACTCAGTGGTGATACGTACTGATTTAATCAGATCATATCATAGCTGAGCATGCACACGGGAGCATGGTACTGACCAAACCAACTTCCGAAAAAATCAATACGGTCATGAAAATGAGATACTCTAATTTTCTCTATGCAAAGGCCCGAGAGGGGCTGTAGTGCTGAAAAGAAGAAGAAATTCGATTTCTGGTGCTGCTTCCTTGAGCACCTGAAGAAGATCGACGGTATCTTCTCCGCAGTCCAAGCCCTTCAACAAGAACATCCGGTTCTTCTCGCTTTTGGGGTATATGTGAGGTGTGGAATCCCTCAGAATTTAGAGCATTTTAGCTGATTTGAAATGAACCAGTTATTTCGTTCTGATTGTCAACTTTCAGCATTGATTCTTTTAATTTCGAAATTTGTTTATTTATTTTCGGCTGCCAATAGCCGAGCCATGTCCTTTCAGCTTTGACCGAACACATTAATTGGTGCAACTTTCTCTATATTCTTGGCAACTTTTGAGGAGGACCAGCAGAACTACGGGCTGGTTTTTTCTCCCTATTTTTATTTTTTTTAAATAAAGGATAAAATTATTATTATCTTGACTAACATTACCTTCAATATTTTCATCAACCTCCATATCTGTTGGGAGTCCGTCCAGCGCTGCATAGTTGTTCTGGCTGTCATTAGCGCCTCCAGTACTTAGTATTTCTTCTAGGATGACTCGTTTGACAGCTATCTTCTGCTTAGCTTCCGTATTTGTTTGTTGTACCGGTTCTGCATCTTGAACTTTCTTCGCTCTCTCGAACATATCTTCATACGTTTTCAGTCTTATTTTCAATTCTTCGCTCATTGACGCTTGCCGCCAATTTCGCATTGTTATTCCCGCCGGGGCCCCCCAATGCAGGGAAGCCATCGGGCTCCTCCATACAGCAGGCCCGACTTAGTCTTCGGTTTATTTGCTTTTGTCGATTTATTCATTCCGTGGGTCGATGCTTTGGATGATAAATGCTTTCCCAATAAAATCAAAATTTGCTTTTGACTGGCTCGGAAAAAATTAATTCAATTTTATGAAACTGACTTTTGTGAAAAATTAATTAATTTTTGAAATTAATGATAGGAGCGATTAAAAACACGTCTACACGCAACGAGTGCTAGACGTAGAATCTTTCTCAATCTTGCTGATGTATGGAATGATGCATTATAGGGCATTACCCAAGTCCATGGACTCACATTATCAGAAAAATTCTTTTGAACCCTAGAATGGTTATGAAACTTTTCTGGCATGAATATTTTTCTTCCTACCCAACTTGTTGCAATAAATTTGCGTAGGCACATACTTAGTTAGTCAGTTAGTTATTTTACGCAATTTTTCTACATTGTGCTAGTACATACCATATTTATATAAATATAAGGGAGGAAAAGAAGCAATTTTCCCTCCATAATTACCAAAGCAGAAAGCGGTAAATGCAAGATTTAGACTTTCAACAAAGGTAGTATGGTAAAGAAAATATCGAAACGATTTCCAGCAAAAATGTTGCGAAAAATAATCAACAAGTTTTGATTCAGATATACGAGTACATAATTCTATTTGGCTTGTGTCCCATCAAATTTTCAGCTAAGCATAAAAAGAAATGAGATGATGATGAATATTCAATCGTCCTGTTTACAATTGTCATATTCCATCAACTAACGATAACATACACATCATAAGGCATCCGGGATAGATTTGACGAATCAGTAAAAAAATGCTGCGATTATGCTTTCTTCAGGCTCATTTATCATTCTCCCTGTGAGGCTACCAACGGAACATTTACATATACAAACATCCCTCAAGAGAAATGCGTGTGTCTGCATTATAACAGCAGGTGTTTTAGAAAGATAAAACTCCAAGAAAAATCGCATAAAAACATATGCCTTGTTGTGTAAACAACTTTTCATTCCATTATTCCCTCTGGGTAAATATTTTTTGTTCTTCTCATCTTGCTTTCCGCGAACACTCGAAGTATCCTCCAAATGAAGTGGCGAAGATCGAAATGTACTACAATAGGGTAAAAGGAAGAGGTGAACCCTCCAAGTCGCTCCATCAAAAGACACTGGGGAAGGATACGAAAGTCTTTTTAGTGATTTCAATGAAAAAGTCATCATCATTTTCGTAGATAAAGTGTAGTATACTGAGTCGAAGATATTATTCGAGAACGGATATAAAGCTCGACAAGGAAGGAGAAGAATAAGATTCGAAATGCATTTCACCTTGGAAAGGAAACGTCTAGGAAGGAGAGATCTAATCATTAAATCCAGTCAAGAGATGATAAATTAATTCTCACAGGACAAAGGAAAGAATCTTCGAGATTGCTTTTGCTTTCTGCACTTCGCCAAACGGGCCAACATCACATCATGTGCTCGTCCTGATAGATTTTGATGAATGAGAAAATAGATGAAGTAGTACTTGCTCTTACTCGGAAGGGTTAAAGTTTTTCTGCTAGTTGTAAATTTATCCAGAGAGCGAGAGGGAGGATTATCTTCCATTTTGCAATTAATTGCTAGCGAAACATCGTCATCAGGTACATTTATTTAAATTAAAGTCCTGTGATTGCAGTTGAGTTTTAAAAGCTGAAAAGATTAAATCGAATTATTAAATTACGAGTACTAATGATCAATCTTGTCGATTTTTAGTTTATAATTACCTTATCCGACTCATAAATTCGTCTTAATCGGAAGTGAATATCCAGAATCTTATATTTTGACTGACTATCAAAAAGGAAGATTCAGCTCCAGATAGCAATAGATGTTATATGTTGTCTGAATTAAGGCGCAGCCCCCAGTGAAACTGCAAATTTGGGTAAACTTTACAGCCATTCACCTCAGAAAAGATACGAATATTTGCAAAAATTTTTAGCAAGAAGTCGCAATGAACCTTTGGCTATCGAATCAACTCATTACATTTTGCAAAAAGTTTATTGCAAAAGTCATTAAATTCAAACAAAATAGCATGTTTTCGTTAAAAAATGTAGTAGATCTCGGAAACTACTTAACGTACTGAGTTGATTTAAGCTATGGTTGTTAGACCAAAATTATTTGCAGTTAATTAACCCATCAAAAATTTAAAAGAGTTTTTTTGCAAAAAATATCCTAGAACAAAATGTGGAAATTTGATACAAATCAATGTGCATGCATGATATTTGTTCAGTGTGTGCAAATTAGACATTTTGTTCTAGAAAATTTTTTGCAAAAAACTTTTTTAAATTTTTGATGAGTTAATTCACTGCAAATAATTAAGATCTAACAACGATAGCTTAAATCAACTCGGTACGTTAAGTAGTTTCCGAGATCTACTACATTTTTTAACGAAAACATGCTATTTTGTTTGAATTTAATAACTTTTGCAACAAACTTTTTGCAAAATGTAATGAGTTGATTCGATAGCCAAAGGTTCATTGCGACTTCTTGCTTAAAAAAATTTTGCAAATATTCTTCACGTTTCTGAGATGAACGGCTGTAAAGTTTACCCACATTTTCAGTTCCACTGGGGGCTGCGCCTTAAGTCATTTTTTTTTTGTCATTGTTAAAACATGTCTTATGCATGTCTATCATATGCAGCAAATAAATGTTTAAATATTTGAAATCTAGATATCTTTAAGGCATAAATAAAAAGTCATTTGACTTTTTTAAATGGCAAAAATAATTTTGTAGAATTATCTGACATTCATCATTTGCTATAGTTATGGTTTCAACAGATACAAGAATGAGTAGGGGACGTTCCCTGAGCAGCGCAAGATAAAGTCAACCGACCTTTCGATGCCGCCGGGGATAAAAGAGGCTCAAACAAGTTTTTAGGGTTTTGAGAATAATTTTACTATCCTTACAAAAATCGCGACCTGCCTAACCATTTTGAATCATAGTATGTTTTCCAGAAATCACAACAGCTCCCTAATCTACCTGACATTTTTTGGACCTATCAAAAGTGGAAACCTCCGAAGTTTTAACAAAAAAAAGGTTGAATAATTATAGTGCAGTATCTCCATATATGGATGGGAAATTTAAACTTTTTGCTGGAAAGATAGCTAACTTTGATAGCAGCTGATCAGTCTATAAGAGAGATTTCAAAATCAGATGTTAATACTACGGTAAAAAGGCAGAGGGCGGATGGTGAGTTGAAATATGTGAAAAAGTTCTGTTGCGATGCAACGGTTGGGCCGAAAAATCTGAAACAAATCCTTTGAGCTTGGTCATTACAAGTGCAAATTCAACAAACACCTCAAGTCAAAACTCGACTGAATTCGCGCAGTTTATGAAATATACATTTTCGCCCATAAAATCAAGCGGATACCTTAAATTAACTAACGAAAAACCATTATCTAGACGTTTTAGTAAAATGTGCGTGGACTCTTAAAACGTTTAGGGTAATCCAGCTTTAAACAATAAACCTCAGCGATTTGAACGTTTTGCAATTAAATAACCGAAAATATCTGATATTATAGAGATACTCGTAGACATTTATAAACGACCTGAACACGGCAGGAATGTACGGTTTTCAAGAAAATTACAGAAACCATGCATAATATTCATAATATCATAATATTAAAGTCCACATAGTTTAATCAAAGTGGTGGTTACCTTAAAAACATGATAAGCATGATAATTTTTTTTTACTCTAATCTAGAAATCTATGTATGAATCTACTTGTTAATATTCAAAAGACATTGGGTGATATTCTAATTTGTTTACAAACCTCTTTCGACTAGAGTACTCTCTCGTTATTTCAACTTCGAGTTGAGTTGCACCAATAATTTTTTGACATTTTAGTTTCGTTGTCAAAGACTTTATCAGCCCATCTTCTGATATTTTATGAATGCAAAAAAGTTCATAGAGCAAGTTCGCCCGAAAAAATAAAATGCCACAACACTTCCCACCATAGTATACTCATATAGTATCCACACTCAATCAACCCTCCGGAAAAATCCGAACACAAGCCGGAAAGCGAGCCATAAATCTTCGGTAGCAGGTAGGTAGGTAAATGCTGACGCGAGGATTGGAGCGAATATAAACCATAGTATACTCAACTAGCAACCACACTCCATCAACCCTCCGGAAAAATCCGAACAGCGAGCCATAAATCTTCGGTAGCAGGTAGGTAGGTAAATGCTGACGCGAGGATTGGCGCGAATATAAACATATGCTTCGATGAGAGATTTCAGGATTACCATATCTCAAAAAATCAAGAACTTTGCAGAAAAACAAATTCGTTCCATGCAATCTTTTAGTTTTTTATTATAATCTGGCAGCACCCCCATGTTCTGAAAAGCGTGAAAGATCACGTGCGTTGGAAATTTTATTTGCTTTTTGCTTTGTTTCTTGAACGCGCCAGGCTTTGGCTCTGCTGACATGCCCCGGATCAGCTGACCGTCCCTGGGAAAATTCAGAGAGTGTGCAACACGGGGTAATTGGAAGGTGTGGGTACTAGGTGAATTATGCTTCCAACAAATTTCACATTTCTGTGGCTATCAGCGTGGGTGAAGATGAGATGAGTTTTCTGAGCAAAGCAGGGCAACAGCTGACAAGGCTGATGACTGTCGTATGCTTGCTTAAAGTCAACGAAAGTTTGGTGTACGTCTGTGTTGAACTTCCAGCATTTCTCAGGTAAGTGCTTGACTGTATACAATTGTTCTTTTGTCGATCTACCTTGATACACCCCGATAATACGAATGCTGTTGGCGTATGATCTGGTTCTATATGCTGAGATCTTTGCAAATATTTTGTACGCCATACAAAGCAGTGATATGCCTCTATAGTTTTAACAGTGTAGCCTGTCACCTTTTTTTGTGGCCAAGGAATATAATTGAGTGGCTCCACTCGTTTGGTATATGTTCTTGTTGCTGAATGTATTGAATTACCTTATGGATAGTTTTTTTAACACCATTGCCACCATATTTAATGTGCTCTACTGAAATCTCATCAATGTGTGGCCCTTTATTATTTCTTTGAGCTTTGATGGTAGATTAAAGTTCATTCGGAGTTGGTAGAGTCAATAGAAGCTATCCGGGAATATCGATAGGCTCCGAAGCTATGGGGAGAATTTAGAGCATTCCTGAAATATGATGCCCATCTTTCTTTAGTTCTGTTTTCATCAGTAATAATGTTGCCCATATCATCATGGTAGAGCATTTTCTTGGGCTGATATCATCGTTTCAACTTTGTGTGCTAGTCTTGTATTGTTGCTCACTAGCTGTACAACAACACTTCTTAATTGGACGGCATCGTTTTCTTGATTCTAATCATCCTTTTCGCAACTCTTCTGAAATTTTCAAAATATTCCCTCATTTTCTTGGTTTTCCTACCTATGCACTCTTTGCACATCTAATACTTTTTGTTCAGCATATTCTGGAATTTATCGTTAAATAAATCATTTCTTCTGCACCGGGCTTGTTGTCCAATTTTCTGTTCTGCCACGGTCTTAATTGCCACTTTTACTTCCACCCATAGAATGGGAGCAAGCAGGATGTCGAAGGTCTCCGTGAAATCTCTGGCCACAGACGCCGTTTTGAGTTTTTTGATGTCAAGGTTCTGTTGAGGGCTGGTCTTTGCCGATTACGCCTTTGGCATATGACATCAGTATGTTAATTCGATCAAGTAATGATCCGAGTTACAATTGATTCTTCGGTATGTACGGACGTCACGTATGCTCAAGGCCCAACGTTGTTGGATCAGAATATGTTAGATCTGGTTTTGTGTGTTGCCTTCGGTGATACCCAGTTTATTTTATGTATATGGACATTGATGTGGGAAGTAACTCGAACTTATGACTAGATTTCTGCTACATGCAAAGTCGATCAGGCCCTAGCCGTTGTCATTTGTTTCATCTTGAAAACTATATCCTCCAGCCATTCCCTGATGAGATTGCTCATTGCCAATCTGGGCATTGAAATCACCCAGAATTATTTTTGTATCATTTATAGGCAACGAGCCATTAAGCCATTCCAAGCGATTGTAATACTTCTCTTCTTTGTTCTTTTCTTCAGTCAGAGCATGTACGCTTAGCCGCCAGTTTTTGAAGGATTTCCCCTTTTTATGGATACTACAGTACTGTTTATAGACTGCCTTTAAAGCAATAACCTGCAATTGGCTCTCCTTATCTGCAATAAAATCCACTCCCGATTCTTGCTATCGTGGATTGTGATGATTTTTATCGTCCGTCTCGTCCTTTCAAGATGCCTCAGAGGAGATTTAAGTGGGCCTCTCATGGGAAGTCTAGGAATGTGCCAACAGACTGTACGCAATAGTTCAACAAGTCCGGACACTTTTAGTTCACTCTTAGGTGGCTGCTGGCAGATTAACTAGTTTGGAGAAGTGTTTTGGTCATATGTCTTCCGCAAGCAGACTAGGTTCGAAACGATTTATCAGCCACCGATTCAAATGCTTGATTTAAATCACGTGGTAACAAGTTTCACCAAGCTGGTCCTACTTTACTTTACTTTATTCATTTGCTTTTTCTTTCGGACTGTGCAGTGACTTCAAAAGAAAAATCAGAACCATCCTTAACTAAAAACCACGCGTTCCCGAATATTCATCTTCGCGGTGCCCAAAATGAACTTCTCGAATCCAAAACTGTAGCATATATTCTAACTAAAAACGCAAAGCCAAGTTTATGCACGGCTTACTGAACCAAATCACCTAACTGAACAGCCACGGATGAGTAAAACCCTACCCGCTCGGCAGCATGCTCACCTCTCCTCTTATTTTTTTCGTGAAAAAGAACGACTATCTACCGCAAAGGTAAGAGCATAGTTAACTTAACAATTCATTGTTTTATTACATAAATTTTCAAAACTAGAAGTTTATTTTAACAATTTTTGTTTATAAAAATCGTTTCATATCATAAAGTAATTAATTGAATGTTAAATAAAATATGCTCTTCATGACAGTAAGGTATATCTGTTATTACATTTAGATAACTAAGTTTTTCGAAAATGTCGTATTCTTAAAACTTAACGATAAGGGAAGGACATTTTATAGAAGACTTTTAGTTGTTTTCTTTTTCGATTATTTGCGTGTTCAACAGTTCGCTGTTTTTTATTTTAAGTTATTAAAAAAGAATTCCCTAACAGTATTAAATTTATGACACTTAAATAACTTTCATTTCATTTAAAAACAAAATGATGAAGTAAATTTGTTCAGTCACCGATTGATTCAGAATATTTCCTCTTTTCAAAGATTTGAACTTTTGATTTTGCGATCTAGTTCACATCAATTTCACATGCAAACTAAAATTTCAGGCCAAAGTGACGAGAATTGGAGTGAGAGAAAATATAAAATATTATCCGCATTCAAATTTATCGGAACCAAAATCGGAATCGAAGGTGCAAAATCAATTGGAAGCTCCGACGTTTCAGAGTCAGAACTGAAGCTCCGTAACATCTCCTCAAGAAAACTATTCACAAAGTTACCCAGCCATTCAGCAAAAAGAACATTTGCCGAACAAGTGGAGCTAATCAATTATATTCCTTTTCCACAAAAAAAAAGGTGACAAGATACAGTGCGAAAACTGTAGAGGCTTATCACTGCTCCGTACGGCGTACATAATATTTTCAAGGATCTATGACAATAAAATCGGATCAGACTGCAACAGTATTATTGGGGTGTATCAAGGTGGCTTTGGAGCATGTAGACCGACCATGGACCAATTTTTCACTGTACAACACCTACTTGAGAAATGCTGGGAGTTCAACATTGACGTACACTAAATTTTCGTTGACTTTAAGCAAGCTAGTAGTCCACGTGGAGTAGTGGTTAGAGCACTTATCTCGTAAACTGAAGGCCCCTGGTTTGACTCTCGTTGGTGGCAACGGGATTTAGTTCGAGTGATTCTTCGGGTGGACTATAAGCTCGTTCAGTTAGGAAACGTCCTGGTTTAAAATCAGAACGTATCGTAGCCGGACGGACAGAAACACGGCCAAAAGGTGGTACTGACGATATCACCTTGTGGAGTGCTCACACATTCGACCATGATAATGAGATACTTTAACAATCTCTAAGCGACTTTTTACAATGTCAAATTTTTAAGCAAGCATAAGACAGTATTCTTCGTAACGTGCTATACTAATAATGCTTTGCTTTGGTATCAGAGCCAAATTAGTCCGTCTTACCAAAATGATAATGACGTCGACGAGAAAGTCCGAATCAATAACCAACACACTGATTAGGAGAAAGAGAGAAGAGGAGTTTGTCTATCCGTGAACGACCCTAGCGGCTTTTGCCAGGAGAGGGGAAATCATTCAAAACGTCAAAGTTTTATTTGGGACTTCTTGTATTTATCGTAGTCAATGTGCGAAAAGTTCCACTTTCTCGGGATTTTTTCAAAAACTACAGTGAATATTTGAGTAAACACAGTATTTACTTTTTCAGCTAGTTCCACTCAATAGATAGTGAAAACTGATTAAATCAAGGGACTTAAACGTTATAAAATGACATTGCGTTATTCGAAGCCGTGTTGCAATAGTGCCTCGAGTGGGTAAAAATTAATGGTTTTATGGATTTGAAATCACGAGAAGGTTTTGCTCTGATAGTTTCAAGTTATGAATTTTAAGAATACTGTTTGAAAATATTTGCAATATTTTGTTTTGATTACTTCATATTTTATCGCAAATCCAGTGGCTTAAATCAGAAGCGGCACGAGATTGAGACAGTTTTTAGGTGGGTTATAATTTATCGTAATTATTTATTCATTTTAAAATTACGAATGATATTAATATAAGAATGGAACTGTGTCGAATTCAAAGATTATTTCAAAGAGGATGACGTCATTCATTTAAATGAAAGGGTACGTTTGCCCCATGATGCAAAGCCGCACAATACATTTGAAACATGTTACAACTGGTAAAAAAACATAAAAATGTGTGATTGCTATTTTTAAATTAATATTCGCACAAAATACAATATCTTTATTTTTAGACTCAATGTGAAGTTGAATATATTAACATCTCGACAACTACTTTTGGACATGTAAGTACATTTCATATTTGATAAGAATGCGCGATATTTTGTGTCCGCGATTGGGAGTTACGTGAAACGGTGAGAAGTGAACACCCTGGGATATATAAGTTCAATGGAGAGCTCCGACAATTTGGAAAATCTAAGTTGGTGAGCAGTGACGGCTGAGAAGTGCATTAGATAGAGGCAAATGAAACGCTTGATGAAGAGTGAAGTTTGTCGAGGTTTGATGCCCTCGATGCCCGCGGCCAGATCCCTTTTTTGTCGTTATTATTTTGTAACGTGTACGGGAAGATATTTTCTGCACACGGAGAAACATAGTGGAAATTGCATGGGGTTGGCACTCGAAAGAGCCGGAGAAGCAGAGCCATCGCCGGGTTCCCCAACTGACCGATTTGTCAACAATTTGGGCTCAAAGAAAACGACATTCATCTGCTCGCCAACACACGACTGGTGTTCCTGAAGGAAGATAACCTCCCAGAAAGTGACCGGGGAAGTAAAAGGTGAGATAACATGCATGAGGTTCATTGCTAAGCCCTTATTTAACCCACTTGTGCTTGCAGCAAACGATTGGCCTATTGCCGAGGGCATTCAAGACAACCATGAAGGAATGGTTGTTGGACAAGAGAAAATAGTCCGTGCATTTGCTCAATTGATGAGCAATAGGGCTCGAATGAAGACAAACAGTCGACCATTGAGGGGCCAACCGTATGGAAGGTCTCCAGAAAACATCGATGGAAATCCCCGACCTGTGCAGTAATAAAGAAAGTGCGTGCCAGTACCCCACATTTCAGTGAGCTCCTGGAAAAGTAGGGATCGTTATCGCAAGGGCACACCTGAATTGGCGACCCAAGTGGAAAACTAAAAAAAATTTTCAATGAAGTAACGGTATCATATTTGGTAGTAAGACTAAAGTGTTGGAATCTGATAAGTATGTACGCATTTCCTACTATTTATGTTGGATCAGAATCCAATATAATTATGAAACATCAATGATTATTTGTAAAACTAACTAAGCTATGCACTCCAATGGACATTATTTTGAATTCGTTCACGCCAATAAATGCGCAATCCAAGTTGTACTAATTATATTTTACAATTAGCTTATAACTTCACTTAGTATACGAAAATATAAACATGGCAACACTGTAAACATGACAGCGTGCAGTTCGTTTTGTGATTCGAGGAAGGAATGTCGGACTCGCCGACTAAAAGTTGTAACCTAAAATCCGCGTAAATTAAAAAAAAATAAAATAATAAACAGAAAAGCCTATTTATTTCAATTCATTTTTGGTCCGTCGAGCCGGATTTGAACCAGCGACCTATGGATAATCGAAAATGGAGTTTGGAACAACAAGATTGTGAAGATCACTTTCGTCAGACCTATCGTCGAACAACAGATGGACGATTTATCGTTAAATATCCCATTAAGGACGACCTCTCGAAGTTGGGTAGTTCTTACGACATCGCACTTCGACGGTTTTCGAACCTGGAGCGCAAACTGAGAAAAGATTGAGGATTAAACGAACAGTATTCTGCATTTATGAAGGAGTATGAAGACCTAAATCATATGGAGCTCATAGACACTGAAGATCGAAACCGAGTACGTTATTGGATCCCTCATCATTGCGTTTTGAGACCGGAGTCTTCGACAACGAAACTTCGTGTAGTATTCGATTGTAGCTGTCGCACTAGTACAAATATATCGCTAAATGAAATGATGATGGTTGGGCCGACTATACAGGCCGAGCTTTTCGATATTCTCATTCGTTTCCGTTTTCATAAATATGCTTTAACCGCGGGTATATCGAAAATGTATAGTCAAATAATTATAGATGACGAGGACAAATACACTCAGTGCATTATCTGGAGAAATCACTCATCAGAAGAAATACGTCATTACAAGCTAAACACAGTTACTTATGGTACAGCCGCAGCCCCATTCCTAGCTACTCGTTGTCTGCAGGAACTTTCAAACTTATATGGAAAGGATTATCCAGCCGGTGCAACTACTATTCGTCGTGATTTCTACATGGATGATCTCATAACCGGGGCTGACTCGACCGAAGAGCTTTCAAAGATTAAATTGGAGGTAAAGTATATTCTATCAAAGGCAAAGTTTGATTTGAGAAAATGGTGTTCGAACGATGAATACTTGCTGAAAGGGGATCCGGTAGAGGATCTAGCAATGAGTTGCTCATTCGAAAAGTCTAATAATATTAAAGCTTTAGGAATTGTTTGGCAACCCGTACCAGACTTATTTAGTTGCTGCTATAAACACAATATCGATGGAAGAAAAATAACAAAACGCACAGTTTTATCGGATGCTGCAAAAATTTATGATCCATCGGGAATCATTAATCCTGTAACAGTCATAGCCAAAATATTCCTACAAGACCTCTGGAAATTAAAAATAAATTGGGACGAGTCATTGCATTGGGAAACATTTAAGGGACAGCTAAGTTTAATACAAAATATAAAAATTCCTCGTTTAGTACTTGCAGATCCGGAAAAAACAACCTTGGAGTTACATGGATTTGCCGGTGCCTCGCCCAAAGCATATGGTTGCTGTATATACGTTCGTTGCATCGCATCTTCTGGAGCAATATCTGTAAAATTGTTATGCGCGAAGTCTCGAGTAGCGCCGGTGAAATCGATCACCATACCTCGATTGGAACTCTGTGGAGCTCTACTTTTGGCGGAGCTAATGGACCGAGTTCAAAAAATCATCAATAGACCTATTCAGGATGTTTTCTGCTGGACTGACTCTACGATTGTCCTGGCATGGCTTGCTGATCATCCGTCTAGTTGGAATACTTTCGTGGCGCATAGAGTCGCCAATATACAAGCGTTGTCATCGAACGTGAGATGGAAACATGTACTCACAACTTCTAATCCTGCGGACATTGTTTCCAGAGGCATGCTCCCCGAATCGCTCGTAGATTCAACTATTTGGTTCAATGGGCCTGATTTTTTAATGGAATCCTTTGATAAATGGCCTATTAGAAATCAATCGACAGCGAATGTTCCAGAATCCAGAAGAGTTAAGATCGTCCTCGCCGCAACTATAGTTGATCGGGAAGACTTAACATCAAATGTAAAATTTATAAATGACTATCAAAAACTTCGTCGCGTATTTGGATTCATTTTGCGATTTGTGAAAAACTCGAGACGAACAGAAGATAGGAAAATAGGTCCTTTTTCAGCGGAAGAGCTCAACACTTCGCTACTTCGAATTATTTGGATCGTTCAGAATCAGGAATTCGCTAAAGAAATTAGACTACTTGAAAGTCAATTGAAAAGTCCTTTAAGGAGTTCTATCGTAAATTTAAACCCTTTCCTAGATAGAAATTCCAAGATAAAACTACTAAGAGTAGGAGGACGTCTACAGAACGCAGACATTACCTATCAATCGAAACACCCAATCCTTTTGCCTAAAAACCATCCATTTGTCCTTTCTCTTGTCAAGCATTATCATGAACAAAATTTTCATGCAGGTCCTCAAGCGTTAGTTGCTGCCATCCGCCACAAATATTGGATCGTTAACGCCAGAAGCTTTGCAAGGCAAGTAGTGCATCAGTGCTATCGTTGTTTTCGTTCACGGCCGCAAGTCTCACATCAACTAATGGGCAATCTTCCAGCTTCTCGCTTAAAACCAACTCGGCCTTTTCTCGTTTCTGGAGTCGATTTTTGTGGTCCAATTTGCGTGCATCAAAAGGGCAGAGGAAATCGTTCGTATAAGGTTTATATTGCAGTGTTTGTTTGCTTCGCAGTCAAGGCGGTACATTTAGAGGTCGTCTCGGACTTGACATTGCAAGCCTTCATTGCGGCTCTAAAAAGATTTATCGCTCGAAGAGGTCACTGCCGTCACCTGTACTGCGATAATGGAACCAATTTCGTTGGAACAAAGAGAGAGGTGAGAGAGCTTCATCAACGTTTCAACAGTCAGCAAACTCAAGATTCGATTATCCAGCTGTGTGCCGATGACGGAATCGAGTTTCATCACATACCTCCTCGAGCACCACATTTCGGCGGACTCTGGGAGGCGGCGGTTAAGATGGCTAAGACGCATTTACATCGTACTTTTGGACTTGCCTCTCTGACCTATGAAGAATTGTCGACGGCAGTAACTCAAATCGAAGCGACCCTAAATTCTCGGCCGTTAACTCCACTTTCGTCAGATCCGAATGATCTGAACCCACTAACGCCAGCACATTTTTTAATTGGCGAACCGTTGAACTCGCCAGCCGAACCCGATGTTACCAACGTTAACATTTCTCGTCTATCTCGTGGGCAGCAATTATCCTGGTTACAACAGCAGTTTTGGTTACGTTGGTCCAAAGAATATCTCTTACAACTGCAACAAAGAGGCAAATGGCATACAGAAACGAAAAACATCCAATTGGGTCAATTAGTCGTCGTCGTCGATTCCAGTCTACCACCACAACGATGGCTACTAGGTCGTATAATTGAACTCCACCCAGGTGCGGACGGGCTAGTCAGAGTGGTTTCCCTTAAAACCAAGTTGGGAACTCTGCGTCGGCCAATCGCCAAGGTATGTCCTTTACCAAGTAGCGATCTGGAGAATTGAAGGCAGTAGGCGTTCAAGGTTGGCGGAATGTTGGATCAGAATTCAATATAATTATGAAACATCAATTATTATTTGTAAAACTAACTAAGCTATGCACTCCAATGGACATTATTTTGAATTCGTTCGCGCCAATAAATGCGCAATCCAAGCTGTACTAATTATATTTTACAATTAGCTTATAACTTCACTTAGTATACGAAAGTATAAACATGGCAACACTGTAAACATGACAGCGTGCAGTTCGTTTATCATTTGTAGTGCAACAGACCATTACATTCAAAAATGCCCCACAGTTCACAGCGAAATCACCCGTCGAACGGTATTGGGAGGTGAAACGACGATCGCTTTGCATTAACTGCTTAACAAAGGGTCATACGACCAAAAACTGCACAAGGTTGAAATGTCGAATTTGTGCAGGTGCTCACCATACCTTATTATATCGGGATCAATCAAAGCAAGTGGAAAACGTTAATTCGGACGTCAAGGTTGTGCCTTCAGAGCACGACGTTAGCACAAGTCATGCAAATAATTCATCGTTGATCATATCGTCGTCGTCGTCATCGGAATTTTATGTGAGTTGCGACAATGAAATAAACCACGTAATTTTAGCAACTGCAGTAATCTATATAAAGGATAAAGTGGGATCTTTCGTGCCCTGCAGAGCGCTCGTAGACTCAGCTTCGCAGTTAAACATAATATCGAAATCGCTGTCCAACCGATTGCAGATAAAGAAACAAAAGGTCAGCGAGTCTATTAGCGGGATTGGAGCTGTGAGTGCTGTTGCTAAATTTAGAACTAACACAACTATTAAATCTCATGTTAACAACTTTGAAACTAGTTTGGATATGATAATTTTACCCACAATAGTGGGCCCTCAACCCCACTGTTCGTATAGTATCGATAATTGGAACATTCCAAAAAAATTGCCACTTGCTGATCCACATTTTTATGAAAGTCAAGGAATAGATGTTTTGATTGGAGCATCTGTCTTTTTTTATCTTCTTTGCGTTGGCCAGATCAAACTCCAAGAAACCGAGCCAACTTTACAGAAAACCTTATTGGGCTGGATAGTGTCAGGATGTTGCAAGAATATGAAATATCGAAACAGTAACGTGCTTTGCAGTTTAAAGGCCGTGACTGAGGACTCAGAACAATCAGTGCTGCAACTTTTGGAAAAATTTTGGGTACTGGAATCAACTGAAATGGATAATCGAAAATGGAGTTTGGAACAACAAGATTGTGAAGATCACTTTCGTCAGACCTATCGTCGAACAACAGATGGACGATTTATCGTTAAATATCCCATTAAGGACGACCTCTCGAAGTTGGGCAGTTCTTACGACATCGCACTTCGACTTCGAATAGAAAAGCCTATTTATTTCAATTCAATTTATCTAATATGAAAACAAACGAATCAAGTTGCGGACTCCACGGATTATGAAAAAAAAGATCACACAAGAAATAATTATACATAAAATTCTAAGTTATCCAAATATACTCGTAGTAAAGTCTCATAGTTTTTTTTTCTATGACAGCAGCAGTGTATAGATTGTTTTGGAGCATTGTAAAAACACAAGGACTTATGATAGCATTTCACACTTGTAGGAAGATTATAAAAAAAAATTATTCAAGGAGTTAAATATCGCCATCTGGAATTGGAAAATCTATTCCTGAACGACTTTTGATAAATACGAATGGAATGAAAATTAAAGGCAATAATTTTAAACAGGCTGTTTTTATATGGCTCGTTAATTGAACAGTATGATGTATAAATTGTTTGATGAAAACATGCCACAAATGTTTTCACAAAGCAGTCTTCTGTATTAGTTATTAAATTTACCTTCTGCTTAGTTTTTGAGAAAACAACCTTTAATCAAGCATGATTTGTCATAGCTTTGTCTACTTTGACTTTATTTTTAGGATTATTTCCCTATTTTAACGGGTGGTTGCTTCCCTTAGGATGCGTTACCTTTATAAATGAAATAAAATTAGTATGAAATTCTGGTGGAAGGAATGGAATCTTTCTAAAATTCTGTTTTCTGTTTCCAAAACTGTTCATTATGAGAATTGAAATTTTCTTAAAATATACAATATCAATGCATTAAGTCTCAACGAGTATTTTGAAAAGTAACCAACTCTCTTTTAAGAATTAGGACACTGTTTAAGTTATACAAAATTTCACCAGATTATGCATTGCATCTAAAAGCACTATATAACTAGGCAAGTTATATTCAAGGTAAATTTCTCTTGTAAGTACTTGTATTAGCTAAACTTTTTAATTGGATCATTTCACCCTTTTCACATCAATTTAATGTAAATCTATACGACAAATTTGCTCTACATTTGAAGCTTTATCTAACGTCGCGCGGATATCGATCACTCTTTCGGATGGCTCCGGTAGCTTTTTAAATTACTTTTTATGGAATTGTTTGCAGCTACATATAAATGAGTTGCATATTTTGAATAATAATTTTTCTGAAAAATTATTAGAGAAGAAAAATGTTAGAAGAAGGTGGTTTCGACGTGTGCACTAATTCTCCTCAGGCCATCACACTTAGATATGTATTAGCTAAACTTTTTAATTGGATCATAATACAAGTACTTACAAGAGAAATTTACCTTGAATATAACTTGCAGAAACAAAAACATATTGAGTTTGCATTAGTAGAAAAGTTAAAAATTTACCCCCTCACCTCTGAGCATGGTGGTCGCCATCACCGGTGTGTATCTAAGTGTGATGGCCTGAGGAGAATTAGTGCACACGTCGAAACCACCTTCTTCTAACATTTTTCTTCTCTAATAATTTTTCAGAAAAATTATTATTCAAAATATGCAACTCATTTATATGTAGCTGCAAACAATTCCATAAAAAGTAATTTGAAATTATATTGTACCTATAAAACGAGATAACAATCAAGAAAATTAGAAAGTTTTCATAGAATCTTCTTCCACTACATAATTACGAGTGTTGAGTAAATTATTGTTAGCCCCCTGTTATTTCTCTCCGATCTGTATTCAACTTTTTTAATCAAACATAATATATAAGTTTTGTTCGTTATTTTTTCTAAGTTTAAATATAACACCGCTCTTTAAACCACAAGTCCTTGATACAATCATTTTATCTTTTTCTCATACAGTTTTTTTGAAAATCATAATAACTAAAGTGTTTCTAAATACTGCTGCGACCAAAAAATAAAGTGACATTTGAATTTAAACTGCGCGCGTTGAAGGATTTGGAGAATCATTTTTTTAGGTTGGTAGTACTGTCAGTGACATCTATGTCAAATTTACATGTCAAAATACTCATTTGTGTTTGAGATACGCGTCGTTTCCGGGACGGCCTTCAGTTCTGTCTTCGCTACAATAACCTAAGTATTAGAATTTAATGTTATGTTTTAGACTGGAAAATTTTGTCTAGCTTTAAGTACTGCAAATGCAGAATAACTTACTTTTTATTGTATATGGATGAGGCTTTATTTATGGATTAAAACTTTATAATGAATTGCTGAATTAATCCAAGTCTTTTCTTTTCAGCAAAACCTTTCCCTTTCGGCAGAATAATGACGGCGAAGGTGAATATGCCGCCGAGAAGGTAGGGTACCAGTAATCCGCGAATGGTTGGTTTTGCGTTGCGGTCGGTAATCGGTGCCATATTTTGTATTTGCACTTTTTTCGGTTTTAAATTTGAGCAGAGAATTTCAGGCACTGCATCAGTAATATTCAGGAGTGCGTTTTTTTTCAGCGGTTGTTTTTGTTCTTCTTCTCCGGAATGAAGATACGTAACTTAGAGTAGAGTCGATGAAAGTTGTTCGACGGGTTTTAAATCGGGCATTTGAACCAGTGGCTGGGTTTTTGTATTTTGTACGTCGGCTCGCATAAGGCCCGCGACCGAAACTCCTCTCCCAGCGATCTAGCTAGCCAGCAGCAACCTCGGAGTAGACTAAGAGTGTCCAGACTTGTTGACCTGATGGGTAAAGTCCGTTGTCATGTTCCAAGACTTCACGTACAGAACCGATTAGAGGTCAGCTTGGATTTCCTGTGGGAAACCTTGAACGTATGCGACGTGAAAAATTATTACAAACAAGAACCAGCAATGAAAGAGACAAAATACACAGAAGAAAAGAGCTCGCAAATAAAATATTATATTCAGTCTGGACGATTTTGAAAACCAGCTGCTTACACAAGGAAACATATCACCAAGTATACAAATCTGTGATAGGACCTATATTATGCTATGGACGTGAAACACGGACCCTAACCCAAGCATTCGCAAACATATTGAACGCTTCGAGCGTCGGTTCCTGAGGCGAGTAATTGGAGCCAAACCAATGAAGGATTCGATACAATCAAGGGCTGTATGACATTTTTGACGAACAGGAGGTCTCAACGATTGTGAGACAGCGGAAGCTGCAATGAAATGGCCACGTGGATCGTATTGACGAGCAACGGATACCCAAAATGGTATTCGTTGGAAGAACTGGAAGGCGGCGACCAGTGAAGATATCGAGAGAACGCTGGTCTGACTCGATCGATGAAGACAGTTCATCACTGCTCGGATTTTGAAATTGTAGGATGCGGTCAATGGACCGCAACAATTGAAGGCGCTATTTGCAGAAGCGAACGCTCAATAGGGGCTGTAGTACTACGAAGAAGAAGAATATCAATAGTGACCTGATTTTGCTTATCCAATCATTGCACCATAGTTTATTCTTTCGTTCTCAGAAGATTTCCTAATCGTTTATTTCATTTCTCACCTTAGAGCTCATACCGTTTTATTTTGTTCTTAAATTCTAAAAAAAATTATCCCTGAAACGAAATGTGGAGAAAACAAACAAATAATTCCATTAAATGCTCTGTATAATCAGTATCAGTACACACACATACATCATACACATGAGAATTCTTTTAATTTTAATTATGAGTGTACTTCCTTCAATTCTTTATCCACACTCATATGCATAGTTTAGTCACACGAGCGATTCCCTAACGGGTGATTGGCCCGTGAAAATTTTAATTTTTGGTAAAATTATCATGCAAATTATCTATCAAATTAGTTTGAGACTGCATATCAGTGTAAGTTATGTTTTACAGTAACCCTTAAAAATAAATTTAGCTATTTTCACTCAAGCTCAATCCTCCATAGACTTTATAGTCTACATCGTCTTCTTCATGTGACGTCCATGGTCCCAAATATTATGTTTGTAATGAGACGCATATTGTCAAAACATGTTTATTATATACTACATCCTGCAAGTTTCAAAAGAATCGGATAATATTTAAAGAAGCTTTTGCCATTTAAAATTTCTAGTATTAGAAAAAAAAACTATATTCGTACATGAATACGAAACGATATGCCTTTTCAATCGACTCAAACTGTACGGTTTTGATCAGAAAGGATGCATATTAGGAATATTTTTAAGTATTTGTTTAAACAGTATCAGTGTCTCGTAAACCAAATTGCGTCTGAATTTAGGAAAATATGAATAAGATTGTGTTATTTTTTCTCAAGTTTAGCATAAATGCTCGATACACATACGAATAAACTGTTTATCGAGTATAATCATGAATAGCTTAAGATACATGTCTTTTTTCGTCCTCAATTCTAGTAAGAGCATACTTCTGTCTACTCAAATTTCCACGGTAATTTTTTTAACACTTTAATTAAATTGGTTGACTATTTAAATATGATAACATCTCACATAAGCACGAATAAAGAGGAACTTTATCAAAACGTTCAACATTAGCCAAAATAATAGTCCAATTACTAAAATAAAATGAGAGTAATTTTGTCAAGTCAAATCTTCAATCAATCCTGATCTATCATAAATTATTTTGATTAGTGATACCTCAAACATGCTAGTTTATTGAGATTTTATCAAGACATCTATTGACGTTGATTTATGAAAATAGTCGAAACAATTTTCGGCGATCATTTGCTCCTTCCATTTCTATTACTTATTTCAAAATTTCGAAATCAATACCATTCGGAGCTTCATACCACTATAACTACTATACGAGTATGTTACATCCCTAGCAAAGCAACTGAAAAGACTAAGTAGGACAAACTCCAACAAGTAAGCCTGCCATCGCTTCTTCTCATGACAAAATTGTAAAAACATGCATTGTAACTTATGTGTACACAATGTCTCAGTGCTGTACAATGCTCTATATAATCCCTACTGCTATCTGTCGACATCAATTATCTCAATAGTCCTGAAAGCACTTCATCCCGAGTGACACGGTCCGTCTGGTAGTGAGCTTGCAACACTTTGTGTTATTGTTCTACAGTGCGGATGGACGGGAAGTTTCTTAGTCCTTCATAACATTCTGCCCTAAGGTCTAGAAGGCAAGACAATGGCTTAACCTTGTGTTTGGCCTTTAACGAGATTTAAGGAAACGGTGGGTTGGCTTTGCTACAGTCATGGTAGTTAAATTTTAAGCAGATCTCAGGATTAGCTGTGAAAAGGGCAAATTGAAATTGTAAATGCAACTGAAAGCTTACAATGAGGAACTGAAAATATTTCAGTCATAAAATTCGATCATGATTAGTAATCAGATTTCGGGATTTAGCAAGTTTAGTTTATTGAATAATTATTCTGTATTAACTACTTAAACCTTTCATATTCAAACGATTTCTTCAATAATGAAAGCCAAAAATTGATGACTGCCCGAGCAATTTTAATTTGTGATAAATTTCAATTCAGTGGGGAAAAATATTATTTTCCCCAATTGTTTATTATTATATTAGTTACTACGTTATCGATGGTTATAGTAAAAATAAGTTGAGAAGGGTGGAGAGTGCTCTTACCAGAAGAGCTTTGCAACATCCTAGGATTCGAAAAAAATTTTCTGATGGCATGAATCGATGACTTCAACTATTCATCCAATATTTTTTGTAGCAGTCAGCTACAGTATTCCAAGTCCCACACAAACATTTCTCACACACATGAAATCATCCACACTACATTCACGCAAACACTCATTGTCTGAAGTTGTATTGCATTCAGTGGTTGGTTGTGCACACGCCATCAATCAAGCAACACGTGTAACTCCCAACTCCAAAACATTTAGGTTATTCTTGAATAAATGTAAAGTTAGTTAAGTAAGGATTCGCGTTGTCATTTACTGACCTGACCAACACAATTCCCACATTTTTATAAGAAATCATTCAAATTTATCCAAAGGATGTAGAGTTATAAGCACATAAAAGCTGTCATTTCATTTCATTTTAAATTATATTTCTGAATTAAACATAGTCAAATTCAACACTATTACTTAAATTTCCATAAAAACCCGAAGAAAATAACAGTACCTAGCTCGATTTGAAATAACTATCAACCAACACGTGTTATTGTTGCTATAATTCGATACAATTTAAATGGCTTTAACTCGTTTGGTTATTATCTAATTCCTGTGAAGGGTCCTTATATCAATCTACATACCTGTAAGGATAGCGTTTTGATTTTATGGGAGAAAACGTAAAATTTACAAATCTTTCTACGTTGAATAGACTTGATTGAATTTTGATTTTGAGGTATTTGTTGCCTTTGTACTTATAAAAACTTACCTTTGTGATTTTTTTTAGATTTTACGGCTCAAAACTATCCATTTGCGAGGAAGGGGACGCTTATTTGCATAAATTGTGCCTCCCGCTGGTGCATAAAATGATTTTTTGTTTCAGATTCTTAAAGCTGTAAATGATACTTTTCATTTGATACCTCACTCAACTACCTTTGATAAAAAATTTTTGAAGGGGCACCATAAAAAATGTTGAAATGTTTGATAAGACCTAAATATTTGAGAGACTATCATTTCGGACCTTTTCACGAAGTTTGAGCTTTCTAAGTGCTATAGTTTCTAAGGAAACTTGCTATGATGTACAGAAAGAGAGATAGAAACTCATAGGTTTTTATAAAATTTGTTTCCAAAAGCGCTGATGATCAATTCTTGATAAAAAAAATCCTACTCACAATAAGTGCAACGGATCTTACTCAAAGTAATTGGTAAATTGCGGTGTATGCCTACTAGAAGGGAGGAGTGGAACCAGAAAAAAGCTTCAGCTTAGTGAATAGCAAATATAAAAGACCTAGAGGCAGGATGAATAGCGTAAGTTTAACAGTAAGGGGGAACGATAGACCCAAATCTGTGACCTTGAAATGTAGTAACGCACAGAGTCCGTGACTCCTATGATATTTGGCGTCTAATATAAATCATATGCATACAAGAGAGGCCATGAGCTGCAGTCCACGATTGGTTGCCTTGAAGCAGTTCTAAAATAGGGGAAAAATACTAATTCACAGCGCATGCAGCGAGATTTGCAAAGCTCTGAGGAAAATTATCAGAACTTGGTAATTTTTGGGGGGTAACGTATCTAAATCGGCTACCAAGTTTGATATAAAAGCCACAAAAGAACTGCTACTCAGGCAGAGCGTCACGAAAACGTAAACAGAGTATTGAACCTTTCAAGAGGTAGAAAGGGCCAATGGCAACTTACTATTGCCCCTACGAGGTGAGATGCCTAACACCAAGATCGCGAGGAGCGTCTTATGAAGGACTCCCGTTCCGTTACGGGGATCCTGAACAGTAATAAAAAGTAATAAACAGAACAGTAATAGTTGTTAGGCGTTGTTGGATGCATGGTACGGAAACCCATGAAAATCACGTCCGCCCTCTAGATGGTCTGCTCGAGTCATATATGGCGTATCTTTTCATTTTTCAACTGTTGTTGGTATTTTTAATGATGCTAGAAGATCTCGAGTACTGTGAATTGGCAGGTTTGCTTGATTACTTGTATCCACTTATCCTAGTTAAGTAGAATTTCCTTATGAGGCGAAGAAACATCACGATATCAAATATACCGAGCTTATGACTTTAAAGGCAAGATGAAACAACATATCAAAACATCCATGGCCGCTTTAGAACTTTATCAGGTAGAAATTCGTCTCACTATAATCAAGGTTTAGTCCCGGTTATTTCTCAGAACGTCGTCACATGCCTCTGATCTAAAAAGTAGTACGTTGGACCCCTCGTGATGGCCACAACTTGACAGAGAGTTGAAGTGATCTCTACAGCCTCAAGTATTATCATCATAGATATAGAGAGTACTGGATCCGCAACCGGTCGTGAGAGCCGAAGCATTTGGAAACCTTCGCTAAAGTTGTGTGAAGTTGAGGTTTGAAGTGGTATGCTTTTGTTTTAGCACTCTATTCACGGCGAAACACGTTCACATTTAAAAAGTTTTTAATTTTAAAGATCGCGCGTACGTAATCGGAACTTTAATTCACTGTTTTAATTAAAAATTTATGAAATTTCCATCCGCTTTGACACATGAGTTTTCCGCGTGTTTTGCGCTCTTTTCGATTTTCTTTTGCTTTGACGTTCGAGTTTTCCGTGAGAGTCGTTTGTTGTTTGTACTCAAACTGTTTTCCGAATTATAACGAAGGCGCGATCGTGTGCAAGTGAAATGAAATTTCGTTGGTGTGCGCGGGTGTCAGTGGGGGAAGCGATTCTTCTGAAGAGAGAAAAAAAACCTGTCTGGAAAAAAAGGGAAAGGAGAAGCAGAGGGAATCATATAGTTTCGAGAGTGTAAGTTATTTATAACTTATTTATGTGGCAAATTTGCTTCACACATGGACGAGTACACAGATTCTCGTTGCTCGTCCATTTGTTTATATGTCTTTGATTATCATTGATAGTTTTGGCTCAACTAGTAGCTCTTTACTGCTGTTCTGCAGCTGGAGGTTTTTTTGGTCGGACTAACAAGTGTGGAAATGAAACACAATTTTTGAAATGATTAAGCTGTGAATTGAAATCTTACTTAAAAATTTACGACGGAGCTGAAAAGTTAGTTGTTCTTGAGTTTAGCCATATTCTCAGCAGTCATTAATGTAATGTAATGAAACACTTAATGTGTTTTATTTAATTAAAGCATCAAAAGTGTTTTAAATCAAACACTTTCTATGTTTGGAGTGGGATCGATGGTGAAAGAAAGAAAACACTAGCTTCATCCTATCAAGAGAGAGAGATGAGCGGCGGTAGATAAAAGTAAGTGGATGGAAAGGGAGGGATTAGTAATGTCGGTGATGTTTGCGTCGCTTAATTATGATGTACACACACAACAAACAAAGCTGTGGGAGAATCCTGCCAGAAGGGTTTTATCAAACAATTAGTAAAGCAAACTATATTCTGCATATTAAAACTTGACAAACATACAGCTTACATGAATTGAGTTCGAAAAATTTAAACCTGGTTATTATGTATTTAAATTCGCCACCATTTTGTTTCAAGTGTTTTGACCCTGTTGTGGAAATCGTCACGATAACGCATCAATACTACAAACCATTTCTAAAAATTCTACAAAAACTCTTCATATCTGTAGTGTGTAGGTCCTTTGCAAACTGTATCTCGATAGTATCAGGTGTTAATGTTGTTGTAATTGTTAAATGTTCAATCGGCTGTAACTTAGCAGTTTATTGTTTGATAATTGTTAAATTGTTTGATTACTGTGAAATTTAAATAATATGTAAGTATATTAGATTTCAAGAAAAACCATCCTTTCCCCAATTAAGGTCGCCACCATTTTGTTGCAATATCACTACTATAAGGTCTAACTTCATTGGATCTTAAAGATATTTATATTATTCATCTTGTCTGGAAATTTTAAGATGATTCAATAGAAAATGTATCGTCTGGATCAATACAAAGTCAATATAGTAGCACAAACCTGTGTTGTTGTTGCTGTTATTAAAGAAAATTCAAGCGGGTTAAACCTATGTAAATATGACTTGATTGCAATGATTCTTACCAAATATAAGGACCATTAATAGAAATACTTAATTACGAAAGTTCACTGAATTTCAGGGTACCTGGAAAAAAATTTGAGATTCACAAATCCCACTATGCAAAAAAAGTTGGATGAATTTCGACTTCGTAGGTATATTGGTTGTTATACTGATAAAGCCCTACCTCAAAGATTATTTTAAGATTTCAACATTGCTGTTTTAAAAATTGCTTTTAACATTTTCCTTCAACAATTTTTATTTGATACCCATCCTGATTATCTTTGGTAAGAATTTTTTTAAAGTTAACCTCCCTATATCCCGAGACCTCCTAAAGTACCTTTGAGAAAAAATTGTCTACTCGTACTCAAGCTTTCAAGAAGCCATCACTTTGAATATACCTACAAAATTTGGTGATTTTAACTTCCAAAGTTCCAGAAAAACTTCTCTGACAGACGGACAGACAGACAGGCGGTAGGCAGGTGGTATAAGAGCCTAATAAAACAGCTCATTTTGCAAAATGTGATACATTAATCTATTTTTTTTTAAGTGTCTGTTCTTTTATATATTCCTTAAATTATTAGTTTTTGTAACGAAACGTATACAAATCTGTGATAAGACCTGCGTTATATATTGAATGCCTTTGAGCGGCGGGTCCTGAGGCGAATAATCGAAGCTAAGCTAGACGGGGACCAATTGTGAATTCGATACAACCATGAGTTGTATAACATTTTTGACGAGCTTGAGGTCTCAACGATTATAAGATTACGGAAGCTGCAATGGGCTGGACACATGCCCATAAGGTGGCAAATAGATTTAATATTATAAATATTGGTTTCAGATTTTAGGAGGAGAGCCTTGACTACTCTAAAAAGACCTTCTCCCATTTTAATTTAGTAGACTTCTATTGGGTTGAAGCCTTGAGTCTGTAAGCCTTCCTTGATTTCTTCGACTGAAAGGCCATGCAGGCCGCTGATGACAACATTCAGCTGTCTATTCTCTGGAAGCATGTACGTGTGACATTGTATTTCCTTTTCAGGTAGTGGTTTTGTTAGTCCTCTGTGATCAGTGGGTGTAGATGGTATGATTTTTATGCCGAAACCATAGATATAGAGAGTACTGGATCCGCAACCGGTCGTGAGAGCCGAAGCAATTGGCAACCTTCGCTAAAGTTGTGTGAAGTTGAGGTTTGAGGTGATATGCTTTTAATTTAGCACTCTATTCACGGCGAAACACGTTTACATTTAAAAAGTTTTTAATTTTAAAGATCGCGCGTACGTAATCGGAACTTTAATTCACTGTTTTAATTTAAAATTTACGAAATTTCCATCCGGTTTGACACATGAGTTTTCCCGCGTGTTTCGCGCTCTTTTTGATTTTCTTTTGCTTTGACGTTCGAGTTTTCCGTGAGAATCGTTTGTTGTTTGTACTCAATCGTGTGCTCGTGAAATGAAATTTCGTGGGTGTGCGCGGGTGTCAGTGGGGGAAGCGATTCTTCTGAAGAGAGAAAAGAAAAACCTGTCTGGAAAAAAAGGGGAAGGAGAAGCAGAGAGAATCATATAGTTTCGAGAGCGTAAGTTATTTATAACTTATTTATGTGGCAAATTTGCTTCTCACATGGACGAGTACACAGATTCTCGTTGCTCGTCCATTTGTTCATATGTCTTTGGCCGAAACAGACCCATTTTGCGGATGTGTATGAGGTGTTTTGTGTTTTAATAATATTAAGTGCTTGGGACCATTTTGAGGGCTCTCGTAAAATGATTGGTAGTGTTTCAGGTTCTTGTGTTTGTGGTGCAGGCTGTGTGTTTGTACTATTCGGCAGTGTTGGTTTTGTTGCAATGGCCATGTCTGTAAATGTGGTAGCTGGTTTTGGTGGTGGAAGGGCAGGGAGATTCTCATCCTCTTTGTCTTTACTGCTACTCATGCAGTTAACTTCCATTTCACTTTCTGAAGTTTCAGATAAGGAACAAGACTTTGGAGGTGAAGATGCCCTAACCTTTCGTTTTTAGGTCTTTTTAAAAAATTTTTTACAAAGACCTACTAGTTTCGCGACCAGTCTGTCCGTCTGTCCGTGCGTCACAGCTGATTTTCTCAGAAACTATAGAAGCTAGAATGCTCAAACTTTGTGAAAGGGTCAGAAGTTATGGTCTCTCAAAAGTTAAGGTCCTACCAAGAACTCAAAAAAATTTAAGGGGGTCCCCCTTATAACGAATAAGCCGTTAAAAACTTTTTTTAATCAAAAGTGGTCAAGTGGGGTATCAAATGAAAGGTCTTGATTAGAACTTTTAAAATCCGAAATAAAAAAATGATTTTATGAATTATGGGGTCCAGGGGAAGGCAAAATGTACCAAAAAACAAATACCTTAGATCTCAAAGTTCGCTCAACTTTATTAATAATAGTATGATATTACAATTTAACGTTTTCCCCAATAAAACCGTATAGGTAGCCTTAAACTGAACGAAATTTCATATTTAAGTGGTCCTGCAAAAGATCCTTAAATTTTGTAAGTTTGATGAAAATCGAATGATAGACACGAAAGTTATAGCTACTTGAAATTTCTCTAATTACAACAACAATAGCCCATGGTTTGGTATTTTATGGACTTTTCATCGAATCAGTCACAGTTTTGATTTGATCTTCCTGAAATTTTCAACTAAGGTCAATAACATTAATATTTTTGGGAATACGGCGACCGTTGAAAATAGAAAAACAATGGATTTTCTTTTAAACGTGCACATCTCTTTGACATATTTCTTGACTTTATCCGTTGTTCAAGTAACGGTAAAGGACTTTTACCGTTAAATCTAAATAACTTCCGACTTTCACCCCGATTTTTCAGCATAACTGATCGACGCGTGTAAAGATTTTGATTGTAGAGGCTTCAAATGAAAGACAACATATTGATCTAAAACGTATCGGAACAGAATTGCAATCCTTCTGAGGACGCTGTAGATATTAAAAGTTCAATATGATGCATTGATGTTGATAAATTGAATTTAAATTATATTTCGTACGAAAGGTGCCAATCAGATGGCACTCTTCGAGGATTTGATGGAGATACCGAGTCCTTTGGTGATGGATGGTAAAAATGATCAATATCCTTAATTTTCTGCATAAACGTTACATTTCAGTTGATTATTTCTACCGGGAATAGCCGATACATTAATTCTAAATGTAGCATAAAAACAATTCAATAATTTTTAGAGGGAACATTTCAGGATGCTTTTTTCTTCCTCATTCATTTTTGGTTGCTGATGAGCTTAGCAAAGGATCCTTCTTACATCCTTAGACGTATACGTTACACATAGGATTTAGAAAATTCCCCGAAGAAATAATAAAGATTGATTGATTACATTATAGAGATGAGTCGTTACTATCCAGTTAATATAATATTATACGTTATATGCAAAGATATCTAAAATTAGCGATTTCCATACTAAAGACCGGCGAGAATCGCAACCTAACAAAGATACTTTTCCTTCTATAACTGATCTTAACTTTACAGATGAAGATTAAAATGCAAAGCCGAGTTTTCATTGCGCTATAGGGTATAATTCTCTTGAAACTTTCATGAAAATTAGGTGCCAGAATTAACTAAAAACGAAGGCGATGACTATCGAACAAACGTGAACAAGTGAAACGGTTACGAAGGATCTTTATAAGTAAATTTCTTGCCATTAATTGTGGAGTTGACTTTATGTTTACATATATAAATACATCTATGTTATTACGAAATATAAATTAAACCCCGAAACCATTCCTAGAAGGGAAGGATTCCTTGCACTCCTACATTTTATTCAGAAGATTACCAAGGAACCACTCCATGCGCTGAAGTACTGGTGGGAAGGACTAAAGTAATGTTAGGGTAACCAATGTAATTTATTAGCGTTAAGTGAATTTGATTTTTAGTATGTTCAATTAGAATTCTTGTTTATATGTATATTGTTAAATTTGCAAATTAATTGCGAGTCGTGTTCAAGCACTTTCTTTTAGGTGAAGCGTTAAGTAATGCTAGGTATTAATTATTAAGCGAAAAAGAAAAACAACTATAAGATTCAATTGAAACACAACATAGCAGCAATTAAAGCTAAAAGAAATGTGTGCCGAAATAAGCACGATTGGTTTCAGAGAGCCATCAAAAAAGGAAAAAGAAAATTAAAAATGTATCATTTTATTGTCACCTTTAAAATCTGTATTCGCCAAATCTTATAATCTGACTGCAGCAACAGCAAATTATTTGGAGGATTTCTCACGTGTTGATAAAATTTTATTTAAATAATATAGTCCAATGACTAATTTCGAATCGTATTTATGGCTAGTTCTGCCTTGCATGTTCACTCGAATACCTGTATGGATATTATGGATCGCTGTAGGTAATGTTCGCGAAAAATTATCATTGGATATATTAGGATTTGCAAAAGCAGACGGTTCTAAAAACAATTCATTGATCGAGAAATTCTCAATGTTTGATTTAAAACTTCTTGCAACACGATCGTCCTTTTTGACCATTATTCTTCAACATTCGGTGGAGAAAAGAGCAGAGGAATTACTGAAACACTTATGAAAAGATTTAAAACGCGACGCATTTCAACTCATTCATATGAGATAAGTCGTAAAGAAATCATAGCAGAATACCTTGAGAAATTTAAATTTCAAAGATACTGCAAGAAAAAAAAGCGGAAAACTTTAACCATGAAATCAACAAAAGAAAGCGACATCTTGGTACTGGAGAAATACTGAAAAACCATCAAACGCTCCTGAACAAAGTTCGTTTTGTGGGGAAATTACTGTCCTTATGTATAAAATCAAGCAAGTTCAATTGGAATTAGCGCAAATTAAACAAAAAAAAAAAAACAACCTCTCAAAACAATCGTTAAATTACCTTTTGAATGCAAATGTACTTAATGGCAAATATATATTCAAAAGAAGTATCTGCATCGATACAATAAGAATGATTTGGTTACACCAAGTACGTACATGTACATAAATATTCACGGCGTCAATAAAAGCGCATACAAAGTTCATTCAAAAAAGAAATTAAAAGTGTATCCTCGGCTAAATGGCGAACGAGATTTCCTTCTCAGCGCCGCACTGCGTCACAGCATAACTGCCCTTCTAATTACACAAATAGCCAAGCTTTGACGACTCAACATACGTATCTCGATTTTATAGTCATTTCCATCGCAGAGAAATTTGTGCGATAAGCAGGTTATATTGTCGGCACAAAGAAACCATTCTGGAATTGAATATGTTTGCTCCTCACAATTCTCTTCATCCCAATGATCGAGTTAATCGTTGTGGCCGTTGCATTGATATCTGGCATCGATGCAGTTTCTATCTTTACATCGAAATTCATCTTCGTGACAAACACCCGTGCTAAAAGCTTGCGACGCTGGAGAATTGCCAAATGACGAGAGTATTTATCAAATTAAGATATACTCACGAGATTCTCGGGCTGATTGGCCGACACATTACTTTAAAATAACTCGCGACGAACGTAAACATACGCGCACGGAGTCACAAGCATCCACAACACTGACACTTCAATCAAAACAAATCGATAAGGCTGCTATTGATAATGCAGTACTGTGCACGAAAGAAAGATGGCCATCAAGAAAAACTGGGTTTGCACCCGAGATAAACGCTGCAAGGTTGAGCAGCCGTGATGAATGTTGTGGCCTTGAACTTGTACTCTTCAACTCAAGTCAAAGATCCGTTGGGCTAAGTTGATAAAAGAGCCAGCGACGATGGAAACGGTCTTTCTTTTACGGATACTTGGGCATCGAAGAGCACCGGAAGGACAAAAAATCTTGCGAATTAACGAGTAGAGATCAACCAATTTTCAGAAGGAAAAATTGCTATAAGCAACTGGCGTAGGAAATCGATTCAGGCAGCAGCGGCATATTGAGTTGAGGTGCGAGGATTTGAATCATCGACGGGGCCCCCAACGTAGGAAGTACGGAAAGTGTGTAAGTGTTAAGATTTTGATTATTAATTTATGAATAATAATTTATATTAAACCGAAAACATATTGGGCTATAATTTGATTGTTAAAATAGTTAAAAATATTCCGCCTTTAGTAGAACTTTCAAAATAAAAAAAAAAATGAAAGAAAGTATATGCCCTTTAATCCTACTATTTATTTTAAATTTCGTATACAATTGTTTCGTTCTCTACTTGAGAACTTCCTCAGTACTACTATTCCCTAAACTATAAGTATCCTAATATTTATACTAAACTCATTTGATTTCTTATTTGAAATTTTCGTATTGTGTAAAGCGTTTCAGCAGTGCTTTTGCGCGTGGAGTGCGCAGTGTTGGCGCAAGGCGAAGATTTGGCCTGGAGTGCGCAAGGATCCTTCCCGTCAGGGACTTCAATCCGCGCAGACGTCCTCTTTAGTGGACTACTGTCACAATTGTTTTCATAATCATTAAGAGCGTCAACAAATGAATTTACTCGAACCCACGAGAACCCAACAAGCATGATCAACATCTGCAAGTGACGTCACTCCATTCATTAATTTGCTCGAATCTACCAGGTACCTCTCGGTAGAACATTCGCCAATGTACGAGAAATGGGTGAATAGGTAGACCCCCTATATAAAGGCGAGCTGAATGAATGATCATTCGAACGCGATAAGAACTGCGATAGTGTGTGGAAAGCGAATAGAAAAGTGATTTTCGTAATTGTGAAGTGATTTAGAAGACAATTGCGATAAGAAGTTTATGGACAAGTGTTACATTTTTAATAGTGAAAATTAAAATTAGTGAAAGTGTTAAATCGATTATTGTGCACTTTTGTAATTAAATAAACTCTTTTAACTTAAATAAAAAGACATTGCGTTTTCACTTTCCCGGAACATTAAAATTATAGGCCGCGAACCAAAAACACGCGACAATGGTGTCGAGAAGTGAGAAAGAAAATTTCGAAAAGTGAAAACATTTTTAAAGTGCACAATAGTGAAATTTAACGTGGAAACTGCGCAGAAGGTGGTGAAGCAGAAACACCAAAACCAAAGGAACCAGAAAATGCGCTGATGCAAATGTTGATGCTCACGCAGCAAGAGCAGCGACAACAGACATCCAGTTTAGCTGCGAAGCTAAGTGAACAATCAGCGCAGCTAAATGAACAGTCATCCAGTTTAACTGCGAAGCTAAGTGAACAATCAGCGCAGCTAAATGAACAGACATCCAGTTTAGCTGCGAAGCTAAATGAACAATCAGCGAAGCTAGACCAACAAGCAATCGAAATCAAAGCAGACATCAAGGCAGACATCACACAGAAGCTGGAGAAACAGTCAACCGAAACAAAAGCGGAACTCGGTAGTCTCAACAAACAAATTAAAGGCGTCGAGGAAAAGGTTGACCAGGTCGAGGAAAAGGTTTACCAGGTCGAGGAGAGAATCAACAATGAGATGGAAAACATGAAAAAAGAATTGGAAGCAGCGAAGCCTGTAGTAACGACTTCACCAGCCCCGCTTATAACCGCAGCGCAAAGCACATCCAGAAATGTGCAAGCACCAATATTCGATGGGGAAACGATCTGGAGTATTTACAAAATCCAGTTTGAAGCAGCCGCTAGGATAAATCACTGGAATGAGCAGGAACGAGCAACTGCATTGATTCTTGCTCTAAGAGGCCCAGCTGCCGAGCTTTTGCAGACTATCCCCGTTGAGCTGCATTCAAACCCGGCTGCTATAATGAATGCGCTGGACATGCGTTATGGAGACGATCATCTGACGCAGATTTACCGGGCACAGCTACGGCATCGGATGCAGAAGTCTGGCGAAACCTTGCAGCAGCTAGCACAAGACATTGAGCGACTGGCACTTTTGGCTTACCCAGCGTACGACCCAGAACATCGAGATGACGTAGCAACAGAAGCATTCATCAGCGCCTTAAAGGACAAGGAATTGCAACTAGCCGTGCGGTTAGCTCAGAACCAACGGTTAAGGACGCATTGATTTATAGTCTTAACTTCGAGGCAACACAAAATGTGACTCGTACTACTGCCCGGGTCCGTGAGGTAGTGGCAGACAAATGCAGGTGTGATCGCGTGGAAAATGAGCGAGAGCCGCAGGCAAATGGAGCGCCTAGATGCTGGAATTGCGGAGAGAAGGGGCACCTGCAAAGAGACTGCAAGAAGCGAAGAAAGCCGAGCTATTGTCCAGGGTGTGCAGCTAGGAGGAGATCCAGACCAAGTCAGGAGCCCAGAATGGAAACCCTTCAAACAGAGGGGTCGGGAAACATGTAAGAGTCAACTTCGTGGGGCAGAGGTTGGCTAGGAGGATCGACGTCCCCAGCACCACCATCACCGTGTCAAGACTACATCGTGGACAAGCAAACTTATGCCTTCCGGGTCAAGTTGATGGAGAACACTGCACCATAACAATCGACACTGGTGCAACCCGATCGATTATCCGACCAGACCTAGTTAGACAGCAACAACTTCACAAGGGCAGAATTTTCTCACTACGAACAGCTACGGGCGAAACTGCACCTGTTCATGGAGAGGTCAACCTCCAGATACAGTTGGGAGACCTTGTGTTCCGACATAATTTTCTGGTCGCGAACATTATGGATGACTGCATTCTCGGAATGGATTTTCTGCGACCATATGGAATCACGTTGGACTTGGGAAAACGTGTCTTGAAATGGCAGAATGTCGAAGTACTGATGGAAGATCCCAGCGTCCAAGTTCCCAAGATGAATGTAGTGGTATGTACTGACACTGATGTACCGGATTCTTCCGAAAGCATTGTATGGGCCAAGCTTGATGGTGATTCTGGAGACCACCGATCTTATCTGATAGAGCCAACGAAGACGTCTGCATTGCGCAGTTTGATTGTAGGACGAAGCCTTGTAAGATCTTTAAGGAACGAATACGTGCGGGTTAGAGTCCTTAACACTGCAGACTCAACCACGAGCATCAAAGCGGGAGAAGTCATCGGCAGCTGCCAGCCTATTTCCACCATCACCTCTTTGGAAGCTACTCACGTCCATCATTGGAGCAAGACACAGACAAAACCCGAGAATCCACGTCTGCAATATTGAAGCAGGTCAAATTGCCAGTGCAGCTACTCAAACGAGCCTCTGATCTGGTCAACAAGTACAGTGACATCTTCTCAACAAGCCCGGATGACCAAGGCCGAACGAGTCTGGTAACTCATGTCATAGATACACAGGGAGCCAAGCCGATTCGACAAGCATCGAGACGTCTCCCTATAGCCAAACAAGGAGAAGTGAGCGCGCTGATCTCGGACATGGAAAAACAAGGCGTTATTGAACCTTCTGTCAGTCCATGGGCCGCGCAAGTAGTTCTAGTAAAGAAAAAGGATGGTAGCACTCATTTTTGTGTCGACTATAGGCAGCTTAACGACGTCACTAAGAAAGATAGTTACCCGCTCCCACGCATCGATGACATCATGAACACTTTAGCCGACGCAAAATGGTTTTCTACACTCGATCTCAAGAGTGGCTATTGGTAGGTAGAAATCGACAAGAAGGACCGAGAGAAGACCGCATTTTTAGTTGGGACCGGATTGTGGCAATTTGTGGTGATGCCGTTTGGGCTTTGCAATGCTCCAGCCACTTTCGAACGCCTGATGGAGTACGTGCTACGTGGCCTCACCTGGAAAACCTGCTTGGTGTACCTAGATGACATCATTGTTATCGGGAGAACGTTCGAAGAGCATGTGCGGAACTTAGAAGAGGTTTTCTCCCGATCACAACTGGCAAATTTGAAGCTTATCCCGATAAGTGTACCCTTTTTGCAGCTGAAGTAAAATACCTGGGACACGTCGTATCAGTAGAAGGGGTCAAAACAGACCCTGAGAAAATTGAAGCCGTGAAAAGCTGGCCAACATCAAGCAACAAGCGCCAACTACGAAGTTTTCTGGGTCTGGCAACCTACTATCGAAGATTCGTCAAAGATTTTGCCAAAATAGCTAAGTGTCTCCATCAGTTAACCGAGAAAAATCGTCCGTATGTCTGGAATGAACAATGCCAGGTAGCCTTTGAGACCTTGAAGGAGAAGCTATGTGAATCACCCGTGCTGGCATATCCGAAACCCGGAAAAATGTTTGTAGTTGACACCGATGCGAGCAACGGCGGTATTGGAGCTGTACTCTCCCAGCAGATCGATGGCGAAGAAAGAGTCCTCTCGTATTACAGTCGAGTTCTTTCAAAAAGTGAGAGAAACTACTGTGTGACCAGGAAGGAGCTATTGGCTATAATAGAGGCCACCAAGCAGTTCCACAAGTACCTATATGGCCGGAAATTTGTTCTTTGAACGGACCATGCATCACTGAGATGGTTGCTCAACTTCAAAAACCCCGAGGGACAAGTTGCGAGATGGATCGAAAGATTGCAGTCATAAGACTACGAAATTATTCATCGGAAGGGCGGAGTTCATGGAAATGCTGACGCCCTATCCCGCCGTCCATGTCCAGCTAACTGCAAGCATTGCCGACGGATTGAGGAAAAGGAACCGCTCGTTGATCTGCGATTGATAACAGCGGAATTCGATGAAGGTTGGTCATCGGAGGAGATTCGAAACGCCCAGTTAGCCGATGAAGACATCAGACCATTGCTCGTATGGAAGGAGACGACTGGGCGACCTGAGTGGACGGACGTTTCAATGCATGGCGCAACCCTGAAAAGCTATTGGGCACAATGGAACTCCCTTCAGGTGGAGGGTGGCGTACTCAAGCGGAAATGGGAAACGGCGGATGGTAGCTCCTATAGGATGCAAACTATACTACCCAAAAGCCGAATCCACGATGTGATTAAGGAAATGCATGAAGGATCCTCGGGAGGCCACCTTGGTGTTAACAAGACCTTAGCGAAATTGCGGGAATGGATCTACTGGCTCCACGCTCGAGAGGACGTAGAGGACTGGTGCCGCAGATGCTCAATTTGCGCTTCCGTCAAAGGCCCAAAGCGACGACTGAGAGGAAAAATGCAAACCTATGACGTGGGGGTACCGTTTGAAAGGATTGCTGTTGACATCGCAGGTCCCTTTCCTGAATCCGAATGGGGGAATCGATATATGCTGGTTGTAGTCGATTATTTCAGCAAGTGGCCTGAGGTCTACCCCATTCCCAACCAGGAAGCAACTACTGTAGCCGAACAGCTAGTGTTAAATTGGGTCAGTAGGTACGGCGTACCTGGCGAACTTCATTCGGATCAAGGCCAAAACTTTGAGTCATTAGTTTTTGGCGAAATGTGCGAGCTGCTTGGAAAACGGAAAACGAGGACAACACCGCTGCATCCCCAATCCGATGGAATGGTCGAATGTTTCAACGGCACGCTCAATAAACACCTGGCCAAAATGGTTGACGAGAACCAAAGGGACTGGGACCGACATATCCCATTATTTTTAATGGCGTATGGAGCCGCTGAACATGCATCGACGGGCCAAGCCCCAGCCAAAGTCATTTTTGGAAAGAATATTCGTCTGCCAGCTGATATAAAGTACGGAACACCCCCTGAGAAACCCCAAACGGTCTCGGAGTACGCAAGTGATCTAAGACAACGGTTGAACCAGATACATCGGACAGTGCGAAAACACCTCGAATCGGCTACTGACCGCATGAAGACCAGGTATGATCTAAAGGCTAATTCTACTGGCTTCCAGCAAGATGACTTGGTGTGGCTTTATAACCCGCAACGGCGAAAGGGTAGTTCTCCAAAGTTGCAACATAATTGGGAGGGACCATACCGAGTTACAAAGAGAATCAACGACGTCGTATACCGAATACAGGAACATCGTAAGCCGAGAGCTAAAATGAAAATCGTACATCTGGACCGTCTTGCCCCATATTACACCCAGGGAGAATTGACTACAAATAGCGACACATCTTTTCGGGGCGAAAAGAACTGAGGTGGGGGCAGTGTTACATGTACAAATAATTACATGTACAAATAATTCTGCGAGCTACTGTCGCAATTGTTTTCATAATCATTAAGAACGTCAACAAATGAATTTACTCGAACCCAAGAGAACCCAACAAGCATGATCAACATCTGCAAGTGACGTCACTCCATTCATTAATTTGCTCAAATCTACCAGGTACCTCTCGGTAGAACATTGGCCAATGTACGAGAAATGGGTGAATAGGTAGAGACCCTATATAAAGGCGAGCTGAATGAATGGGGGGATCATTCATTCGAACGCGATAAAAACTGCGATGGTGTGTGGAAAGCGAATGAAAAAGTGATTTTCGTAATTGTGAAGTGATTTAGAAGACAATTACGATAAGAAGTTTATGGACAAGTGTTACATTTTTAATAGTGAAAATTAAAATTAGTGAAAGTGTTAAATCGATTATTGTGCACTTTTGTAATTAAATAAACTCTTTTAACTTAAATTAAAAGACATTGCGTTTTCACTTTCCCGGAACATTAAAATTATTATAGGCCGCGAACGAATAACACGCGACAATATATATATATATATATATATATATATATATATATATATATATATATATATATATATATATATATACATATATATATATATAGTATATATATATATGCATATATATTTATATATATATATACATATGTATACATACAGATGTATAAATAGATGTGTATATATATAATATATATATATATATATATATATATATATATATATATATACATATATATATATATAGTATATATATATATATGTATATATATTTATATATATATACATATATATACATACAGATGTATAAATAGATGTATATATATAATATATATATATATATATATATATATATATATATATATATATATATATATATATATATATATATATATTGATATATATATATATATATATATATATATATATATATATATATATATATATATATATATATATATATATATATATATATATATATATATATATATATATATATATATATATATGTATAGATGCATAGATAGTTGTGTGATTAAGCTCATAATAAAAAATCCAAAGTCGAACAATTTGAAACAAAATGGCAGCCGCTCAAAAGTAGAACGATAAAAAAGCACTTCACGGTCAAGTCAGAATATAAAAATGGCGGCTAGGCTCGTTCCAAATTCGAAAATTTCTCAAAGCTGCAATTCATTTTGGATTTTTATGAAATGTAAAATCAAGGTAGACGTTGATGAGATCGATTCCTATGAACGCTGCAGATTTTGGCCGTAGTGGTTTTTGCATTGCAGTAAAAAATTATATTTTAATATACGAGAACATGATGTAATGTATTCAAGAAACTGAGTTTTGAAAGGTTTGAAATGAAAAAATTTGCCACTAAAAAGAGTGAAATAAAAAGCTTCAAAAGAAAAAAGAAAACTGACTTCAAAATGCCCTAAAAAGGATGAAATAAATTTTATGAAAGCGGTGCCAAATGAATTTCCCCCTTTTGACATAAATACTTCCAATATCTGCACCATCACAAAAGAATGGGGGAAAATTAGATATGGCACCGGTTCCATAAAATTTATTTCATCCTTTTTAGGGCATTTCTAAGGCGGTTTCCTTTTTTCCTAAAAGTTTTTAATTATTGATTGGAATTTGCGTTATGTTTTTTGAAAGTCTATAACGATTAGTATTGAATAAAGCGCTTTTGACGTTGACGCGTACATACGTCAAAAGCATTTAAGTGGTTAAATTTATAAAATGATCCAATTTTCTTATTCAAGGATGTTGGGCTTGAGGGACTAGTATTTTCAATCTGGAGTAATATTAATTTTAGGCGAATGTTTAGTGAAATGATAATATGCAAAGTAAGGGAGCAATAAATTTGATTTTTTTCGTGAGAGATTCAGACTTTATTTGTGGCGACTGTCTTAGGGAGCTGGCAAAATTCGCGAAAACAGAAAATACCAAGCCAGATTGGAAGTTGGGACTTAAGAATATTTGCAAAAACTATTGCATTAACATGTGAGCATATTCCCATGATAATGATAGATCTTTGCATTCGGTTTTTTTAGTAGAATATGCCGGAAAACAATTCTAAAATCGTAACTGTGTCAAAAACCGCCCATTTTCAACTGCGTCCTTAAACGAAATGAAATAGTTTTTCATCAATTTTAAACAAAGACATTTGCAACCACAATAAATTAATTTTTCTAGATCACCTCATTTTATGTAGATATTCATCGTACCTTTTAACTTCACGATATTGAAATCTCCACAATACAAAGGAAATAAAGCATTTTCCCACACTTGTTCCCAGCACATATTCTCTGTTATTCTTCTACCTATGACACACTACATTGAATTTACATAATCTTTGAATAAATCAAAATGCATGACGCTGAAATTGACTCTCGAAAGTTTTATATCGTGAAAACTCAGAACTGGCAATGAAATGACTTGAAAACGATGAGAAGTCTCAGATCATCTGAGTCAGATGTCACACCCGTTAACTTCTTCTGCCCATCTAAATTCGAGGTCTACAGTAGAAACACGAACCAGTGTAATGCAATTAGCCACTGGTCATTACCAAATTTCCGCCTAACAAATAGAAGACAACGCCAAATCATTTTCCGCTGCCACTTTCAACCTGACTTAATTGTGTAGTTGTGTTCAATTTGCAGGTGATACACGACCAGCGTCTTGAAGAAAGCCATCGGCCTGGAACGAATGACTAGAGTAAGATTTCCTTAAGGGAAATACACTGGAGAACGAAATAATTACGTTGATTGATGGAAATTAGATTAACGAGGGATGAATTGCAGTGACGGAGCCATGACCTCATCGAATGGACTTGAATGACAAATAAAATGTTCTTTTGTCTTCTTTCAGTTTTCGGGTTGAAATTTTATCCTGAGTGCTATTTGATTTGCTATTTCCATTATTACTGATCAGTTATTCAAACATCATCAAGTCGAAAAGTGAAGCTCAGTGTAAATTTTTCTACACATGCGACTCATCGGGTGAGTCAGTTCCTCATCACCTGGTCTCAGTACGCTTTATCCCAAAGGATAGCTGATGTGCTTCGGGAAGTCTTTCTTCAGAATGCAAATAGCAAACTTTTATGATAAACACTATCATCCGTCATGGTGTCTGGCTTCCCTTTGTATCTTTCCTCTTGATATAAGACATTATAAGACACACGGCTCCGTCTTAAGACGACTTGTCAGATATTCGTATACAAGGCAAACCGAGGAAGAAAACAATGCTCGGAAAATTTTTGTTTTGTTGCGGGTAAGTTCAAAATAGTAGCTCATGAGAAAAACACATATTTTTTTCACTTCTTGTTAAGATGAAGCTTAAAAGTTAAAACAGGTTGATTTTACAATAATAATGAAGACATAATAAAAAAAAAAATAATAATATCATTTTAAACTTTTGAATCTCTCTGGACGCTGCTCAAAATATGTATGGAGATTCCTCAATTATAGTTTTATTATTAATATAATACAATCAGCGGCTTTTTGCAGAATTCATTCAGCGACTTCAACAAAGAAAAAACGTTGAAGTTACTGTATGTTTACATATGTATCTTCACTTTTTTTCTCGCATTATTTTTGAATAGGGGCAATAGTTTTGCTCTTTTCTACCACCAAAAAATATACTTTTGCATGTGGCTTCCGTTAATACTATTGTTACCGTCATTATAATTTGAAATAAATAATTGGGGAAGTAAATCAACATAAATGGGATTAATTGATGATTAGATATGCAGAGTATACAAAAATGATACTTTTTGAATTCAACTTCCCTCTTAGGAAATTTTCAATTTCTCTTCGCGCATGTTGACAATATTTACGGCCTTAATTTTGGTTGTGATCTCCGAAACAGCGACTCCGTACTGAGAGATTGCTAGAAAAGTGGTTCTCCAACCATGATATCTCTGGCGGCTGAGAGTCCTTTTTGTCCTTCAGGACTGTCTGAACGTAATGTGTCACATGGCACCATTTGTCAACCAATCCAAGTATTTCCCAGATTATACTATCCGGGAAGAGCTTTCCTGGTTCCTTGTGGAGGTTTCAGCAGCACTTGTTCCATCTTTTGTATGCACAAATGTGTGGCAAGCATTGTGTTCCTGCCACTCATTTTTTGAATCCAAAAGGTTGGGTTTGTATGTAGTGTGGATTTGTAGTAATTGATCAGTCATACAAGCAAAAGACTCGAAAACCTTCCTAACCTTTATCCGAAATTTTAATTGCAGACTTAGAAAAAAAGATTTCATTACTTCCATCCATAACTGTAATTTATAAAATAGTTTTTCTTATTATTACTATTAAATGTAATTTTATATTAATTTTCCTTAATATTAAATTTAAACTTTTCTCTTTAATTATATTCTTCATGAGATTTAACTTTTATTACAATTTAAAATCTTTTTTCATTTTTCTTTACTTCAGTTAATTATTTTTGAAAAATTGTAAATCTGTAAATTAAAATTTCGAACATGGGAGCACTGATTTAGTGCATCCCGATAGTGTATTGCATTATCGAACGCAATCAAACTCAGCTGATTTTATTTACCGTGGCAACACGGGAAAAGAAAAAGAAGAGATCTGGATGGATCGAGAAGTCCACTTACGACCGCGACCCGGGAAGCACGCACGAGATCGGCCACCTTCAGTGGAGTGCAAATCTAGTTTATTCGGTATTCGTTCTTTCACTTTGTGCATTTAGGAAAATTTGTGAAAACTGTCACAATGATTATTTCCATTTGCGAATTTCTATGAAATGTTGTGAGAGGGTGCAAAGACGGAAACATTCCTTGACAATTACTAGTTGTTGGGTGCAATACGCTGTGGTGGAAATAGTTTGTTTGGGGTTGGCTAGGACGTGAGTGGCTGCCCTGAGCCGCCACTGCTGTCAAGAGTGCTCGCGTTTGATCGCGAAGATATTGAAAACCTCCGCTTATCGCAGCTCGATTTTGTGCAGTCAACAAATCTGCAGCGGCAATTAAACTTTTTAAGCAAATCCTATTCTGCCACGGGGAAATTGGCGAAGTTTTGTTCGAGGAACCCTTTTGGATTTGATAAGTTTTGTCGCCATTTTAGATGTGTGCCAGTGGATTGATTGTGAAAAGTTTAGTTCAAAATGTCTGCGCATATTTTGTGCAGTTGTCAATCAAAATTGTTATTTTCAAATATAATTTCTGAAATTTCTAAGACTAGTCATAGTTTTTCGAGAGTGTAGTGTGTTGTGCCTATGAAAACTTTGTCACGCACCTATTCACTCATTATTATAGTTGTAGGACTGTAAAAATAATCAGTAACTCAACAATCGGCCCTATATATCGACTCCACTGTACGGATGATTTAAGGGCTCTTATTTTGAATAAAGCACGTGAAACATCTACAGGCTCATATGATGGCTTCGAATACTGCATTACATTAGAAATACTAAAAGAAAATATCATTGACATTGATCTGCTTGATGATACCCTCCATATAGTCAAAGAAAATGGATCGGTATATAGAAATAATATTAATACTCTTTCAGACAATCATTGGGAAGAACTTTTATTTTCCATCGACAATGGCAGCGACAAGGTGAGAATCTCGCAAATTAAATCAAATACGGTAGGAACGATCTTCATAACTGATAGACGAAAAGCATATGCTAGTGGTGTATGTGGTGATATCTTAAATTCGACGGTTCCAATTAAATTTGATTGTGTGCATGGTAAAAGAATTTATGGAGTCCACGGGAGATCGTGAAGAATCACAGTGAAATATTCACCCGTAAAAATGCTCAAGTCTGACAAATCTAATAGGAGTACAAGTGCAAATTTCATTTCCCTATTCCATTGAAAATCTGAGCATTACCTCATTCGCCCCAAGTGCATTATGTGAGACAATACGTCCTGAATACGAGTGTGTGTAAGGGTTGATTGTCGTGCCGTCGGTATTTATTGGAATTGTTGAAAAAATCGAAGTTAATTTTATTAGCTGGTAAAATATCGTTGAGAAACAATGCGATCAAGCGCGTAATTTAAGTTGAAGAGTTAAAACCTGGTGTTTCAATGGTTCAGTACTTGGTTAACAACTTAGTGTAGGTCAATTACGTTCAGTGTGATTAGTCAGTAACTGCAGAGTAAAGGTAAAGTGATAAAGCAGTTATTAATGACGCGTTTAGTGTCTCGATTATTCTTTCTAAGAAGTTCTTGAACGATAAAAGCTGACGCATTCGAGAATTCAGTGCCTGAATCAAGTGATCTAATCCGCATATTGGCCAACATTGAACGTATTGCGCAAGGACACATTATAGGAAGTATAGGGTAGGTCAAAATATTGCCCGTGTTTTCGTGTTTGAGAATGAGGTACGAAATCACCACAAGTTGATGCGGTATTCTATTAATCATAATGCGACATTGAGGAGAAAGATAAAACACGAGCTTAACACGCTGAGTCAACTAAAAGCGTGCCAGCACGTTCTTATCGGCGCCCAAGTAAAAAAAAGTGTGAACACAAACCGCTTAATTAGACATTCCTATTCGTTTTACCCTAGAGTGCGGAGCACTAAGTTGATATGAATGTGAATAATTTATCTTGATTTGAACTTATTTGAGTATTAGTGCATGTTTCATTTTATAGCAGTGTTAATTTTTCAATTTAATGAACGGAGTGCTTGGGGACTTATCACCAGTCTTGTGGAAGCCGTGCATCATTGCGCTCATTCGAAAGTCGAAGTTGTCAATTAGTGAGTGAGTGAATATAAGCAGTTATTATATAGTCAGTTAGTGAATGAAAAGTGAAAAGTGCGAGCAGGAGGGAAGATTCTCAACTATAAGAAAAAGAACTAGCTGAGAAAAAGGCACGGATTCTACTGGGTGAGTGATATTTGCTTTCCTTGTTTGCGAGAGCGTGCTGTTTTGATTATTGTTGTTGATTCGTATAGAAATTGTGAAGATGGTTGGATAAATTTCTTAGTGTGTGAGTTTGGTTTGGGCGGGTTGTGGATACGACAGACATATCCACAATGGACAAAGATCAGCAGATCGCTCTGCTGATTGGGCAATTGGAAACTTCGCAAGCTGTGCAGGCACAGCTTAACGAAGTTATAGAGCAGTTGAGGCATGTTCAACAGCAATTGATTGAGGTTAACTTTGAGTTGGCAGAACATCGCCGGGTCATCAAAGAGCTCATGGAGCAATTGAGGGATTTAGCGCTGGCTAAATCAAAAAAGAAAAACAAAAACAGAAAAGTGGAGTCTTCATCTTGCTCAACAGAGGGCCCGCCGCCCTCTCCTCCTTCTTCAGAGGAAGAAGCGATGGAAGAGGAAGCAATCCAAGAAGAAGACGAAAATGAGTCGATGCAGGAAGACTCTGTATGGACTGTCGATTGACGACATTAAAGAAGATCTGGAGAGCCAAGAATTTCACCCCATTGAAACCGACTATATAAAGTTACGAGATGGGCCATCCAGGTTGGCGAGGGTCCTCCTTCCCAAAAGCGAGACTGACATATACAATATAAGGGCAATATGTCACCTCATATGCACTGTTGGAGCGCAACGCCCCCGTACAGGACAAGTTATGTGCCACAACTGTCAGCAGTTTGGACACTCCTCCAGAAATTGTCATGCACAGGCCCGTTGCATTAAATGCGATGGGCTCCACCATTTTCCCAAATGCGTTAAAAAAGCAGAAGAAAAGCCAAAATGTGTGAACTGTGGTGGAGAACATCCAGCCAACTATGGTGGATATCCTGGGAACCCAGTGAATGTCAGGAAATCGTTCGTACAAGTTGCAGCTGCTAATAACAACAAAACCACCACAACGTCTACACAACAGCAAAATAAAAACACACAAAAACAAAAACAAGCAAACACTCCAATAAACACAAATAACAACATGGACACACTCTTTGTCACCATGCAAACACAATTCCAAACCATGATGCAAGACATGATGGCGAAAATGATTCAGGAAATGTTTGCATCACAAAACAGTTTCAACTGCACACTGACAAAGAAACAATAATGAGCTTTATGTACCATTTAACCATTCTGACATGGAATGCTAATTCCCTGCTTCAGAAGACTGGTGAGTTGACTCAACTTATATTTGATTATAAGTTTGACATCATTCTCATCCAGGAAACCTTTCTGAAGCCTGGAAACCGCCTACGCTTCCCTAACTATTTTCTGTACAGAAATGACAGAACAACGGGCAGAGGAGTCGGAACGGCCATTCTTGTGAGAAGGAATGTGAACCATAATCTCGTATTGACACCTACGTTACAAACACTAGAAGCTACTGCAATTCAAGTGTGGACAGATTCTTTTGAATTCATGGTAGTCTCGGTATACAGCCGCCCTCAGGCAGCTACGCTCATTGAAGATATTAAAAAACTTCTGGGGTTTCAGGACACCATACTCCTTGCCGGAGACTTCAATGCCTATCACCGAAGCTGAGGAGCTGTGAGAAGCAATCGTGCTGGGACTGAGTTAAACCGATTCATCACAGATAATCCACTAAGCCTGCATATCCCCTACGGCTACCGAAATAGTTATCCTCTCGATATTGGTATATCACGTACCTTTGAACACAATCTACGAATTGAAGTCCTCGAGGAACTTTCATCCGATCACAAACCGGTGCTCTTCTTAATAGGAGGAATATACATAGATGAACCCCTACAAGTAAAGAAGAAAACTGATTGGCATGCTGTCCAAGTTGCACTGGCTAAAGAAACCATTATTCAAACACATGAAACAGTCAGCGACACAGAGAAAATGATAGAAGAAATCACAGACAAAATAATACAGGCAAAAGAGGACAACACAGTCACAACTCTGACAAGGGTGACAAACCCTTAAGAACTCCCTAACGACATCAAAAATTTAATAAGGAGGAGGAATCGAGTTTGGAGAAGGGCTAGGAACACAGGTAATCCTGGATTACGCCAGGGAGCAAATTAAATTACGCACAAAATTCATGATCGGATATCAAAATTCCGCAATGAACAATGGGAGTGCTTCTTGCAAAGTCGGAAGCCTGGGAGCGACGCTTTCTGGAGGGTTTCCAAATACTTTCGTATTAAAAACAAACTTATAATTAACACAAAAAAGATACACATTTATTTCCTTTATACATTGGATTATATTAAAAGAACTTCCGTAGAATAGCTATTTTCAACGCCTATTTGACGTCTTCTTCAGTACAATTGATCTTATTCTAGGTTCCTGAAATTTATACTTTTTACTTTTACCATAATCTTATCTCAACAGTTTTATTGCTTTATTACTTACATATTACTTAATTACTATTCGTCTCCTATAATTAGTCTTAGTAGGCTGGAATTGCAATTTCCTTCGTCTTCATTCAGCCGTAGGTGCGCAGGTACTCGGATTATCTCCATTGTTTCAATAGCGTCTAATTTCCTTGGGTTAATTACGTTTTTTATTACACATACATTGCTAATATCCATGGGATGGTTTTCTTCCACGATATGCTTTGCTATCGCTGACCTAATCTGCGTATTCGGGCATTTTGTTGCAACTATCGCTTCTCTGATATGCTCGTTATATCTTACCGGTATGGTTCGCTTGGTTTGTCCAACGTATATTTTGGAGCAGCTTCCACATGTAGCTTTGTATATCCCGCTCATTTCGTCCATCGTTTTCGGATCCTTACCAGATCCCAGCTGTGCTGTTGTGAGATTACGACTCGAAGATACCATTTCAATTTTGTGCCTCTTGAGTATCTTGCTAATATTTCGCGAGTGTGCTGAGTATGTAACTGCTATCCTCTTGGGTGTTTCGACTAACGGTTGTAAGGTCGTAAGATTATTCCTTGACTGCTTTTGCGTTTTTCTTTTTATTATAGCTTCAATACATTCTTTGTCGTATCCGTTTATTTTCGCCGTACTTAGGATGTATTCTTTTTCGCTGTTGTACCTTTCACTGTTCAAAGGCGTTGTTACCAGACGATGGATCATGGCATGGTATGCTGCCATTTTATGTTGAAAACTATGCCCTGAGTCGCTCGTAATTGTGCATTGTGTACTAGTAGGTTTTCTATAGATATCAAATTCAATTTTACTATCGTTTCTGATGAGTTTCAGATATAAAAACGGTATTTCGCCGTTTTCTTCGGTTTCCATTGTGAATTTGATCTTCGGATGAATATTGTTTATGTTTTGGAATGTATTCTCTAGTTCTTCTTTTGGTATTATTGCGATTATATCGTCCACATACCGTACCCAAAATCTAGGCATCAAACCTGCTTGTTCAATTAGACTTTCTATATGAGCCATGAAAACCTCACTCATAAGCGGTGATAACGGACTGCCCATAGCTGTACCGGATGTCGTCTTGAAGTATCTGTTGCTGAACGTGAAGTACTTTTCATGCATGCTTAACCGCGCCAATTTTACGTAACATTTAATCTTCTCTGTCCACTCCCTGCTGTTATCAATGCTCAAGAGCCACTTTTCTAGTAAGTACAGCGCTTCTTTTATTGGGACGCTAGGAAATAAAGATTTGACATCAAAGGATACCATGATCTCATCCTGTTTCAAATCTCTCACTTCTTGGACCTTTTGGATCAACCCTGATGAATTTATTACTGTTTTATCACTTGCGGTTTTATTTAATTTTTTGATTTCCTTGGCTAGCCATTTTGATATGTTATATGTTGGAGAGCCCTTCCTTGCATCCGCATACAACCTAAAATCCACAAAAACAACAATGATGTACGCGAATTAATAACAGACACTAATTCTCCAACATATAACATATCAAAATGGCTAGCCAAGGAAATCAAAAAATTAAATAAAACCGCAAGTGATAAAACAGTAATAAATTCATCAGGGTTGATCCAAAAGGTCCAAGAAGTGAGAGATTTGAAACAGGATGAGATCATGGTATCCTTTGATGTCAAATCTTTATTTCCTAGTGTCCCAATAAAAGAAGCGCTGTACTTACTAGAAAAGTGGCTCTTGAGCATTGATAATAGCAGGGAGTGGACAGAGAAGATTAAATGTTACGTAAAATTGGCACGGTTAAGCATGCATGAAAACTACTTCACGTTCAGCAACAGATACTTCAAGACGACATCCGGTACAGCTATGGGCAGTCCGTTATCACCGCTTATGAGTGAGGTTTTCATGGCTCATATAGAAAGTCTAATTGAACAAGCAGGTTTGATGCCTAGATTTTGGGTACGGTATGTGGACGATATAATCGCAATAATACCAAAAGAAGAACTAGAGAATACATTCCAAAACATAAACAATATTCATCCGAAGATCAAACTCACAATGGAAACCGAAGAAAACGGCGAAATACCGTTTTTATATCTGAAACTCATCAGAAACGATAGTAAAATTGAATTTGATATCTATAGAAAACCTACTAGTACACAACGCACAATTACGAGCGACTCAGGGCATAGTTTTCAACATAAAATGGCAGCATACCATGCCATGATCCATCGTCTGGTAACAACGCCTTTGAACAGTAAAAGGTACAACAGCGAAAAAGAATACATCCTAAGTACGGCGAAAATAAACGGATACGACAAAGAATGTATTGAAGCTATAATAAAAAGAAAAACGCAAAAGCAGTCAAGGAATAATCTTACGACCTTACAACCGTTAGTCGAAACACCCAAGAGGATAGCAGTTACATACTCAGCACACTCGCGAAATATTAGCAAGATACTCAAGAGGCACAAAATTGAAATGGTATCTTCGAGTCGTAATCTCACAACAGCACAGCTGGGATCTGGTAAGGATCCGAAAACGATGGACGAAATGAGCGGGATATACAAAGCTACATGTGGAAGCTGCTCCAAAATATACGTTGGACAAACCAAGCGAACCATACCGGTAAGATATAACGAGCATATCAGAGAAGCGATAGTTGCAACAAAATGCCCGAATACGCAGATTAGGTCAGCGATAGCAAAGCATATCGTGGAAGAAAACCATCCCATGGATATTAGCAATGTATGTGTAATAAAAAACGTAATTAACCCAAGGAAATTAGACGCTATTGAAACAATGGAGATAATCCGAGTACCTGCGCACCTACGGCTGAATGAAGACGAAGGAAATTGCAATTCCAGCCTACTAAGACTAATTATAGGAGACGAATAGTAATTAAGTAATATGTAAGTAATAAAGCAATAAAACTGTTGAGATAAGATTATGGTAAAAGTAAAAAGTATAAATTTCAGGAACCTAGAATAAGATCAATTGTACTGAAGAAGACGTCAAATAGGCGTCGAAAATAGCTATTCTACGGAAGTTCTTTTAATATAATCCAATGTATAAAGGAAATAAATGTGTATCTTTTTTGTGTTAATTAGTAAACATTGGAAAATAATCGACATATAAATTATATAAACTTATAATACCACCAATTCATGGCCCTAACGGTATCATATTCGACAGTTCTGGTAAAGCGGAGGCCTTCGCAGATACTCTAGAACAACAGTTCTGTGAAAATTCATCCGGTGAGAAGGACCTTGACGAACACGAAGACCACGTCAATCGATTGACCAACAGGCTCATGAGGTCAGACATTACAGACTCCAATCTAATACAAAGCACCTGTCTTCAAGAGGTTAAAGACATCATACAAGTACTGAACAGAGGGAAAGCACCGGGATTTGATTTCATATCAAACACCATGTTAAAATGGCTCCCGGATGATATTCTCGATGCAAAAGCAGCGATTATAAACAAAATTTTCCGCTTGCGAAAATATCCAAAAATATGGGAATCGGCAATAGTAATTGTTCTTCCAAAACATAGTAAAAATCTCATGTTCCCACAAAACTGGCGACCTATTAGCCTATTATCCTCTCTGTCGAAAATAGTAGAGCGGGTGCTACTAAATCAACAATTGAGGTTGTTACCGAAAAAGAAATACTTCCAGAAGAACAATTTGGCTTCAAACCATTACACTCCACAGAATTCCAGCTTACTAGGGTGGTCCAACACATCAGAATAGGGCTAAGCCGCAGGAAATCAACGGGTTTGGTTATGTTTGACATAGCCAAAGCCTTCGATAAAGTCTGGCATGCAGGACTTATTTACAAAATGCATGAATCCTAAATGCCACTGCAGCTCATCTCCCCCATACTATACAACATCTTTACTGCAGACCTACCTCGGTTACCTTTGAATGTCCACAAGTTCCTATATGCCGACGATACCTATGTTTTATACTCATCCAGACAAGCAAGAGTCATCACCACCAAACTGCAACTCTCCATAGACATACTCTTGAAGTGTTTTCGCAAGTGGACCCAGGCATTATTTATAACCAGAAAAAGACAACAACTGAAAACATTGACTGTTGAAAACGAAAATATTGCCTGTTCAAGAACAGCCAAATACTTAGGACTGACATTCGACAACAAACTCTCCTGGACCGACCACATACACAACAAACGAGGACATTGTTACAATGTACTATCCCAACTCTTTCCACTCCTTAAGGCCAAGAAACTCAACATCAAGAACCATCTGCTGATCTACAAACAAATAATACAACCGACGCTACTATATGGTAGTACAGCCTTCTACCAGACGACAGAGACCAACAAAAAGGCACTACAATCCATCCAAAATAAAAGCATTCGTCAAATCTTCGGAATACCATGGTATGTTAGAAATACGGACATATACAAGGACCTTAGAATAGAACCTGTCGACATATTCGCACGTGACAAAGCACTCAAACTGCTCGACAAAGTAGACAACCATCCTAACACTACCCTGGGAATCCTAAGACGCAAAGCACTACCAAAATAAACTTATCCAGCTATCCGCGCTAACTTTAAGAAAATATAATTAACAATAATCAGAATAGCACAATCTCGTTAATCATGGTGAGCAAATAATTGCTCACAGATAGAAGCGAGCTAGGGTGCTAAATCGCACTAGCTCCAAGGAAAACGAATCCAAGGGGGCGAGAATTTATCTAAAGATTAACAGCAAAGTGAAGAGCGTGAGCATGCTCGACCTTAAATTGAATATCTGTCGATGCGCGGTCAACTAACTGATTTGGTTACAACTTTAATCTCGGTACCCACAGCTGAAAAGCAAGAATTTAAGGATGGTGTTCAAGCACTCATTGATGTGTTAAACCTTGAAGCTCCAGTCACTAAGGGCATCCGTGATGTTATAGGCAAATGTGAATATGCTAAATTTAACGACTATCATCTCACGGACTGTCTATTCTTAAAAAAAAAAAACGTAGAAAGAAGGGGGAAATTTTATTTTTCTTGATATTTGTATTTTTTTACTATTATAGATTTTAGTAATCTTCATAATAGTAAAAGTTTCATCTGAATTAGTGAAAGGAATACATTGCAAACTGTTCACTTGCTTATATTTTAAAGTCAATGATTATTTAAACATTAGAGATATCTTCTTCAAAACACATTGAATTCTGCTTTAGGTGATAATCTGTTACACTTTCTATTTTAAGTAAGAAAAACATTTTTCTTATCGTACATAATCGCAGTTACATTTTACATTCACATAAGTGAAATTTTTTGAGTATTTAAAATAAGGAAGAGGACGAAGAAAAACACGCAATTATGTTTTCTTGTTTAGCATTGCTTCCTAAAGAAATAATAATGGATTGTCGAAACCTAAGGCTCGGTCTTTTCCTTTCGTACAAACTAACCGGGTATAGGAGCCGCATCGATGGCAGGCTCCTCCGCTAAAATGGGTTAGCTATCGGGTGCACTCTTTCCTTTCTTTTGTCAACAGGGGCTCTTGCCGGGTAAGGTGGCCTTCTGCTCGCGCGCCTATTTATGGCATTGTGTCATGTAATTCCCTCGCATAAAACGTTGACGTAAATTAGCCACGTTTATGTTTTTTATTCAAAGAATTCATTCAAATTATGTTTGTATGAGGTTTTCACTTATATGAAAAATATGGCCACGCTTACATTTGGATCTTGATTCGGTTGGGAGGGTGCGAGGGGGCACCGCTACCATCTGGATGCCCCACTCTCATTTGTGGGCCATAAGTCTCGTCGGTAACGAGGAAGTCATCTTAAGTCCGTTTGCTTTCTCCAGGCCCAGTTTGCCTCCTGAGTCAGAAACATTCTTTGACCCTGAGTGGGTTACCTCCTTCTCGACTCCGGTCGATATTTCTTTGACCCTAGAAATTCGTGGATGTAAAATTTTTTTGTAGCGGGTCCTTGTGCTGGGGAAAGAACCCGCCCCACGATACCACAACGCTAGCCTGTCAGCATATTTACGCGTTCCCAGACAAGGTCAATCTCAGCGAATCTCAACATCCTCTTTCGTCGAGGCAGCAGACCATCACTGCAGTCCTGAGCGGACATTTAAGTTAATCTACCTATTTCACTACAGATTGTTGGAATTTGCCTTCATGAAGTTTGGCCTATGTAAACAACAATGATATCAATCCCACTATCTATGCTCATGTTTTACTGTTTGGTACTTTTCACTGTATTAGAGGATGATATTCACAGTAGACAAGTCGATATGGCACCAGTTTACGATTTTTGGGGATGCTGATTTCTCATTAGAGCCAATCACCAACAGCCGTGGCATTTTGCGTGACCTCATCTTATACATAACTATTTCCGTTATAACGCAGCCGCCTTAACTTTTTACAAAAAGACGTAGGTACAACAATGTATTTTTGTTTCGTTCTCCACCGAGCTCCCTTCCAAAGCTGTAACATCCGTTTTTCCTAAAAACTTTCAGAATAGCACTCTTAATAGTCAATTTTCTAACAGTAAATTTTCGATTTATTATTAAAATGTTCGGGGTTTTCAATTCAAGCTGAAGGATCTAGCTTTATCCTATTCTCTCTCTAACGATGATATAATTTGTACTTCTGAATCCTGGTTGACTGATAATATATTTGACTCTGAAATTTTTTCCTAATCAGACAATTGTTAGGCGTGATCGTGATAGGTCAATTTCAAACAAGTTAGACGGAGGAGGTGTCTTAGTCGCCTACAAGAATACCTTTTGTGGCTTCCCTCTAACAAATCTACTTTTCACAGCTCCTGTAGAATGTGTGGGGGGCAAAAATAGTGATTTCGTCTTCCCTTTCTCTTATTGTCTTTTGCACTTATATACCTTGTTAGTCTCCTTTTACGGCTTACAATACTTTTTTCACCAAAATATCTAGTATTTTCTTATCGCGCTTTTGTCACCTTGCTTTATGTGGAGATTTTAACCTTCCTAATTTCTCATGGAATGACAATCAAGTTGATTCTGACTCATCTCAAATTTGGTCTTGAATTTCTTCTTTATGTCAATGTGTTCCCTGGCTTAATTTGATAATTTTCTTAGCGTTAATAATCATATTCTTGACTTTTTTATTTTGTAGTATGGAGCAATCATTGTTGTGCTCACCTCCAGTTCTTTGTCTTTATCTTTCTCCTGATGCCCATCATCCCCCCTTACGCTTTAAAATTCCCTATACTACTTCTGTCCGTTATCGTCGGAAAGAGCGTCAGCGCTATAACTTTTATAAAACTAATTATGAGCAACTTTCCGAAACAATTCGCTCTGTTGATTGGTCCTCGTTCTTTTGCGGTCTTGACTCGGACACTTGTTGTAACAATTTCTACGATTTCTTAAACGCTGCTTTTTCTAACACGACTCCACTTGTCAGTATAAGAAACTCTTCTGACTATCCCTGGTTAACTCTCGATGTGAGGTGAGCCTTGCAAGCTAAAGATCGAGCTCGTCAACGTTTCTCATGTGACAGATCCCCTGAGTCACGCACGGCTTTTTGTCATCTGAAGTTGGTAGCTAAGAAAAAGATCCACACCGCAAAAAGTTCTTATTTTCATAGTATTGAAGGTTCTTTAAACTCAAATCATTCAAAACCATTTTGGAAATATATACGCTCTCTTAAATCCTCTTCCAGTTTCCCATCCTCGCTTCATTTGAACGGCTGCTGGCAACTTCACCTCTCGAGATTTGTGAACTTTTTAGAACTCAGTTTTCTTCTACTTTTAATGCTACTCCCAGCAATAGCTCTTCGTTCCCGATCGTACACACGCCACCTTCATTCCCTTTTACTTGCTATCCAGAAGATATTATGAAGCTTATTTTAGAACTTGATGACTCTGTTAGTTCAGGTCCCGATTGTTTTCCTGACCATTTTGTGAAATCATTAGCTACTTCGATTTGTATTCCTCTTTCCTTTCTCTTCAATTCTAGCTTATCTTCAGTCTCTTTTGATTTGTGTTGGGAAAGATCCTATGTTACTCCTATTTTTAAAAAAGATAGTACCTCAAACGTTGCCAATTATGCCTATCTATTTATTACCCTGTTTCTAATGGAGAAAATCGTGTACTTGCGCCTTTCTTCAGTTACTCATGAGTTATTTGTTCCTGAACAACATGGTTTTATCAAAGGGTGATCGACCTTAACGAATTTGTTAGAATCCATGACCGTTACTTCAAAAGCCATGGAGACCGTCTACAAGTCAAAACCTTATATTTCGATTTCTCTAAAGCCTTTGACACAGCAAATCACAATATTATGTGTGGCAAACTTAAATTTCTTAACGTTCCTGATTATTTGCACCACTGGCTATCCTCTTACTTATCCAATCGTGTCAGTCAGATATCCGTTCAGGGCTGCCTTTTTACTCCCTTCCATCCTTCTTCGGGTGTTCCTCAAGGATCCCCTCTGGGCCCACTATTGTTCACTCTGTTTATAAATGAGTTACCATCCATTGTCGTCAACTCCTTCTGCCTTCTTTATGCAGATGACGTCAAAGTTTTCAAAGCAGTATCGTCAATCGATGATTGTGTTTTGCTTCAAGATGATTTGAATGCCATTTTATCTTAGAGTTCTCATAACAAACTTACACTAAATGTTTCTAAGTGCATCCATTTTTTATTTTTCAATAACCCTTGCCCTATTAGCTTTCAATTTACGTTAAATAATTCGAAACTATGTACTGTGACACATTTCAGGGACTTAGGTGTCATTATCGACTCTAAATTAAAGTTCGATGTTCATATTTCTGAAATTACTTCTAAAGCCTCTCGCATTTCTGGCTTGATCTTAAGATCTTCCTATATTTTTTCCGACCCATTGTCATACGTTAAATTATATTCTAGTTTAGTTCGTCCCATCCTTGAGTACTGTTCGCCAGTTTGGTCGCCTCATTTGAAGTGTTTGAAGTACAAAAAAGATTTACCAGGATCGTCTTCTTGAAATTCATTGAATCACGCTTAGCTATCCTTAATATTCCTTCGCTGGAAATCCGTCGACTCTACCTTGATGAATTTTTCCTTTAGAGGCTTTGCCGTGGTTTGTTCAATACTCGCCTTGTGAACCAGGTTCCTGTGAGGCGCGTTATACGTTCTACAAGATCGTCGAATATCTTTTAGGTTCCATTTATACGTAGTTTGGTGTATTTTCACTCACCCATGCTCAGTATACCTCGTAACCATAATGACCTTCAGCGTGGGCCCTTCCCCCTCTCGTATTCAGTTTATAAAAGATTTGTCAACTGTCTTCCTCGTAGCTCTTAGTAATTTTCCTTATTTATTTTCTCCTTGTTTTTGCATATTCTATAACTTTTATCTTGCTTTTTTTTGCATGCTGTGCTATTATTTAATTCATTTTGCTGTACTATTATTTTATCTATTTTGTTATTGGAATTTTTTTCCTGTTAAATAGAAATGAAAAAATAAATGTAAGACCATCCTTAACGCTACTTCACAATGGTTCATTTACTTTTTCAAGCAGAAAGGATTAGTAATTTAGGATGGACTTTTGTGGACACTTACGCATTGACTCCATCGACATGCTGAGATCGCGTTCTTCTCGCCAAAATACAGAACAAACAAGCGACTATTGGCACAATATGCAAGGTTTGACTATCAATAGACTGCAAGTTAAATAACAACAGAATCATGGTCAAGCCATAGTAGAGGGACTGGAAGTACTGAGCGAAGTAGTTTCTTTTGAAACGATTACCATCGATTAAAATCAATACATTTATCTACATCAAATATGAGTGTGTCGTTGTTTCTATCATGACAGCGATATTCAGCAGTATAAAAAAATACTTGAATATGTCAATGAAAATACCCGGAAATCCCTATGATGATCATAAGCATATTTAAAATGTAGTAAATGCGTACTTTACTTAATACTCAAGTATTAAAAATGTATTTGAATATAGCAGCAATGACTTTGTGCTTAATACAAGCATACAAAGTATGAGGTATGCAAATTCTCACGTAATCATGAAGACACTAAGAGCGATAATACACATCCGGAAAATATCAGCTAATTGGCATCATCCAAGCGTGCATCATTTTCCTAAGGAGATAACACATTAATAAAAAACTTTAAAAAAAAAAAAGAAAACCGACTTCGGAATGCCCTAAAAAGTATGAAATAAATTTTTTGGATGCGGTGCCATATCATATTTTCCCCATTCTTTTGTTATGGTGCAGATGTTCGTAGTATCTATTTTGAAATGGGGAAAATGATTTGGCCCCGCTTCCAAAAAATGTATTTCATACTTTTTAGGGCATTCCCAAGTCGGTTTTCTTTTTTTTTCTAAAAGTTTTTTATTTCACCCTTATTAGTGGCAATTTTTTTGCATTTCAAGCCATTCAAAACTCAGTTTTTTGAATACGTTGTATCATGTTGTCGAATACCTATATAATTTATATACTGCAATGCAATAATTTTTTACTGCAATACAAAAACCACTACGGCTAAAATCTGCAGCGTTCATAGGAATCGAATTTAACTCTGGAACATTTAATCCATGATCTCATCAAAGTCTACCTTAATTTTAGATTTCATAATAATAAATTTACGAATTTTGAACTTTGCCTAGCCGCCATGTTTATATTTTGACCCGACCCTGAAGTGCTTTTTTATCGTTCAACTTTTTTCGACCTTTCAGCGACCGCCATTTCGTTTCAAATTGTTCGACTTTAGATTTTTTACTGTGAGCTTTATCATACAATTGAATAAATCCTTGTACTAGTTTTGGTACAAATTGGAGCTATACTTTGGCCAGAACAGAAATATTGCTGAAAATTTGGCGAAAATCGAAGCAAAAGCACACACATACACAGTGTCTTTTTAGGGTTTTGTAAAATAATTTTACAAAACCCTTCTAAAATCGCGTCCTGTCTGTCCGTCTGTCCGTCTGTCTGTCCGTCCGTCCGTCCGTCCGTCCGTCCGTCCGTCCGTCCGTCCGTGTGTCACAGCAGTTTTTCTCGGAAACTACTTAAGCTAGAAACATCAAATTTTGTATGTAGGTGTAAAGTGGTGTTCTCTTCAAAGTTCGAATACAAAAAAAATTTTATAAGGTATTTAAGGGGGGTCTCCCCATATAGGGGAGTGACCCCCCGAAAAAAAAATTTCATTGAAGGTGGCCGATATGGGTATCAAGTGAAAGGTCTTAATGAGATCTTTTCAAAACAGGTCTTTGTTTGGCAAAGTTTCCTTCGAGGGGCGCACAGGGAGGGGAAATATACGAAAAATTTGTGTCCCCCCCCCTCGCGATTGGACACCTTCCATCCGAAAAATCTGAAAAAAATCAGGAATGTAGGCCTTGGTGAGTACAACAACAACAAATACGTTAGAAGTCGCAATTCACTCAACTTTGTTAGTAATAGTATGATTTATCGATTTTATGTTTTCTTAAATAAAATCTTAACGGTACCCTTAAATTCTATGAAATTCAGTACATAGATGACTATTTATAAGGTTGATCTATCCTGAAAGTTTCATAAAGATTGAATCATATTTAGCGAAGTTATAGCGGTTTGAATTTTCCTGTATTACTATGGAACAATATGCGCAGCATTTATTACTATGGCAACATATGGCTATGGAACAACATGCGCTTTTTACCGACTCAGACACTACAGTTTTGCTAGGATTTGCATGAAAATTTCAGGAATGATAGGTGTCATGAATATCTTTGCGAATCGGTTCAGCTAGTGGTATCAGTAATCGTAAAACAAAATGGTGGCTGTTTTAAATGCGAAGATTGAATAATTTTGAGTTATTTTTTCCCAACTTCAACGTTTAAGGTGCATGCTTTGAACACTTGATTCAATTTAATGAATGACTGAAGATGAGTACCTACAATTAATACTCATAAGCGAAGCAAGTCAAGGAGGCGGGAGAGAGCTCCTAGCAAAAGGGCTTTGTAACCATTCTAGGATTCGAAAAAATTGGCCATTAATCGATGATAACAGTACAGGAGAGTGGCTCCTGAAAATAAAAATTCATCAAACGTAGCCGGTATGAGTATGAATGAAAGTTTTCATGGGAGCTTTTCAAAACAGTTGTTAACCTGTCAGTTTTTGCTTCAGTGGGGGCACAGGGGGGAAATACATGAAAAATCTGTTTCCTCCCTAGCGAATGGATATCTGATATAATTATCAAGGGAGATATTTATGAGTATAACAACAACAAAAATCTCAGAACACGAAATTCGTTCAACTTTGTTAATAATAGTATGATCTTCGAATTTCATATTTTCTCCAATAAAATCGTTTCTTGATTTTATTCGATCTGGTGACTGCATTTTGTAAATTGAATACAAAACCCTTCTGACATGACCGTAGGTCTGTTTACCCAACTTGTTTTCAGTAAATTCTAACTAGATGAAATCTAGTGATATAATTTCCTGCTTTTCTAGTGCAATTTTCATCAAAAAGCTGGGTGTCTAGTAATTTTGACTGAATGAATTGATAGATCACTAGAATTTTAGGGATTTAGTTATCTAAAACTAATTGTCTAGCATATTTCACTAGATGGAGAGTTTGTTTTTCTCATTACTTGCACCTTCTAGCAGATAAAACTGATTTTCAGGTATTTTGAAGCTATTACTGAGATCTCCGGACTTATTACTAGAAAGGTAGGAAAATTTCATGACACAAATAGTTCTATGTGCATACTCTAACTTATTCACTGAAAACAAATCTTCAATAAAAAATTTTAATGTAAACGAATGAAAATTGTATAAAAGCAAATTTTTTTTTTCTAGTTAAAAATGCTAATTTCTAAGTCATAAAATATTCACAAGGTTAAAAATACTTAACTACGAATGTAAATTTATTCACTTTCTTGGTTTTTTAAGCAATATTCTCGGGTATGTGAATGCGATATCAGCGGTTCTTTTTCACTGGATTCCTACAGTGAAGAGTGCTTGAAACTGAAAATCTAGTGAAAATCACTAGGATTTCGTTAAGTTCTGCCGAATGTTTATGTTACAGAATTCGCTCCGGTTCTAATTTCGACCAAGTGTTAGTCTGAGATACAACTTTCGTGGAAACAGTGGTGTGAAATATCAATTTAATTTGTGTTCGTTGTGAGTGTGTATAAAGTTTGCTCAGGTAAGTTTTTTAGACAATCATTTATTTTGTAATATATGGACAAATTTTTTACTGAAAATAGAAAAAGACAGCTTCCTTTTAATTTTGTGTATTTTATTTATTTTTATTCTCGAAATCGATTTTCGACCGTAATCGTTCGGTCTTCTTCAGCAATTAATTTATTTTTACTCACATTCCTGCTTATATACTAGCTATGTTTAAGGAAATTTACTCTAGATCATTAAAAAGTAATTAGGGAAATTTGCTTAAGCTAATAAAAGGTAGGAAAGGTAATTTACAAAAGGGGTAGTTATAAATATATTATTTTTACATGATTCAGAAAAGATATTATTATTTAATTAATTTAAATAGCCATGATCTGCAGTTTCCGTCATCCTGATTCATCAACTTTTTCCTTTCCCGGGTAATTGCCAGGCTTTCCATCACATCCAATTCACGCGTATCTCTAGCTTCCTTGATGACTACAGCGTCCTCCATTGTTATCTCGTGTCCCTTCGTGATAATATGTTCCGCTACCGCTGACTTGAAATTCGAAGTTCTTTCTTTCTTTCTTGCTGCTGCTGCTGCTTCGCCTAGATGCTCCTTGATTCGCGTGCCGATGAGCCTCCTCGTTTGACCTATGTACACTTCTTCACAAGTGGGACATTCGATGCGATAGATACCAGATTTCTCGTGTGGTTCGCGCTTGTCTTTCGTTGATCCGAGAACGTTTTCGAACTGGTTCTTGCTGCTTGATTCGATTAACCGTACAGAATTGAGCTGATTTATTCGCCGCTTGATCCGATTGCTGATGCCTTCGTGATAAGTTAGAGCCTTCCAGTACGTTCTTTCGGTATTCGCATTTGATAATTTTGATCGTCCCTGACGCTGTCTATTAATCTGGATCTTCTGTGCCATTCTCCTAATCGTCGAGCCCTTGAAGCCGTTTAGTTTAGCTATTTCAACAATGTACCTCATCTCCTTTTCCTTAGCTTCCTTGCTTAGCGGCAAATCGAGCATCCTGTGGATCATGGCTCTGTACGGAGAAACCTTGATTTGCTGCGAATGATTTGATGTATTTGGAATCGTTCTTTGTGTGTGAGTTGCTTTCCGGTATACATCAAAAGTTATATTTGTTTGAGTCCTCCTTACTACTATATCTAGGAACGATAGTTTACCGTCTTTCTCTTCCTCCAACGTGATTACTATATTTTTGTGGGCTCCATTTAGGTCAGCAAGGACCTTCTCCACGTCACTCCTTTTCACATATGCAAACACATCGTCCACATATCGGACCCAATGTTTTGGTAACTGGCCTTTCTCCTGCAGTCCGTCTTCTAGTTTCGTCATAAATATCTCGCTGAAGAATGGTGAAATTGGATTTCCCATCGCAACTCCGCCTTTCGTCTTATAAAATTTCCCTCGAAAGGTGAAATAATTTTCGATCATGCAAAGTCTCGCAAGTTGGATATACTGCCTAGTTTTTATTTTCCAAGATAATGAGTTTTCTTGGTGGGAAAGCCATTCTTCTATATATCCCAGTGTCTCCATCACCGGAATACTCGGAAATAGAGCTTTCACATCGAAAGACACCATAATTTCGTCTTGCGCTGGTGGGCCAAACTTCAGGATTTTTTCGGAGAATTCTTTGCTGTTTTTTACAGATCTACCATTCATTTGGGTCATTCCCTTAAATTCGTTCACCAACCATCTTGCCAGTTTTTGGGTCGGTGCATTCACGGCCGAAATAATCTCACGCATTTCGTTCCCCTCTTTGTGTATTTTTGGCAAACACTTGATCCTAGGCAAAGTAGGGTTACTCACTCTTACCTTCGTCAATTCGCCAATTAATGACTCACAACTTTTAATTGTCCTTTCGAATCTTTTCATGGATTCCTCTAACGGGCTCCGGCGTAGCTCGAAGAAATTACGGCTGCTTAGCTTTTGTATGACCGCCTCATCATACTTGCTTTTATCCATCACTACCACTGTGTTTCCTTTATCGGCCTTGACAAAGTGAACAGGTTTCTTCTTCAGTTCAGCAGCTATGCTCGCCTCTTCACTGTTTACCACCTTTTTCGCTCCCCTTATTGCCTCGGCTATATCATTCCCACTTGTGAAGAAGTGTACATAGGTCAAACGAGGAGGCTCATCGGCACGCGAATCAAGGAGCATCTAGGCGAAGCAGCAGCAGCAGCAAGAAAGAAAGAAAGAACTTCGAATTTCAAGTCAGCGGTAGCGAAACATATTATCACGAAGGCACACGAGATAACAATGGAGGACGCTGTAGTCATCAAGGAAGCTAGAAATACACGTGAATTGGATGTGATGGAAAGCCTGGCAATTACCCGGGAAAGGAAAAAGTTGATGAATCAGGATGACGGAAACTGCAGATCATGGCTATTTAAATTAATTAAATAATAATATCTTTTCTGAATCATGTAAAAATAGTATTTTTATAACTACCCCTTTTGTAAATTACCTTTCCTACCTTTTATTAGCTTAAGCAAATTTTCCTAATTACTTTTTAATGATCTAGAGTGAATTTCCTTAAACATAGCTAGTATATAAGCAGGAATGTGAGTAAAAATAAATTAATCGCTGAAGAAGACCGAACGATTACGGTCGAAAGTCGATTTCGAGAATAAAAATAAATAAAATACACAAAATTAAAAGGAAGCTGTCTTTTTCTATTTTCAGTTGGAGTATTTTGTGAAGGCGAAAATGAATTCGATTAAAAAAAAAATTTTTTACGTTTTTCATAATTTATACACTCTAAACAAGAATGTTGGGAATAACCCACATTATAGTAGGAACAAAATGTGTAATTATAATGTGGGTTTAATTTCTACATTCATTGTAGTAAAATCCAGGATTTTTTTACGGTAGTAAAATACTGGATTATACAACATTTATTGAAGTAAAATCCTGGATTTAATTACAATGAATGTCGAAATTAAACCCACATTATAAAGTGCATATTTTGTTCCTACTATAATTATTACCAACATTTTCGTTTAGAGTGTAAATAAATGCTAAGACCACTATTTCATCTCATTTTATAAAAAATAGTCTGAAATACATTGTTTGTATGTAGCTAGACAAGAAGGGTAAATAACAAAAACTAACTTAAATTTTGCAGTCTTGCTATGGACGCCGATTAATTTTTTGAGCATCTCGTCAACAATCAAGTAAATTCTGATGTTGCAAAAATTTTGAAAAGTTTGAATTTAAAGTTAAATTTATTTAATTTAAGTGATTAAGTAGTTGGTAATTGGCCATTTGATCGCTATTTCCATAAGTCTAATTATATGCATCATAATGAAGTGTTTCATGTGTTTAAAATTGATACCTGGTGCATTCAAAGGCCTTAAAAATCATTTTATTTGTGTACATAATGTACCATTTACAAAATCAAATGCAAAAGGTCTATTTATTTGTACTGAAGATGATTGTGGAGCTAGTTTTTCCTCGTTTCGAAGTTTTTTTAGACATTTCTTAAAAAAACATAGTATTTCTGATGGTAGTAACAATTTTTCAACTATTCCTTGCACTGTAGCCCAAACAGAGATTTTCCAAACAACGCCCTATCGAAAAGCAAGCTGTTTTTAAAATACCAATGATATTCAAGAAGTAATTAACCAAAGCTTTGCAGATTAAAGAGGCTAGCATTGTTAACTTCAATAAAAAATGCAAACATATTGTAAGAGCGGTTTCAGAGCACTTGAAATTTAGTTTAATTGATTTTCTTGAAGAAAATAATATTTCTATTACAACATATGAGAGTATAAAACTTTTAAACAAATTTGATTTAAATAATTTTTTCAAGGTATCCGCTAGTTTCAAAAATCAATTTAATTATTTTAAAAAAAGGGAACATTAGTTGAACCTAGAGAAATATTTTTAGGATTTAGAACGGAAAATATTTTTACAAATTCTCAAATGGTTTCGAAATCTTTGGAAGAAACTTTTCAATACATATCTTTAAAAAATACTCTCATATCTTTGGTTGATAACGACCAGTTTCTTGCAGTTATAAGTAAATCAAGGCATGAAGAAGGAAATAAAATTTCATATTTTAATTCAGAACACTACAAAAATAATGAATTTTTAAAAAAATATTCAAGTGCTTTGAGACTTAATTTGTACTACGATGATTTGGAGGTGGCAAACCCACTTGGCTCAAAAGCAACTTTTCATAAGCTAGCTGTTTTTTACTTCACAATACAAAATTTACCCCCAGAGCTCCACTTTCAACTTAATAATATATTTTTATTAGCGGTCGCTTATTCGCAAGATGTGAAGAATATGGGTTTGAAAATATTTTGAGGCCTTTTAAAAATTATCTGGACTGTCTGCAATCTGATGAAGGAGCTAAAGTTTTACTTAAAAAATGGCACGTACTACACAATTCGCGCCATTCTCGTTAATGTGACAGGAGATAATCTTGCAGTTCATGATATTTTAGGCTTTTCCAGCCCTTCTGCTAATTTATTCTGTAGGGAGTATAAAGCAGACAGAATTAGTTTTCATACTAATTATAAAATGAAATTTTCATTGAGAACACCATTTCAACATTCTAAAGAAATAAAGCTAACAGCTCAAGATCCATCCTACACCCAAAAATTTGGCGTTAAAAGTGACTCAGTTCTAAACAACAATACGGTACTTCCAATCATACATTTGATCCAATGCATGACTTGCTCGAAGGAATAGTTCCTATGGAAATTAAACTTGTCCTTCGTACTTTTGTCATTGAAAAAAAACTTTTCACTATTCAAACTTTGAATAATAGAATTCAATCTTTTCGATACGGTTTTGTTGAGCGAAGAAATAAGCCAAGTGCAAATTTTACTTTATTGATGTTAAATGCTAAAGGCAATAAAATAAAACAATCTGCTGTTCAAACTTGGTTATTACTGCGATCTTTACCTTTTTAATTGTACGATAAAGTCACCGATTCAGAGCAACTATTTGTAACCCTTTCAATACAACTAACCAAAGTTCTCGAAATTATATATTCGGATAAAATTAATAAAAATATGGTTTGCGAATTAAATGAAATTATATTACTTCATCACGATTTATTTGCAAGACTTTCTCCTAACAAAAAAATGATTAATAAACATCACTATGTAATGCATTATGCAGATTGCATGCTAAAGAAGTGTCCTTTGAGTGCTTCGTCTTGCCTTCGATTCGAAAGCAAGCACAGCATTCTCAAAAGTCAAATAGTCAGCGCCAAAAATTTCAAAAATGTTCCGAAAAGCATTGCAAAACGACAGTCATTATTGCAAAGTTCTTATATAACTAATTCAATGTTTGAATTAAATAAAATTAAGGTTAATTCCTACAAGTATAAAGAGAAAGCAAATTTGAAAAGCTATGATTTTATAACAAGTTACTACCAGGATTCGCATTTTGTGAAACTGATTTCTTCTGTTCAGCTAAATGATGTTGAATACAGACCTTATTTAATTATTAGTCTAGATGATAAGTTCTCTAGCGAAGAAAGCATATTTCCATGCTTATCAGAAATCGTAGAAATATTTGAATGTGGAGGAACGGTATTTTTGAACTGCCGCTTACTTAAAATAAAAGACTTTAAAGAAAACCTCAATGCGTTTGAAGTATCTTTTAAAACTAAAGAAGATAATAAAATATTTCCATTGTTTGAAGTTGTGGACCACCGACTTAATGTAATATGGCATGCCAATGGATCAGCAACCAAGTTTGTTGCAATTAAGTATCGATATTAAATTACAAATGGTTTCGTGTTGAATGTAACTAAAGTTTAGGTATTAAACTAAGATACTAGGTATAACAGTTGTAATGGATAAGAGATAAGCTCTTGCATTAGTTTTAAGTAAAATATTTGTTTTAGAATTGTATAAGTAATGATGAATTTAGACGAAGGTGTGGATGAAAGTACAGCTGGTGATATAAATGAACAGGACTCAATTGGCTTAAAGATAAAACTTGGACCTCGGAAAAAGCTTATAATTATTTTGCATAAATTCAAAAAAAATGAACCTGTCGATCTGATAAATTTTATTAACAATCAAACTTTCGACGAGGGTCTAACAGATGGATCCTCAAGTACTGCAGTAGAGATGATTACATATACAAGGCAATATTCATTGGTAAGTTCTGGTTTGGTCTCTAAAATCAAAAGCTTAATAAATTTGTATTTATTTTTAAAATTTTATTTAAAAGGATCGAAATTTAGTAGCAGTTGTGAAGGCTTCAAAAAACGGAGAAAAAATAGCACAGAAGCTTCAAGCTAAAGAGACACTATCATTGCCTGAATTAAATGCCTTCAACCGCATTATGGTAGACGACTTAGTCAACGTTTGTGGCTAGTAAGTAAACATCATCAATATTCTTTTTTTACTTTTTAATCAGAAAAATAAATTTTCAGCTACCCAAAAAACACGGAGAAAGGAAATTTGGCGAAAGCAATCACAAATACTTTTCCTCATTTAGGACAATACACCTGCCCTGATGTACCTGCACATGTACGAATTAAGCAATGTTTTAATTTATTAATGAAATTTTGCAATATTCAGGTACTCTGGTGTGATGCAAATGGCTCACCATACGAGAAAAAAGCTTCTGAGAAAATTGAATTCCGTCTAGAACATTTGCGGCTTTCATTATCGCCCTCGAAAAAAAGGAATGCTACAAAAAGAAAACTTTCTCCAAAAGTTCGTACGCTAGACCCCGCATGTAAGCAGGTAATTTTACCAAAAAGTTGTAAAATAGTAAAGAGTACAATCCCAATTTCTAATATATTTCAGGCATCTGAACTAAAACAAATCGTACCAACAGCAGAAAACTTCAATAAAATTGTAGATTTAATGAAGGATACCTTTAATGATAGACGAGAGGAAATAAAATGCTATTCGACGATTGTGCTCGATAAGTACCCTCAATTTTTGAGCTACAGAGGATCAATGGTAATGATATTAGAATTTTTTAAATACATATAAATATAGTAATGCTATTTTTGAATAGATACAAAAAGAGTTCGAATGGCTCGAAATTAACCGTTCAGGGATATGTGAGCTCAACGAACTTAATATTGCAGGAGTTTTTTACAAAAAATCTTGAATTTATTAAATGTGGTAGGTCTAGTTTTAATACTCTTTTTATTTTCTCTTTTTCTTTTATGTTTTCTTAATTTCCTCTTTTTATTTTTATTGCAGAGGACCTGCGTAAAATCGCACACTATTCAAATCGCTTCCGAGGAGAGGCTTAAAAAGAAGCAGCGCAATCATTGCCAAGGACCCAGAGAGTTGGGAGCAGATAGTGATGGAAGAGGAATTAAAGCCTCTAATCTACTGGATAGATGTAAGATTTCCTGTTACATACCGAAAATTTATCTTTTTTTTCTCAGTTAAACGAAAATATCGAAGAAGTATGTACTGGGAGCACGAAACAACCATTCCTCATTTGCCGGGCAGTCAAATTTTCCGAGCAGATTCAAAATATGTATATGGTGATTGACGGGTGAGTAATGGAGGTGCACAATAATTTCATTGAAGCATTCGATGTATTTTTTAAGTCACATTACGTTTTTAATTTAAAATTTGACACGGGCTTATCAAAGCTTTTAAATTTCTTTGAAGTGTACATTTATAAAATTAAAACAGCTAAGCCATTTAGCGTGTCATCAGCTTTGTTTGAAAAACTGAAGAAATGAATGCCTCAGATGTTTGATTAAGAAGTGATGAAAATTTTTTTAATTTGCTATTTTACAAAATAAAGTTAATGAGATACATATACACATCTCTTTCATTTTACTCAAAATGTTCACAGAAATAATGGATTGATGCGTTTTTCTCAAAAAATTATGATTTTTCTCTGTTTTGTTTAAAGACTAAGGTGCGATTAAATGAAACAGGTTGTGGACATGTTTTGAATGAGGTCATATAATATTGCTTGGAATTTCGTTCAAATCTCTAGAATACAAGTAGCTAGATAACAGAATTATTTAACTTGTTTGCTTATTTTTATCTCTATTTCCAATATGTGAAGGTGAACTTAACTGGTTTTATAGTTTTTGACAGAAAAATATCAGTAGAAATCACCAGATTCTCAGTTAAATATTATACTAGATTTTCAGTATCACTTTCAGCATATATAGTTTTTCTCACTAGAAATGCATTAGGCCGTGAAAATAGAATTCTAGTTGTTCGTAATGTGAATTCTGTTCAAATCACTAGAATAGCTTTAAAGTCGTTTACTAGAAATACAGCGTTTTCATCTGAAAAATTTGCACAAATTACTGTATAAACAGTAAAAGACCACTATTTTTCTAGTGAAACGATTTTCAATAGATTTTTGACTAGAAAATCTAGGAGAGCAACTCTAGTTGGATTTCACCAGAATGTAGTTGAAATAGTTTTAGAGTGTATATATATATGTATATATATATATATATATATATATATATATATATATATATATATATATATATATATATATATATATATATATATAATATATAGACATATGTATATATCTATGTAAACATAAAGTTCACTCCGCAATCAATCTCATGAAATTTACTTAAAAATATCCTTCTTAACCGCATCATTCGTTCACTTTTATTCGATACCCATCGCCTTCGTTTTCAGATAACTATGGCACCTAATTACCATGAACGTTTCCAGAAAATCATACCTATAGTTCAATGAAAACTCGGCTATGAATTTTTATCTTCATCTGTACAGTTTGATCAATTATAGCAGGAAACGTATCTCTTTTTACGTTGCGATTCTCGCCGGTTTTTAGTAAGGAAATCACTAATTTTAGATTTCTGGGCATACTCGTATGTTGTAATGTACATATAATATTAACTGGAAAGTAACGAGTCAACTCTATAATTTGCAATCACACAATCCTTATTATTTCTTCGGGGAGTCTTAATCCTATGCGTAATGTTTAGGTCTGAGGATCTAAGAAGGATCCTATACCAAGCTCATTGGTAAGCAAAGAATGAATCCTCCCTTTAGCTATTGTATTTATGCCACACTTAGAATTAATTTATTGGTTATTTCCGGTAGAAATGATGGACTAAAATGTACCGTTTATGCAGAAAATTAAGGATACTGATCATTTTAATCATCCGTCGCCAAAGGACTCAGTATATCCAACAAATCCTTGCCGAGTGCCAACTCATTGGCACTTACCGTACGAAATATAATTTAAATTCAATTTCTTGACATCAATGTATCATATTTAACTGTTAATATCTACAGAGTCCTTGGAAGGATTTCAATTCTGTTGCGCTATATTAGATCAATTTGTTGTCTTTCATTTGAAACCTCTATAATCAAAATCCTTACACGCGTCGATCAGTTATGCTGAAAAATCGGGATGAAAGTCGGAATTTTTTTAGTTTTAACGGTAAAAGTCCTTACCGTTACTTGAATTTCTTATCCTTTGAATGGGACCTAACTGAAAAAAGGACGTATCATTTGCCAAAAACAGGACTCCTCTATCTATCTCCGTTTAAAAGTTATGCGTGAACATACAAAAAAAAAAAAAATATGCGTAATGAATTGATAACCTTCTTTCTTGTGGAAGTCGGTTAAATATTCTCATGCACAAAACATCAACAGGTTTCTAATGAAAATATGGCTAAAGAAATTCGAAAGAAACTGGAAGCTTTAAAGCTCTATTATAAATGTGCTATCTGATTATTTCTCATCAAAATAGCACAAGTGATCCAACATCTGTACATGTTGAACTACCGCCAATATTAGAAATACCGCTAAACTTTTTCAAAATATAATACTAATGTGTAATTTAATATGTGTATACATTCGATCGTTTGAATTCTACAACTAGATGCAGTAGTATCATTGACTGAGGATTATGGAGAAAGGCACACAAGTGTATTGTAAGTAATAACGACACACGGTGCTTGCTGTATGATTATTTGGAATCGTAATGTTCGTTATGAGATTAAAAATAATAATCAAGCCTATTGTGAGTGCTAAAAACGAATGTTTTCATTTACGTATATTATTTTCAATTCAAGGTGATTATTGCCCCTAAATATCAACAAATTTTATTTTTCATAATTGAATGTGTAGCGTTAATAATCTAGTTCATTCAAACACTAGCCAATCGATTTAATCTTTCCTCAAGTGGGACTCCGATGCATACAGAAAACTTATTATGCTTATACTATATTTGCTAGTAACATAGTAAATGTACTCAAACACGATGAGTTCTGTTTATTGTTTAGGGAAGACTACGAGAATGCACCTTTTGGGGATGCAGTCTGTTAAGGTAAGAGTGTGTATGATGTCAATGTTAGCTATTATGAAAGGATCACCTGAACAAAATTAATGAAAGGATGTCATGGGATGTAATTAAAAATGTATGTGGGTTGTGCGGTTGGTAAAGGGTTAGCTTGCGCTATTTATATTAAAGATTCATTTGAAGCTACTATATGAGAATGTTTTTGGCATTTGTAAGGCATCAAATTTCTTATCATACTATTTTTCAGGCTCCCTTTGGAAGACATTTGTATATCTGGAGTACAGGTTTTATGTTGGCGATATTTGAAAGCGAATTTATAAATCAGGAAGGTAGATTTATTCCATTCCATATTCCATGAATCGTGAATTAAGTTTGTTTTGAATAATAATAATGGTAAATATTATTATTATTCAGAATTTCATGCAGCAACTCATTGACAAGTTACCATATTACCAATTAATCACACGATCTCCAAACATAGAAATTACTTATTTTACAGCCATTTTTTATACTCACTTTGTATATATATTCCACATAAGAAAAGCAAAGCAATGAACAAATGTACAAAATAAGAATTGTTTGAAACCGTATTAGAGCTTAATGCACGTTTTGATTTGTATTATAAAATGAATTAGAATCAAAATCTCTCTAATATGGGCATTCTTACGAGGAAAGTGACTATAAATATATATATATATATATATATATATATATATATATATATATATATATATATATATATATATATATATATATGTATATATATATGTATATATATATATACATATATATATACACACACACACACATATATATATATATATATATATATATATATATATATATATATATATACATATATATATATATATATATATATATATATATATATATATATATATATATATATATATATATATATATATGTAAAGTGGGTGACCCAAATAAAGCCTATGTCTTGATAAGGCCTGTTTTTTAAATTTCCCACTTCAAGATTTCAAATGGCCGCCAATGTTTGTAGATGTGTGCATGTACATAAATTTACACCCCCAAGCACGAGCAAGAAATAGTCGCTAAAGTCAAATTTAAAGCTCTCCTCGAATTCCTATTCAGTTTGAATGAATACGATCTATCTGGAGTTGATATAAGCAATATTGCAGCAGATTCTTTAGCACAAAATGAAAACTACTTAGACATTACTTTAAGCGGATCGAAATACTTTGGATTGCCCAGTGAAATAACTGATTTTGCTCATTTAAAGCAAAATTTGGATATCGGATTAATCAATGGCATCGACGTTTTACACCTCAATCAAACATTTCATCGTAAGAATATAGCGGCAATTAATCTACAACCGCATGTAACAACAAATAATGCAAAACCTGTAGAATCGCAATCGTCAAAACCAAAGGCAAATCATAAACCGACAAATCAAAACTCAACGATGGCCCAGCACAATTCGTCGTAGCATCATTCGCAACAACAGCAGTCACAAACGCAAGCTCAACAACAACAAACGCAAACTGGGCAACAACCTTCTGTAGTGAGTGGGCAACAATAAGTGGGTGCATCGGTTCAAATGCAGCCAGCACAGCAGCCAGGTGCCGGTCAATCGGCTATTACTCCGCAGAATAATAGTTATGGTGCAAATCAACAACATGCAGGCCATTTTTGTACATACAGGCGGGGTTTTCCTACCACCAGCAGGACAGGTCCAACGTTATATCATTCGATGCCACACGAAAAAATGGTTAACAATGGACCTATTCAGGTGGATGAGATGGAGCAAATGATCGATGAACAAGAGCGACATCATCATCATCAACAAATGCACGCTCACATGGATCCAAACATGCTTGCCCAAAGTATGAACGATAATGAACAGCTTATTAGCGAAGTGCCAGTTTGAATTCAACATACAGTTCCAGTCACAACAGGTTATATTCACGTCCAAGATCATATTGTTCAGACCGACACTGTGCCGAAATATGTACATAACTTTAATAACAACAATAATAATAACTCGGAAATAGTAGATCAAAGTGTAAATAACAACAATAGCAATGTAGTAACCGCGACCCCGCCAGCAGTGGAAATGCAATTGCTGAATCTTTTTCATGAATTCGTGCCATACATAGCAGTTATATGTTTGAATGTGGTGGTTCCCATTGTGTTCAACTATTTGAGAGGATTTGGAGGAGACTGGCGAATGTTTGTAATCAACGGCAGTCTGTTTCCAACGAGATTTTTACGATGATCGATAGCGGTGGCGGTAGCGGGAGTATGACCGGTTGGTGTTGCTGGTGCTGTTGCCGGGAGATTTGGGAGTCTGCTCGAAACCGCGACACAGCGCGGACGCCGCGTGGATAAAGAATAGAAATGTATTGAAATTGTGATTTCCAATCGTTATTCAGGTTTTCATTTTAGCTATAATAACGGCAATCAGGAAAAATTTATGATATCTAAATGAAAATGCAGTGGAATATAACAGGTGTATGGTGTAGTTTTGGATATACGATATTTTGTGGAATCGTTTTCGAGAGCTTAATTTACGGTGAATGCATGCCGAAATAGACGCGAAAAGATATATATATGGGAAATAATTTGAAATGATAGGAAAAGTTTTCAGTGGAAAACATTCACCAACTGTTGAAGTGCCTCTTCGAGGATCCTGCGCCGTTAAATTCTTATTGGTTTTAAAGTTTTATTTGGAAAGTAGTTCAGCGTGAGAAAAATTAACGGTGGTTTGTCCCTATCCTGCGAAAGAAAATAATTTTCTGGCTAATTGTGGTACATTTTGTGAAAACCCGTTAGTTGAAAGAAAAGTGGAGAAAAATTGTAGACAGTGAAATCGAGATAAAGATATTCCAAGTGTTTAAATCGAAATATTGAGACAAATCGGGTAAAGCGCAAAGCAAAAGATCTGTAGATATAACAACAGAAGTTAAGAAAGACGATGTTCCTGAGGAGGGTACTGGTAAAATGGGAAAAATTGAGGATGTTGATCAGCTTAAACCACACGTAATCGGCGATTTTCATGTTTCATGTGTAGGATCAGTAGTTCGGGAAACCTTTACAATTTCTTGATTTCAAAACAATTCAATTTAGAGCTCGAAAAAGTTAAATCAATTTTATACATTCTGTAAAAGTGAAAATCAATAATAGTCCAGTCATATTAGGTAAAAAATGGGGTCAACCTCGGAATGAAAGATAATAAGCTGCAAATTGGTATGAACCTTTGTTTTGTCATTCTAAATGTTGTCTCAAAAGTCACAATCGTTATCGTGTTCGCGTCTCAAGATATTCAAGGTCAAAGGTCACAAAAATCGGTTTTTCGCGAATATCTGGCTTCCTATCGGTTAAATGAGATTTGCATTTATTATAAAAGTTGTAGGCTATAAAATTCCCTACAACTTTTGTTTAAACTTTTTTTTCATACGACCAACCGTTTTGAAGGTAGAGCGCGAAGAGTGCACATCGTACAGTCATATACGGCCTAATGCAAGGTCAAGCGTGAGTTATGGTTATCAGTACGTTATAAAGTCAATTATTTACTTGGAAATTATAATTATTAAACAATGCCTATTATTTATGTACTAACTATTAATTATTTATATTTAATTAAAGTAAGTAACTTGATTTGCAACGGTACAATTTCAAACTAACGAATAATCTTGACTCATACAAAGTGGAGAGAGTGGCCTTGAATACTATAGAACATCTGTCCCGGCAATGAATAGAAAAGGGCATAGGGTAGGGACAAGTATTTCCAGGTATATAAGTATTGAGAAATTTACGCGTTTTAAAGAAAAGATATATGATGTCGTGTTAACTTAAAATAAAACTAAAATATATAATCCAGAATTAATAATATTTTATACTTAAATAGTTAAATATGAATAATTATATATAAATAATCAAGTTACTTACTTTAATTAAATATAAATAATTAATAGTTAGTACATAAATAATATATATAATTATTCATATTTAACTATTTAAGTATAAAATATTATTAATTCTGGATTATATATTTTAGTTTTATTTTAAGTTAACACGACATTATATATCTTTTCTTTAAAACGCGTAAATTTCTCAATACTTATATACCTGGAAATACTTGTCCCTACCCTATGCCCTTTTCTATTCATTGCCGGGACAGATGTTCTATAGTATTCAAGGCCACTCTCTCCACTTTGTATGAGTCAAGATTATTCGTTAGTTTGAAATTGTACCGTTGCAAATCAAGTTACTTACTTTAATTAAATATAAATAATTAATAGTTAGTACATAAATAATAGGCATTGTTTAATAATTATAATTTCCAAGTAAATAATTGACTTTATAACGTACTGATAACCATAACTCACGCTTGACCTTGCATTAGGCCGTATATGACTGTACGATGTGCACTCTTCGCGCTCTACCTTCAAAACGGTTGGTCGTATGAAAAAAAAGTTTAAACAAAAGTTGTAGGGAATTTTATAGCCTACAACTTTTATAATAAATGCAAATCTCATTTAACCGATAGGAAGCCAGATATTCGCGAAAAACCGATTTTTGTGACCTTTGACCTTGAATATCTTAAGACGCGAACACGATAACGATTGTGACTTTTGAGACAACATTTAGAATGACAAAACAAAGGTTCATACCAATTTGCAGCTTATTATCTTTCATTCCGAGGTGAAAGCCCTAATATGACTGGGCTATAATTATTGTTCAAGTTATAATAATAAGTAAAAATTTAATTAAAGAAGTTAGTGCGAGTGAAATTTTTTTTTACAAGTATGGTACAACGATTTCAACGAATAGTTAACCATTCAGTTTCAGGCCGTACCCGCCCCGAACACGAGCGCTTGTAGGAGGAGGTTTGGGATAAGTACCCTTTTTTATTGGTCAAACATTTTTTTTTCTTTGCAATGAAAAAACCGTATAAAATCAAATGGAAAGCACGGTTTATTCTTAATTGAAATCGCGATTCTCACTTAACTTCAACAACCTTTTAGTGATTAAAATTTTCTCATGAAACAAAAATTAAGAATTTCTTACCAAACAAAAATTTCCGTTCCGACATTTCGATTAGATATTTACTTGCTTTGGACTGAAAATTTTTGTTTTACTTTAAGCGATCCAAATTCAAAATAACTTACGTTTTATTGTATTCGGAAGAAGTATTATTTACGGAAGAAATTTTTTTTTGAAATATTGTTAAAGTGCAGTTGAAATAGTACTTCTGTAAAAGCAAAATTCAAGAAATAAAAAACGCAATAGAATCCTGTTGATTATATTATACACATTATTATAAATTGGATTAAAGAGCGAAAAGGAATAAAAATGGAAAGCTAAAATATTAATTCGGTCTTTCCTTTCCCATAATTCTGACCGGGTATAGGACCCGGTACGGTGGCAGGCTGTCCCCTTAAAAAATTGAGCCAGCCGCCGGGCACGTGATAATCCTTCTTTGTTTCAGGATACTTCGCGGGTTGAGTGGCCCAAGCAGAGTGCCTCTTTATGACATAGAGTTATGTAATCAAATTGCATAATTCTATGGCATAAATTGGTCACCGGGGTACTTCTCTTCTGATGGGAAGGCTCATGCAAGTTAATTTGTATGAGTTTTCCACTCAGAAGAAAAATACCTGGCCACTGCAACAAATATGGATTTTGATCCGGTTGGGTGGGTGCGCAGGGGCTCCATCACCACCCGGTTGCCCCTCTCTCATTTGTGGGCCATGAGCCTCTCCGGGTAAGGACGAGGTCACCCTGCTTCCACTTCTTTTTACTGGTTACTCTTGTTCTATGAACAAGTTAGTTGTCCCTGGTGTAGTTACCTACACTTTTTGCGACTTCGGTCGCCTTGTTTTGTTCGACCCCAGAAATTCGTGATTGCGAAATTCTTTGTAGTGGGTCCTTGTGCTGGGGGAATGAACCCGCCCCACGACACCGCAATGCTAGCCTGCCAGCGTATTCACGCATCCCCAGACAAGGGCATTCTCGGCAGATACCGACACCTTCTTCTGCCGAGGCAGCAGACCATCGCTGCAGTCCTTCACGGACTTCTGAATTACTCTTTCACTACAAACAAGAGATTTCAACTGCAAATGTTGAAGATTCAGATGGGTAAGGCACAGATACTGAGAATTTGTCACTGTCCTTGCTCTAAAAAACAATCCGAATGCTGAAACTCCACAGAAGATAAAAAATCAATCAACCACGTGTGAGATTCTTGAATTTTTACCAACTCCTAAGTTTAAAGTTGTAGCGAATGCTCCGCATAAGAAGTCTCTGAATGACAGGGCTCAAGAGGTAACAAAAGATTTGTTTGGTGACAGTGCTACGAATTCCACATCACAGCTTACTGTATCATCGTCAAGAGTAGGAGATGTTCCTGGTAATTCATCCATGATAAAGATTACCACAAAGCACCAAAATCAGCGACAATTAATGGCTGTACATCTGCACAACTTGCAGTTGCTGCAACGCGAAAGCGAACCTCAGTGAAGACTGCTTCTTTGACAGCAGATAAGCTTACGGAATCCAAACCGAAAAGTCACGATCATAAACCTTCTTAGTACTGTCCAGCTTGTAAAGAAGATCGAGTTGATGATATGCGACAATGTCTTACTTGTGGCGTTTGGTATCATTACGTGTGTGTTGGACTCACACCCATCGATAAAATATTTTACTGTCCAGGGAATTCTTGATAAGAAACTCGTTAAATCTGATCTACAATGATCAAAAGTAATTGATGGGATCTCATTATATCTAACATAAGTATTGACAACGTTTTGTATTCATTGAGAGTTGAATGTTTACTTGTTTTTATTAAGGCTTTATTAAGACACAGGGTTCCCAATAAGGCCAAAGTGACATTTTAGATATTTGTGTTCCCAAAAGTGTGATTTTTGTTTCTAAAGCAATTTTGTTTGATTTATTACAAAGTTTAGTAAATAAATATAAGTATTTCAAATTACCAGTTCATTGTTATTATAAACCCGCTAGTTAGATAATAAAAAAGTTAAGGTAGGCCTTTTTTGGGTCACTTACCTTATATATATATATATATATATATATATATATATATATATATATATATATATATATATATATGTATATATATACGAGTATATATATAAATCTGTATGAATATATGTATATATATGTATATATATGTATATATATATATATATATATATATATATATTTATATATATATATACATGTATACATATATATATATATATATATATATAAATACACATATATATGTATATATATATATACAACAACACATGTATATATTTATATGAATTTATATATATATATATATATATATATATATATATATATATATATATATATATATACATATATATATATATATATATATATACATATATATATATATATATATATATATATATATATATATATATATATATATTTATATATACGCACATGTATGCAAGTATATAATGGACCGATACAGTTGGGGCACTATTTGCAGGAAGCGAAGGCTGTAGTAATACGAAAAAAAGATAAATATATATATATATATATATATATATATATATATATATATATATATATATGTGTGTGTGTATATATACAAGAAGATGTCAATGAACGAAACACAGGAAAGAAGGCCAAACTAAGAAAAAGTGGTTATTATATATTATTTTATTGAAAGTGCCCATGCAATTTTTGTAGCTCTTTATTCCTTAACGAGTTCGTTGTACTGCATGTCTCATTCAAACAATATTTGACAGGCATCAAACCCTCCGGCTCAGAATACACTGAAAACATGTATCCCCACTCAAGAGCTGTGTTAGATAGAAATGGGTCTTTCAATGTCTACGATTAAACCACGACCTCAGGTCAGGAATTAGGTGTACCGACCATCGCCGTTTCGTGTGGTTCACCCAGGATTGTCACCAATCACTGGGTGGACGTTGTCTTCCTTCAAACGCAGCTGCCTCTCATATCACATTTGTATCTGTGAAAGTAGGTTTGATGGCCTTCTTTCGCAAAGAGAGCGATGGGTGCATCGCTTGCAATGACCAGCACTGCTAACTCAAAGACTGTCCAATATACAGGTAATATCTTCAGTGCTTCTCATCTTTGCACATCTGCCCGGTGTTTTCGGTACAGCTTCTTGCTGAGAGCCTCGCTCCATACTTCCGATTTGTAGTGTAGCACAGATTGTGCCGCACTAATCAAAAGTCTCCTTCTTGATTAGGTAGGTATCTCTTCTTCGACCATTAGTCGACTGAGTGCTAACATGCTCTTTGCAGCCCTACCTACTATTGCCTAATTTGCTCAAAGAAACTCATCTTTCAATCAAGTAGCTAAAATCTCATTAATCCGTCATACAAGATGCAACAGAAATCAGGGCCAAGGGTGGAATATTTAGCGATATCCGACGTGCCTTCAATCCTTCTTTTATGTCAAAGAGCAGAACCTAGTTCTTCAGGATCTGTATCAAATATTCCGGAACTTGGAAAGGATTTCCTAGCGTTTCCATTGTATTGAACTATCCAGCGAAATTAAGGGCGTTTCTGACGTCAAGTGGCCTAAGTAGCGAAGCCCATCTGTTTGGACGGCGATAAGCCTTTGGTTTTTGGACTGCTTGTAGCAATCGAGCAGCCCGCCTAGACAAACTGCTCGGAAAATCTTTGCAAAGGAAATACCATTTTCATGAAAATAAGAATGCAATAAGTGCGGAACAATTTGATACGCATTTTATTAACATTATTAACATTCTCATTTCTAATCCGCCCTAAACCCCGCCACTAAGATCGCTACCATTTTTAATCAAAAGTTTTCCCAAATCGATAATGGCAAACGCTTTTCTGAAGTAATTGAGCGAAGCGATTGCTAGATCGTTTCGACGAGAATCTGTCATTACCACCATGAAGAGGCTTGTCGAGAAAGGTGGTGAAGACAGGTAACAAACGAGACGAGACTACCGGTGGAGGATGGCAACTGGTTAGTTTGCGCGAGATCTTGAGACACATTCGATTGCACAAGACAGACGATCGTACGGGGATTTGAAAATTGTTGACAACTCGAAATGCATTCAATTGCACAAGGCAGGCGATCGTGTGGAAAATTTGGAAATTGCTGACAACTTGCGATGATTTCGATTGCACAAGACAGAAGATTGTACGGGAAATTTGGAAATTGCTTACAAATTGAGATGCCGTTCTTACAATTTGCGGAGAGTTATCGGTTATTGGACAGTTTTTTTCTTAAGCAAAAAAAATTGAAAGTGTTTTTCGCCTCATAAATTTACATTGACCAAGTCGCAAAGCGCCAGATGCAAGTTACTGTGATTGTATAATTACTGAACGCACTGGATTGTGTCCTATCCAGCATTTATTCTCACAGATGTTCTAAATAACGCGAGTGTGGAAGTTGGGAAAGAGCTTTACACTGGTTCCGTTTTGTACGATGCACATTAAAGTTTTAGAAACTTATATGGGATATTTAAGAGCGTGAAAAGTGTGTTTCAAATATGAAAGTTGTTTTGTTAGTGACTATGTCTGGCGATTCTGATTTCGAGTACTCCGACAATGGTTTTGAAATTCATGATTATTATAATACTGATGATGATTGTGACAGGGATCAAATCGACTCAAAAAAAAATTGATCCGGAATATTTAGAGTATGAGTGTCTTACAGTAGAAGAGGTTAAAAAACTATTGAACAAATTGATTCAACGTTTAAGCAATACTTTAAATATTACACATGCTTATGCTAAGATGTTGCTGCACGAGAAAAAATAGAATATTCATGCCATTTTGGATGGTTTTAAAATCTATTTGAATTAGAATATCGTGCCTATTTAAAATCCATTTGGTCTAGTATATCATGTCTATTTCAAATCTATTTGAATAAGTACATCGTGTCTGTTCAAAATCTATTGATTTAGCATATCATGTAAGTGAGAACATCTTGATGTGAATTTCAATGCGTTTTGCATTATTGTCACTCTGTGTAACATAACAGCAAGTTAAAGTAGCAAATTGCTAAAAAGTTTAAGTAACAGGCTCTTACCCGCTCCAAATACAAGCGCTCGTCAGAGGAGGACTGGATAGGTCTAATTATTCTTATTACTTTTCTAAATTCTTAATAAAAAATTATTTTTTTGATAATAATTTAAATTTAAAAGATTTGATTAGTGATAAATAAATTATTTTTTGTACTTTTTTTTTAAAAAAAAATAAATATTTACAAATTTTTGCATTGTGTTCATAGAGACAAATCTTTCATCAATTGAATTTTTCCCACAACTGCAAGAGAAATGCCTTTTTATAAATTTTGGATGGAAATAAAAAATAGGTAATATAATATCTAAACTTTTTTTTTTTTTTTTAATTGGATCATTTCACCCTTTTCACATCAATTTAATGTAAATCTATACGACAAATTTGCTCTATATTTGAAGCTTTATCTAACGTCGCGCGGATATCGATCACTCTTTCGGATGGCTCCGATAGCTTTTTTAAATTACTTTTTATGGAATTGTTTGCAGCTACAATTCCATAAAAAGTAATTTAAAAAAGCTATCGGAGCCATCCGAAAGAGTGATCGATATCCGCGCGACGTTAGATAAAGCTTCAAATATAGAGCAAATTTGTCGTATAGATTTACATTACATTGATGTGAAAAGGGTGAAATGATCCAATTAAAAAAGTTTAGCTAATACAAGTACTTACAAGAGAAATTTACCTTGAATATAACTTGCAGATACAAAAACATATTGAGTTTGCATAAGTAGAAAAATTAAAAATTAACTCCCTCACCTCTGAGCATGGTGGTCGCCATCACCGGTGTGTATCTAAGTGTGATGGCCTGAGGAGAATTAGTGCACACGTCGAAACCACCTTCTTCTAACATTTTTCTTCTCTAATAATTTTTCAGAAAAATTATTATTCAAAATATGCAACTCATTTATATGTAGCTGCAAACAATTCCATAAAAAGTAATTTAAAAAATATAATATCACTTTCGGTCTTTTCATTTACATGAAATCCTGACCAGATATGAGACCTGGCTGGCCCCTCCACTCATGAGCTAGCCATCGTGTTGGTTCACCCCTTTTTCTTTGTCGTTACAGGTGCTCTCACAGGGAAGACTGGTCTGCCACTTATGTTTCCCATTTATGTTAAAGTATTATGTAATTCCATCATATATAAGAATTTAACATATATCTGAAACGTTCATACTTTTCATTTAGAAGAAAAATTCATGCAAATAATGTTTGTATGATGATAATGGGAAATATCTGGCCACGTCTAGGATGGATCTTGATCCATTGATATTTGGGGGTCATAAGTATATGAATAGTAAAAACGAGATCCTCTCGGGTCTCGCACGCGTTCCCCGGGCCCAGTCTGTCATTTTTATTTTGGTAGTCCATCCCGACGACACCGTCAAACCGAGTCCTACGATCACTTAATTCGTGAATGTGAAATTTTTTGTAGTGGCCCCTTTTACCGGGAAAAAGAACCCGCCCCACGACACCACAATGCTAGCCTGACAGCCAATTCACGCGTCCTCAGACAAGACCAATACTAGCGAAGCACCAGCATCTTCGCTCACCGAGGCAGCAGACCATCGCTGCAGGCCATTACGGGCATTTATTGGCATATGCCCTGCAACTTACTATATGCTCTCACCACTTCCGAGATCACATCAATAGTGAAGCAGCTTGTTTCAAGACCGTACCGTCGAAGAGATAAGTTCCCAGCAGATTCACGATTTTATTCAAGAAAATGTACAATTGATAAATCATAGTATTACTAATAAAGCTCACCGAGTTTCAACTTCAAAGGTATTTTTCGTTGTTGTACTCATAAAGAACTACCTTCATAATTCTTTTTTTTTATTTTTCCGGTCTACAAGTGTCCAATTACACAATTTGTTCGTGTTCTTAGTTTTGCCTACTCTGTCAAGATTTCGCGGAATTTTCGGTGATATTGTGTAATAAATTTACATTGACGAAATTGTAAAGCGCAGGGCGCAAGTTATTGTGATTATATAATTAGTGAGTGCACTGAATTGTGTCCCATCCAGCATCGGTTTTTCTTTACACGGCAGTTCAACGGATTAGTGGCATTACTGCAACATTTATTCTCACAGATGTTCTCAATAACGCGAGTGTGGAAATTGGGAAAGAGTTTTACACTGGTTCCGTACTCTGTCATCGATATTGCAATTTTTATAACGGATATTGTAAGATCTCACCATGACCTTTCATTTGATACCCTTCTTGACCATCTTTGGTGCATAAAATGGTTCAAGTGTTCACATCCTTGTATGGGGATATCCCCCCTTAAAAGCCTTTGAAATTTTATTTCACCACATAAATTTCATCAACTAGAAACTCCTGAGCTTTTCACAAAATTTGATGACGATAGCTTCCACAGTTCCCAAGAAAACTTACTGGGACGCACGATGGGGTTCTTTTAAGAGACTTTAAGGGAGCCGACGCATATAGGGAAGTGATCCTTATTATTTTTTTATTTGATATTTGAGCACCTAGGTGTTCTGCGATATAATACCTTTTAGAGAGTTTACATTTAGTTTAAAAGCTTCGCTTTCATTTAGAATGTTGAAGTAATTTTTGCTTTGCATACACAAAGAAGCACTTAGTAGGGTTTTGGTAGAATCTTTAGAATGAGAAATTTCGACAAGTACATTATCTAATTTGCAAATGACGGTGATGTTCACGCGTACTGAGTCCCTTTGGGAGATCAATTAATAAATTCTTAATCTAAAGATCCTTAATCATATCGTGTGAAACGCTTAAAAATTTAAACGAACATTAGTTACGAGAGTACATGTATCAATTAGGAAAAGATAATTTATTACATTTCCTTCTAGTAGCGTTTACTTTATTTTCAGATTTTACTTTCGATTTGACGATGCTTTGTAACTCTGCACAATGTGCAGCACCTTACGGAGTACCAACGCTTAACTATTGTAGTAGAGACTGAGGGAAGAATCCTTGTGACTTATAAGGAATTTAGTTTCATGAAAACATTCATTAAAAATACTTAAGATTTAATAGTAGTAAATCGAGATCCAGGACGTCAGTTCTTTAACGTTTGATGTTTTATATTGTTCACCGCCCGCAGATACATACCATACCCACATCGTTAAAATGATAATGAGCAATTTAATAGGAAATTCCTTAAAATGGAACATCATCATCACGTGCAACGCGACGATCTGAGGACAGCCAGCGTTTTTCCCACGCATATATGAATATATGTGTTTGCGTCTGAATTTATTTTACATGCAATATGATACCCTTGCTATTGTAGTTAGCACGGGATCGTTTTATTATTCTTTGTGCCACCATCGTGGTTTTTCCTTTCTATTTGCTTTGACCACTTTGCAGGGTATCAAATATCCCTAACTACTTGTGTTGACATTATTTTGCTCCCATCTGGTGCAACAACTGGTATTGCTTCTGTTTTTGGTGATGCTCCTGGCAAAGTAAACTCTTCAACACGATGAAATTCAGGATTTATTCGACAGATTCGAATTTTATTGATGTACAGTGAGGATGTTATTTGCTCTCTGATTCGATTTGAAGGATGCGTTAAGTGATGCTTATTTGAAGATGTAAATGTTTATATGTACATGTTTTGAAATATTCTCCAAGCGATTCACACAAAATATTTGTTCAATTATAATAATGTTGGAATTTTTTAAAATCAAAGTGTTCCTTCCATAATTTCTCTGTTTTCATCTGAAAATTTTGTGGTTGAATTTAAAATGATATTTTAAATTATGGTCAATCGGCTTTCCAGATCTAAGTTGACTATAATCAAATAAATTTTATGGTCGATAATTTTGTTTATTTGATAACCGCAGATCAATCCTCTTTTTCCTTGAATATCCATCGAGCATTGTTTTCTTGGGTGAGCAGGTGCGTTTCAACTACTTTGAGTCATCTTCAGTGTCTAAAGGATGAATGGAAGGAAATGACTTGGTGTGAGATGGTTTAAGCAGATAGGCCCTAGGTTAAGCTAAGTAGACGGATATTCGATTTTTGCCTTTTGAGTTATTGGATGTTTGTTCGTTCTGGTTTGTGTCGTTTCCGTTTGCATCGGCGGGCGTGGTCTAGAATCGAGAAAATTGCATCAGAATTTGTAATAAGTTGTATTATCGTTTTATAAGGGGTGCTACGGTCAGGCTCTTTTCAGCCCCGGATAGCTCCGTCAGAGACGCCGCAGGTGCTACTCGACCGATCTTGGAGCCCAATTCGAACCGCGGAACGAGGTTACAGCTCCCCGGAGAACGATGAGTGGAACTCTACCGAACTGAGATTTTACTCTACCAAATTGAAATTCTCTACAGCACCTGAAAGAAACACTTGAAAAAACCTGAAAACCTTAAGCCTAACTTGACTTAGACGGGCACTTGCTTACTTTGCTGCCAATTTATTGATTCCGTTCTCCGATTTGCTCACGACCGCGGCCAATTTAGCTACCAACACTTCTTCCAATCTCGATCCTGCGTTCGATACATGCATCCACTAACTTTGTTTCCCAACCGACACTCTTCACCGGATGATTTTCACTGATCAAAAGAAGAGTGGAACATCCTTCCATCCCCCTTTTATTAGTTTTCCAATAAACGGCTCATTCTTGTAGGTCGAGGAACTTATAAATTCCACTACATGTGGTCAGCTGTGCATTTTCCACCACGAGAATCGGTGCTTTTACAAGAATCTCACTCGTACTAAACTAGTTTGGGGAAATTTCAGTGAGATTCACTGATAGTTTATCAGTGTGTGTTGTCTTATAAATTTGATATAAATTCATACAATTCCTTTTCTTCAAATGAGCGACGAAAGTTGTTTTTGACTGGATTTGCTTCAAATTCCTGGCCTAATTCGGGAATTTTTGTTGCCATGAATGTCTGATATGAATGAAGAGGTTTTAGCAATGAACGTGGTGTTGTTGGCTTGGCACAAAACTTGGGTGGCTCTTTGGTATTAACTTCTGATGTGCGATGTATATTACGTTCGCGTCTGCGAGCGTTGGTTGTAGATGAGAATTTCATATGACAAAATTGGCATAGTGTTGATGGAACTTCTGTTGTTTCATCATTTCCTCGTTGGCGCTCCCTATCCAAGATTGGGATCAGCTGCTGATTGGTTCCAAAAGCAATTCTTCCTTATCTTCAACTTCCTGTTTGGGCACAATATTTTCATGTAAGAATTGTGTTGGATCCAAATTCGATTTCATAGCAGCTTCTTCCTGAAAATCAGCTTCTTTGTCAATTGGTTCTTTATTGATAATGACCGGCATGAGCATAGACCGTCCAGATACTGGTTTATTTTCCGGACGATTTAGAATTGGTTTGTCTTGCGTGGTTTTATTCGAGGGTTGAAATGACGGAATTTGCTTCTGTTGTGATGGCATATGAGTAACCTGCTGACGCATTGAATTTTTAGCTATTTCCAACCAGTTCTTCTGCTTCATTTGCGCGGCTAAACATCGATTTTTGAAGCTTTGCCATGAGTTCATACAGCTGATACATGAGTGACATATTCGTAACGATAAATGATCCGACTGGTTAACCTTCACGTTGACGCACGCTTAAATTTTCAACGAAAGAAGTTCGTTATTAGCAGCTAGGCTCATCGAAATTGGAACATATTCACTATCCGGGGCCAAGCATAGCAGCAATTTGGCCGTGTCTGGACGAATATATCTTCTTGAATTTCTCTTACACTTCTAATTCTTCACATTTAATCAACGCTGCCTTGGAACGGGAATATAAGAGCTCCTAAACGATGAGCGTTCATAACTTCCCAAACTATTGCTTCCTCACTCCAAGTACACTTCAACTTATTCACTACACGAGCTCTGGGGTGAAATCCACACAATGGTGCTGCACGTACCAAAGATCTTGCCATCCGATCCACAATCGGTCATAAACATTGTTACCGATATGCTGATCGATCGAAGTTTGGCTGGTTGTGTAATCGGAAAGGATGAAGCTTGATGGGGAATTGGTTAATTCATTGTTTCCTTTTACGTATGTTAAATCCACATAATATAAATTCATAATACATAATACATTTTCGTGTACGTTACCTTACGCTTTTCTTTTGTGTATGTTAAGTTCGCATAACACAAATTCATAATACATAATACATTTTTGTGTACGTTACTTTACGCTCTCTGCTCTTGAGGTTTGCGTTTCTTTGCAGCTCATTGTGTAAAGTCGTGCCAAAATCCCTTCGTAGTCGTCGCAAATTTAAAATACTTGGCGTATCAACGATGAGAGCCAAAAAACAAAAACACAGAAAAATTGTAGTGAATACGTAAGTGTAAGTGTCCGTAAAGGACTGCAGCAATGGTCTGCTGCCGCGGCGAGGGATGTTAAAGTTAGCCAAGATCGGCCTTGTCTGGGGACGCGTGGATGCGCTGGTAGGCTAGCCTTGCGGTGTTGTGGGGTGGGTTCATTCCCCCAAACTACAAAAGAATTTCGCATTCACGAATTTCTGGGTTCTCAAAAAAAAAATCAATCGACCAAAGTCGAAAAAAATTGCTTGTTCCAGAGAACAAGTCGAAACAAGCCAAAACAGACCGACTTAGGGTAAATTTGTCATTACCCGACGATTCTCATGGCCAACAAATAAGAGTGGGGCAACTGGATAGTGGTGGTGCCCCCTCGCATCCGCCCAACCAGATCAAGACCCAAAAACGTTGCAGCGGCCACATATTTCCCTTCTGAGTGGAAAACTCATTCAAACATACCCCGCATGGGCCTTCCCATCAGAAAGGAAATATACCAGTGACCAATTTATGTCATAGAGTTTTGCAATTGGATCACACAACCCTATGCTATAAAAAGGCACCTTGACTAGAGGTCACTCAACCCGCGAGAGTCCCTGAAACTAAAAGAAAGTTGGAGCGTGCCCGATGGCTAGCTCATTTTTATGGGAAAAGCTTCCACCGTACCGGGTCCTATACCCTGTCAGAAGGAGCCAAAATGGAAAGACCGACGTTTTTCGTTTAGCAATTCATAATTTATTCAAACAACCGCGCGTATCTTGATTTAACTACATGTATAGGAAAATTATTCATCTACAACAGCTGGTGTAACAGTCAAGTGATGCAACACCGCTAGTACCACTTTAGTATATCACAAATACACATATTAGTTCGTGAAACATTAAGTTTATTCCTACACTTCTAAGTTGATCAGGTAAAAGTGATACTTTCTATTCAGTAAGAAGCGGTTACAGATTCAACAAAAAAAATTCTGATGCGATGTACAATAAAAAAAAATACCATAGTGTATAGGGAAACAACTGACATTTCTTAATATTACTCCACAGTTCTTTCAAGTTAAATTAGCTTGTTTTCTGACCTATGGTAAACAACAGAAGGAAAAGTGTGTGTGTATAATATGTAGACTCCAATTTTGTCTCTAACATTAAAAGCATCAACCACCTGTATAGTTTTCATATGAATATGTTGGTTGTACTGACGAAAATAGAATGTAAACGGTTATTTGGTGGGCAACGGATTACTATGATTTACATTAAAGTGTAACTTTTAACGATATATTTTAACATTTCTCAGGTGCCTCGGAGGTTTTCAGCACACATTAAAATTTCCACAAATAAGTACACCAGCACCCAACTACCGATCTTTGGCAGTGGATTTTTGTTTTCTTAATCCCTTTATGAAACTTAAAACAACTCATTTAATTTGATTCATCTTCCATTAACTTGAATTAATGCTAGGTATTCTGATGTTTTGATGAAATTTCAAATAGTTAAAATTTAAACATTGTTACACGTAACATCCAATTGAAGCAAGGCCAATAAAAAGAATGTACGAAACATTTTTGCACCTTCAAAGCTTTTGTCTGGTCACTGACATACAAAAAATTTTTCCATTTAAAGCATCTAAGCAACCACCACCAATTGCTTCACAAGATATAGAATGTTTAAATCTGAACAAATTCATAAATTTTGTACGTTGTAATTTAAATTTAAAATATGTGAAAACCAAGCATAAAAATGATTTTTCTACGAACCATACCAGCATGCAGAAGAAATAAATTACACATAAACGAAACACATGCTTTAAACTAACTAATAGAACAATATATCGAATAGGAAACAATTTTTGAAACTAATTCAGTGACTTGGGTAATTTATAAAACACACATATATAAATGATGTTATTTACATACATAAATGAAGAGAGTTTATGAAACCGAAGCAAAAAAAAAAGTTATAAGAATTATAATCAAAAGATAAGATTGCATCTGAACTTGCTTGTGTTCCAGATGATTGCGTATACAGTCGATAAGGTCACAAGCTTTAATATTGCCACAACAAATTTCGTGAATTGCTTCCAGTTCTTTAATTGATTTTCCTGTTTTGACAAACGCTTCTGATACTTTACGATTTCTGCCACCATAACAAGTTGTAATTAAATCCGCTACTCAGCAGCTTTCAAAGAATTTAGACAGTTTGCTCCCCGGGTAGAAAACATCAACAAATTTGATCATTCCCATAAGACCTAATCGGATAACAGCTGCCTTGGTGTTGTCTCCAAGTCCCGTATTCTACAGCTGCCATCGCCACGCTCAAGTACTAATACGAGTACTTGGCTCAACTTTGATGGATGATGTAAAAGAGCTTGTTAACATTTTGCTGATGTCCATATAAATTTCAAATCGATGTCATCAGGTAACTTTGCTTCTACCAGAAGTCAATAAACCAGCTGAAGGCGCAACGTCGAAGATACTTCTATTTCATTATCAGAAATGCTTAGGTTCAAAAACCAGCAACAAATTTTATTTACTTCTCTTTTTCCTCTTGCGCTTCTGTTGTGATATTGGTGGTGCGCTATCTGAGGTGGATTTAGGACTCGCAACTTAATGGAAATTGGTGAAAACTGACGAATGTATTTGCAAAGTTTACTTTTAATTTTGTAAGAGAAAGCGTTATGATGATAAGTTTTTAATATTTTTCGCGACAATGTAACTGTTGAAGATGTTAATATAAAACCCAAATGCAAATTAACACGAAGCAAACAATGGGTTTTAGTTCACGATGTCATTAAAATGTAATATCGTCGAAACTTGATGCTTGTGGCTTTTTCAGTTCTTTTTCATCACTTCTTACTACAGAATCTACGCAAACACCACTCTGTTCATTTCAATCGCGATCAATTTACTCCGACCCTACACGCACTCGTATCTAATCACGCAAATATCCACCGTGTATTTTCTAGTTTTTTTTTAAACGTGTCTAATCAAATCTGCATTTGAGAACTAACCGTCATCAATCTTCACGCTGAGACTAGATTATAAGTCAATCGAGGAGTTATCTTCTCATAATTTCGGCAAATTTGCATCAATGTTAGCGCGTCTGATCATCAAAGCAATATCTCAGCATTTCATAAATATAATCATTCCTCGTGTTTGTTTCAAATTGCGCATGGCTTTCTTTGTTCGCGTAGTATCCATCCAAAATCACTAACAAAAACGGGCAAAAGACATTTTCCAGAAAATGCGTTGCTTTGGTTTCCGTGTTCTTGGCTGCTATTGCAGGCTCCATCTAACTAGAGGTAGGCAAGGCACCAGCTCCCCACTCGGGAATGACGTCACAAGTTTCATAACCCAAAATAGAAGATTGACGAGCACCATGAAATATTTGATCGCGATCGCTCCTATTTATCAATTTTTTTGTCTCGCACTTAATCAAGGAACGTATCAAATCACTGAAATAACAATACGTTAATTCTTCCACCAATTCTGCTCATTTTTCCCTACACTTTCGAACTTAGATAAAATACGAACCAATTCAAATTTGAGCTGAACAACAGACTTCAATTACACACACTTCGCGCACTCGACTCCTCTTCTCTAACCGTAAACTTCCCGGCATTGGAAAACCACATTGCTTGTCTCGACGGCCAATGTGTCAACTGTGATTCTTTTCCAATGCGTGCCTAAGGTGAATTTCCATCAGCTGTCCACCCAGCTGAACTTGAATGCATTCCATCATGGAATGCACCGTTGTTCTGCACTAAATCAGTGTTTCCACCTCCAAAATTGCAATGCGAGAATTAAATTTTTAAAACCAAAATCTACCTAAAGTAGGAATATTTTAAATGAAGTAAAGAAATTTAAACGAACCAAGGAAAATTTAAATGAAGTGAAAAAATTTAGATGAAGTAAAGAAATGAAATTTTTAAATAGTAATGAAAATTAAATTTCCTGAGAAATATAATTAAAGGAAAGTGTTTAAATTTACTAACGAGGAAAATTGATATGAAGTTACATTTAATAATAATAATAAGAAGAAAAATTATTCTACAAATTACAATTACAGGGAAAAAAATTACATATTTTATTTTTTTTTAAATCTGCCAATACAATTTTGGATAGGAGATAGGAGGGTTTTCGAGCAGTTTGCTAGTATAACTACTCGATTACCACACAATGACGAATAATTTAGCTATTGTCATTCAGCAATCAATACCTATATCACTCCGTTTTAACTAGACCAATCTCAACAAACCCAGAAAATCTTTATTCAAATTGTTGATTTCTGAAGTTCGAATTCGGAGGATATTTTATCTTCTTATCGGTGGTTGTATATGTGTCTTATAACTGAAACTCCGCCAAAATCACAAACATACCAATTTATGTCAAAATACACAATTGCTCCTGGAGGATTGAAGCCAAAAATACGATAAACCTCAATTTACTTGTCCGCAAGGTGGAACCGCTTCAAGATCGAGGGGTTTTCACTCACTGTTATAGACTTTGTGATATGATTTTGAAGTTGTTTCAAAATGTAGGTATTGGCTCTTTTCAGTTTGATAAATTTTTCAATTCGATGTATAGTGTTTCCAATCTGTATTCAGCTTTCTGCACAGACCAGTACATGTGCGAAAACATTTTCTTTTAAAAACGTTTAATCTTTCCATTACACTAGCATTCTAATTGTACTAGATCTGTCATCTATATGTTAAGGCTGGCTTAACTAAAGTCTTGTAACTCATCTCCTCGACCTTGTGATCAATTTTACTTGGAATGGAAGAGTCCTCGACCGGACATGAACACTTTATGTACTTTACCGAGCATGGTTTTGACATGTTCAGTGTAGTTCAGATACTGATCGAGATAAACACCGAGGTATTGAAAACAGGGTTTGTGTGGGACCCGTTCTAAACTTCACTTACCAGGTATAATGTGGAAATACTTCCGATTGCGTTTCAGGACCCCACTGCCGAACCGCAGCGTTGTCCTTAAAAATTGTCTCGTACTTTTGCACATTGACTTTCATTCGCTAATTATCCATGCAGAGCTGTACACTATTAAACATTTTTTAAGGGATTACTCTGAACTACTGCAGCATTTTGGTTCACCGTATAAATTTTAAGATCATTAGTAGTATTGTATCCGTAGCTTCAGCTGATCAGCTTATTTTCATAGCTTATTTATTTCTGGACTTTTGGCGATTATTTGTAATTTATATCCAACATCTGCAGAGTTTACTTAATTGGGTCTTCTTTTTATGATCATTGTTGCCAGCTAGCTGTTTAACGTTTCGCCAGGTTCTCTCAACGGTAGGAAGCCATCGAACTTCTCCATACTAGCAGTCCTGACGTTATTTTGAGATACATTGTAATGATTTGCTGACTTGATCTCGGAGAGGGACCTGGTATGCAGCAGTATGTCAGCCCCAATCAGACAGTGATAAGCGTCTGAGTTACAGCTCTTTTTCCACGATCTGGTCAGGTGAGGTAATCGAATCTCGCATGTGCAAACATCGCGGAAGTATATCCGTGACCTTGACGGTTCCAAATTTTGACTAAGAAGGTGAGAACAACACCATTTTTAATTGTAGCGCGGGTTGAGGTCACCTGTGTATTATTCCAGCGCAGGTTTAACGCTGCAGTTAAGGCCTGGCCAACATCCATGTAATACAATAAATGCAAAAAATCATTTGCTGATCCTTTACCTTTGAAGAAGCACCAACCCAAATTTATATAATTGCAAGTAATGTGGAAAGTCGTTCGCCTGTGCGTATGCTTTGAAGAGACATCAGAAGCAGCATGCAAAGTCAACGACGTTCAATTGTGAAATGCGTGAAACACCATTTTCTCATCGAATCAGTCTGAACACCCACAGGGTGATATATTCTTATCTTGACATTTATAAATGTGAAGAATGAGACAAGAAATTTTCGTATGCCTAAGGATTGAAATACCATCAGTAGTTACATTCAAACCCATATCTATTTAAATGTAAAGAATATTGAAGATCATATGTTTATTCATATAAGGTATACGAAACGTTACATTTTAATTCCAACATATTTAAATGTGAAGATTGCGGGAAAACATTCAAGTGCTCTCGAGATTTACAAAACATGAGGTTTTGCATGTCAACTCGAATCATTTCGAGTGTAAGGATTGCTTGAAAACGTTTCAACAATCCCATGCCTTTAAAATTCAACAAGCATTATATGCTAGGCCTCAGCTTTATAAATATGAAGAATTTGGAAAAGTTTTTCAGCATTCATACAGTCTAAAAGTCCATCAAGATCTGTATGTAAATTCTGATCTATACAGCTGCACGGAGCTGTGGGAAATCATTTGATCGAATGAAAAAACTGAACCAACATCAGTTAGGGCACAATAGTCTTGCAATGTGTGGGGTGTGGAGTTAGTGCGATTTAGCACCTTAACTCCCTCATATCTGTGAGTACTACAGTACACACCCACTTTCCCGTGGCAGCTTCAGTCAATATACAATTTTGAAATAAATTTTAAGTAATTATTTGGCGGATAGTTGGGAAGCGTAAATCATCCCCGTTCCGGACAGTTCGAAGGAATGCCAGGGTACTATTAGTATGGTTGTCTATTGCGTCAAAAAGTTTCAGTGCTCTATCACGTACGTATTTTTCTACTGTCTCAAGTCTTAGGTCCTTGTATATGCCAGTGTTCCTAATGTACCATGGAATTCTTAGGATCTTTCGAATAGTTATATTTTGGAAGGACTGGAGTGCTTTTTTGTTAGTCTTTGTCGTTTGGTAGAAAGCAGAACTACCATATAGTAACGTCGGTCGTATAATTTTTTTGTAGATGAGCAGTTGATTTTTAAGGCTAAGTTTTTTGGATTTAATGAGTGGGTGTAGTGAAGAGAGAAGTCCAATACAGTGTCCCCGTTTATTTTGTATGTGTTGTTTCCACGTCAGGCTTTTGTCAAATGTAAGTCCAAGGTATTTAACTGTTGGTGCCCAGTCTATTGTTTCATTGTCAACGTTAAGTCTCTGTGGAGTTTACTGTAGTTTTCTTGTGATGAATATGGCCTGTGTTTTATCAGAATTAAGTCTAATCTTCCATTTGCGAAAGTATTCCTATAAAATGTTTATTGATCGTTGCAAGTTTGAGGTGATGGCTCTTGCTTGTCGTGCTGTAACAAATATACAGGTATCATCAGCGTAAAGTGATAATTTTACTTTTGGAGGCAGAGTAGGAAGGTCTGCAGTAAATATATTATATAGGAGGAACTCCAGCATCAATTGGTCTCAGGCTTGAGAGTTGTTTGTCAATTCTGACACGGAATGATCTGCCTTCCAAAAAAGAGCCAATGGTTTGAGTGAGCTGCAGTGGCATAATGAACTGATGCATTTTGAAGATAAGTCCTGCATGGCAGACTTTATCAAAGGCCTTAGCTATGTCAAACATAACTAAACCTGTTGAGTTTCTGCGATTTAAGCCTGTTCCGATGTGTTGGACCACTCTATCTAACTGGAGCTCAGTAGAGTGTTTGGCTTTGAAGCCATATTGTTCTTGCGGTAGAATATCTTTATCAGATATAACCTCATAAAGTCGATGCAGAATCACCCTTTCCGCAATTTTCGAAGCGAAGAGAGGAGACTGATGGGTCTTCAGTTTTGTGGAAATTGTGGGTCCTTTTGAGGTTTCGGGAAGACAATAATAACCGCTGATTTCCATATTTTGGGATACCTTCGCAAACAAAATATCGCATTAATAATGTCAGTAAGTGTTTATAATATCTTATCTGGGGCACAATAGTTCTAAGATGCTCACTTTTAAGGTTTATGAGAGAACATTTACGAAAGTTTCGAGTCTGCGAGTACATGAAGCATTACATTCGAATGCCGATTTACTCGTATATAAATGTGACTAATGCGGTAATTTCTTTTCTAGCCCCAAACACTGTAGACAACATCATAAACTACTAGAATATATTATGATCTCTTAGTTAAAAAGTAAAACAAAACTGAAATTAAAATACGTATAAAATCAAAAAAGGAAAAGAGGTCTTCAATAATAAGTAGACATATATCTAGTTATTTTTTTCTTTTTTCTTGAAAAGTCGTCGGGCTTTGCTTTATTGTCTAAGCAGGAACGCTTACTTTGAGTCATCTTCAATATCTCTTATTTTTTTATTATAAAAAATGTATTATTAAAGTTTGAAATATAAACAAGTTGGGTAAACAGACCTACGCTCATGTCAGAAGGGTTTTGTATTCAATTTACAAAATGCAGTCACCAGATCGAATCAAATCAAGAAACATGTCAAAGACGATTTTATTGGAGAAAATATGAAATACAAAGATCATACTGTTTTTAACAAAGTTGAACGAAATTCGACTTCTGAGGTTTTTGGTTTTGTTAACTCATAAATATCTCCCTTGATAATTATTTCAAATGTCCATTCGCGAGGGTGGAAACACATTTTTCATGTATTTCCCCCCAGTGCCCCCACTGAAGCAAAAACTGACAGTTTAAGAAAAGCTCCCATGAAAACTTTAATTTCATACTCATAACGGCTACGTTTGATGAAATTTTTTTCAGGGGCCACTCTCCTGTACTGTTATCATCGATTAATTGCCAATTTTTTCGAATCCTAAAATGGTTACAAAACCCTTTTGCTAGGAGCTCTCTCCCACCTCCTTGACTTGTTTCACTTATGAGCATTAATTCTAGGTACTCATCATTCATTGAATTGAATCAAGTGTTCAAAGCATGCACCTCAAACGTTGAAGTTGGGAAAAAATAACTCAAAATCATTCAATCTTCGCATTAAAAACAGCCACTATTTTGTTTTACGATTACTGATACCACTAGCTGAACCGATTCTCAAAGATATACATGACACCTATCATTCCTGAAATTTTCATGCAAATCCTAGCAAGACTGTAGTGTCTGAGTCGGTAAAAAGCGCATGTTGTTCCATAGCCATATGTTCCATAGTAATACAGGAAAATTCAAACCGCTATAACTTCGCTAAATATGATTCAATCTTTATGAAACTTTCAGGATAGATTAATCTTATAAATGGACATCTACGTACTGTTAAGATTTTATTCATGAAAACATAAAATCGATAAATCATACTATTACTAACAAAGTTGAGTGAATTGTGACTTCTAACGTATTTGTTGTTGTTGTGCTCACCAAGGCCTACAATCCTAATTTTTTTCAGATTTTTCAGATCACAGGTGTCCAATCGCGAGGGGGGGACACAAATTTTTCTTGTATTTCCCCTCCCTGTGCGCCCCTCGAAGCAAACTTTGCTAAACTAAGACCTGTTTTGAAAAGTTCTCATCAAGACCTTTCATTTGATATCCATATCGGCTACCTTCAATGAAATTTTTTTTCGGGGGGTCACTCTCCTATATGGGGAGACCCCCCTTAAATGCCTTATACAATTTTTTTGTAGTTGAACTTTGAAGAGATCACCACTTTACACCTACACACCAAATTTGATGTTTCTAGCTTAAGTAGTTTCCGAGAAAAAGTGGTGTGACACACGGACGGACGGACGGACGGACAGACGGACAGACTGGTCACGAAAGTAGTAGGGTTTTGTAAAATTATTTTACAAAACCCTAAAAAAGTTGACAATGTAAACAGATCACCAACGTTCAATGAAAGTGTAATAAACAGATCACCAACGTTCAATGAAAGTGTAATAATTCGAAAGAGTAAATTCATCATGACGAAGACGCGTAAAAAATTCCTCAGAACTATTAATCTTGCGTAAAGCCTTTTCCGTTTCAAGTAAGCTGTTTTTTGTATTATCTCATGAGAATCATATTATTAATATTTCTGTGGAGATGGGTTAGCTCGGTACAGTAGGTGATGCCATAGTTTGTTTCCAGTGTTTTTATTAGCGAAGAATATTTCAGTTAGGTTCAGAGTAGCGTATGTGTGGCACCGTGTCGATAATTAAATCGGGAACCTGCTTTTGGATATCGATGACTGGTGATACACTTCATTGAGAAATTTTTGGAACGCCTTTTAAACGGGCACTTGACTTGGTGACTGAAAAATTCTATTTGAACTTAGTCTCCTCGCGTAAGATCGGTGACCAAAACTCTTCGCAGAACCGGCTAGCCTGCAAGTAGCCACCTTAAAGTAGACCAAGGATATCCGAACTAGTTGAACTGTTGAGTACAGTCGGTTGGCATGTTTCGAGACTTCACGTCTTTAACCAATGAGAGGTCGGTTTAGATTTCCTTCGGGGAACCTCTGAGGAACAAGCGAGAAAAATACATCATGACAAATTCGCTCTTCTTTATGTACCAGAGTAAAATTATGATATTCCATATAAATTGCTCGAATTAACTGCCTTGATGATGTATAAACTCTAATCCAATAACAATTAATTTCTGACTAATGTTCAAAAATATTACTTAATTTTTAAAAAATAGTGGCTAGAGTGAATAAATAATACGTTTGTACGCAACAAATGCTAGAAGTAGACGCATTTTTTGACCGATGTAGATAAATTGGCATGACTTTCAAAAATGCATTATCATCGAAATTATAGCAAATAATATCTATGTCCATATTTCAACAACAATGTAACATACTTTTTAGGTGTGTTACTAATTAAACATATTATTTCGTGGATGCTCTATATATATATATATATATATATATATATATATATATATATATATATATACATATATATATATATATATATATATATATATATATATATATATATATATATATATATATATATATATATATATATAAATATATATATATATATATATATATATATATATATATATATATATATATATCTATATATATACACACATATATATAAATATATATATATATATATATATATATATATATATGTATATATATATACATATATATATATATATATATATATATATATATATATATATATATATATATATATATATATATATATATATATGTATATATATATACATATATATATATATATATATATATATATATATATATATATATATATATATATATATATATACTCGTATATCCATATATACGAGTATATTTATGTATATATGTACATATATATATATATATATATATATATATATATATATATATATATATGTATATGTATATATACATACTTACACACACACACACACATATTTATATATATATATATATATATATATATATATATATATATATATATATATATATTTATATATATATATATGTATATATATATATATATATATATATATATATATATATATATATATATATATATATATGTATGTATTTATATCTTCTTCTTTCACAGCCAGCCCATTGCAGTTTAAGCAGTCTTAAGATCATTGAGCCCTCCGGCTCGTCAAACATTTCATACAGCTCATGATTGTATCGAATTCGCCATTGTTCTTCGTCTAGCTTCGCTCCGATTACCCGCCTTACGATCCGTCGCTCAAAGGCATTCAATATATTTGCGGGCCAGGACCCATGTTTCACACCCATAGCATAACACAGGTCCTATCACAGACTCGTATACTTGGAGGTGTGTTTTTCGGTGTATGTAGCTGGTCTTCAAGATCTTCAAAACTGAAAGAAGAATGCATTCTTCGGCGTATTTCGTCTCTTTCACTACCGATTCTCGTTATTTTGGCAACTAGATACACAAATTCGCTCAAATTGTCAATATTGTTTTCGCCAAGTGTGATAACATATTTTGTGTGCTTGAGCCTCGGCTGCATTAGAAGCTCTAAAACCACCTTGATACTCCCCAATAATACTCGTACTGTTGGCGTATGATCCGATTTTATTTTTTAAGATTTTTGAAAATATTTTGTACGCCGTACAAAGTAGTAATATGCCTCTATAATTTTTGCACTGTCGCTTGTCACCTTTTATGTATGTAGGGAATATAATTGATTGACTCCCCTCATTCGGCATATGTTCTTGTTGCCAAATGTGCTGGATGACTTTGTGAATAGTTTCACTCGTATGAACACTGCTGCCACCATATTTGATGAGCTTCACTAGAATTCCAACGATGCCCGGCGTTTGATTATCCTTTTGGACTTTGATGATGGAAAAAATTTCATCCAGAGTTTATGCGGCCAATGGAAACATTCCGGAAATATCTGTAAGCTCCGATGTTTTGAAGCTGTGCATAGAATAAAGAAAGTTCTCGAAATATGGTGCCCATCTTTCCTTAATCTTGGTTTCATCAGCGATGATATTGCCGATGTCATCACGACAGAACGGGGTTTTGGGCTGATAACCACGTTTCAGGCTTTTCACTACTTTGTATGCTTGTCTTTTGTTGTTGCTCGCTAAACTCACATCTAAACTTCTCAATCTGTCGTCACAGTATTTTCTTTTCTTAGTTCTAATTTTCTTATTTGCTACTCTTCTGTGATTTTCATACTGTTCTCTCTTCGTCCTGGTTTTTCTACTTACATATTCTTTGTACCTCATTCTTTTTGTCCAATGCATTCTGGCACTCATCATCGAACCAATCATTCCTCTTGCGACCGGCTTGTGTCCGATCGTCTAATCTGTCACGGTCTAAATAACCACTTTCACTACAATCCAGAGCTCGTTGCTTGTTTTTAACGTTGCGGCTGATAAGATGGGAGGCAGCTAGTTGTCGAGGGTCTCCGTGAAATTTTTGGCCGCAGACGCCATTTGGAGCCTTTCGGTGTCAAATTTTTGTAGCGGGCTGGTCTTCGCCAAATATGCCTTTGACATACGACATCGATAGGTTAATTTGATCAAGTAATGATCTGAGTAACAAATGGCTCCTCGGTATTTACGAACGTCAATTACGCTCGAGGCCCAACGTTGTTGGATCAGAACATGATCGATCTGGTTTTATGTGTTGCTATCCGATGATATCCAGATCATTTTATGAATGCGTCAATGTGGAAAGCAAGTCGAACGTATGACTAGATTTCTGCTACATGTAAAATCGATCAGGCACTAGCCGTTGTCATTTGTTTCACCGTGGAGGCTATATCCTCCATTCGTTCCCCAATGAGATATCTCATTGCCAGCCTTAGCGTTGAAATCACCCAGAACTATTTTTTGTCGTGTGTAGGCAATGGGTCGACTAGTCTTTCCAGGTGATTGTAGAACGTTTTCTCGTTTCTTCGTCCTTTTTTACGGTTGGGGCGAGAACACTAATCAGCCAGATTTCTGAAAAGTTTCGCTTTTTTACGCATCGCACAGAACCGTTCGTTTATTGCCTTGAAATCAAAAACGTGCGATTTGAACTCCCTATCCACAATGAAGGCCCCTCCGAATCCTCGTTTTCCAGTAGGCTTCCTACTTTTGAATATTGTGTGCAATCTCATGTCCTGAATGTCATTTCCAGTTCAGTTCTTTTCCTGGATTGCCAGTATTTCTAAATTATACTAACTGGCCTGTTGTAAAAGGACCTTAACAGCGCCAGGGTAACTGAGTGATCTGACTTTCCAGGATCTAATGCTATAGTCCTTTTTCCGATTGCGAGGTCGTTGCCGTGGGTCCAATCCATTCTGAGGCCCGCATGCATGTTTCGAAACATTTCAGGGTTTTCCAGGGACGAGAAGTAAGCCCGCCGCCCAACCTATTATTACGTCGTTTCCGTTATCAGGCGCGAAAAATTCACCCTCTTACGTCCCCACAAAGGAGGTGTAAGTATAATTTAGGAGCAGAAACGTCTATGTATTTACAGTTATTAGCATTTCCGGGCATTTAATGTCCCATCATTGCGGAACCAGTAAGCCCAATGTGTGACCCCGAGAGCATTTCCTACCATTTAATTGGGTGGTTTGGGATGAGGTATCATAGAAGCTGTCGGCTGGGGAAACAAGGGGGTTCCCTTCTCCTTTCTCAAACGAGCTTGGGACCATCTTCGGTGGAGTTGGCACTATTCTTTAGCATGTATTTATTCAGCAAACAATTTGGGTAGACAGAATTACGCTCATGTCAGAAGGGTTTCATACTTAATCTTTAATATGCAGATATTGAGAATGATTAATTCAGAAAAGCTTTAATGACATGAACAACAAATATATTTTTAATTTAAAAGAACTACAATTTATCTGGCCAACATTTTGCTCTAATATTAGTAAAATTATTGACTATCCTGAATCTTAAATATATTTTATTATAAATCTTATGTAAAAATTGGGAGAAGATTCAATCAAAAGTCAAGTGTCTGGTTCGATGGAAAGTCCATTTGGTAAAAAAATCGTATATGATTGTTGCAATCGGAGGAAATTCAAATAGCAATCGCTTCTGTAAGTTTTATCGAAACTTATAGAACCTACGAATCTTTTAAAGAACGACTTAAGTGGCTGATTTCATTCAATTTAATGATGAAAATGCTAAGTCCTGCTATTATTGACAAAATTCAACGAACTTCAACAGCTGAGTGAAAAGGTCAGAAGTGGTGTCTCTCAAATGTTTTAACATTTTTTTAAGGTCTAGTCTCCTTTATAACGAATGCCCCCATAAAGTCAAGACAGTACCCTTAAACTTCTTAAAGTTTTATGGTGATGTTTGTTAGGTGGACGTAAAAATTTTGTACATTTTCTCTTCCTCTGCCCCGCTCCGCACTGATGGGGTCATTTTAAGGCATACAATATTTCGAAAAATATCATTAAGAACTTTCCAATGACACCCTACTCGACTACCAATAATGAAAAAAAATTGTTAAAGGGTCACCTCCCTATATGGGAAGACCCCCCCTTAAAACTATCTGAAAAAAAGTTCCACCCCAAAAATTTCAAGAAATCGCCACTTCTGATCTTTCTACGGAGTTTCATGGCTGCAACTTCCATAGTTTCGGAGAAAAACGCGTCTAACATACAGACGCACGAACGGACGGACACAGGCTCTATACTTTTTATGATAGTCGCAATTTTCGAATGGCAAACTTCCACCACTATTCAAGGCCATTTAATTCACAGGTCAGTCTTCTATAGCAAATGGTGCCAGTCGTTTAGAAAGTTGGTGGAAATCTTGAAACTAACTTGCTCAAAAACTATAGTATTTATAGCCTGGTGTAAGCGGAAGAATTGTTTGATGATGACTGTCAGAATGTGCTAGATAAATAAAATCAGGCATGTGGAAGTTATGTACTTTGATGTCAATGTCAGGAAAAAGAAGAAAATCAATATAAGTCTCGGATAAGTAGCGAACAAATCATTGGATGCAAGAAACAAATATTTCAAAATAGAGAGGTAGAAATGTGATTCACGATCTTTTAAAGTAATGATAAGTTTACGCTAGATTAGAATAATGGCAGCACTATTGCTCACGAGAACAGGATCAAAGAAAGATGGATGAGATACTTTAAATAAAGTTTTATTCTTACCAACTTTGCTACAATAACTGAACAATCAATGTATCTCAGCTGTCTCCACTAATAAACGTAACGATTAACCAGAGGTCTCCATAATCCTTAAGCTGGCTAAGCTGTAATGAACTGACCATTTCCGTAATTAGGCGAAAGATTGGCACCCCAAAAGGTATTCACTGGGAAACTTGAAGAGCGCAGATGAGTAGGAAAATCAATGAAGCACCAATTTAATTCTGAAAGCCGAACCCTACTATTTTGAAATCAATGGACACGGCTGCTGAGTAGAGACTGCTGTAGGAGGTGCTTCAAACAGGAATTCAAAGCGCAAAAAGTGCTGTAATGCTACGACGATCATTTTTTAAGTTGAATATAAATCTCTATCATTATTATAATTTTCAATGACTTGAGTATCGGAAAAGTTACTGGTTATTTTAAGAAAAATCATAGAAAGTAGGTTCTTAAATGTATTCAATTTTTTGCAAATTTATCGATTAATTCATATGGTTTTCTTTTGATAAAGATTCTTTCTTAAGCAAATCGAGTTGATATATTGATATAGATGAATAAGAAGGCTAACAGTTCACAATGGTTTAAAATGATATTGTGGTATTAAAAGGGACCTTCCTGAAGCTTATTATTAACGCTAGTCCCCCGCATCGGTATAAAAAAACTCCAAATCTATATGATACAAAATAGATAAGAAATATGTGCATGCTCTAAAGCCACAACGTCTTAAAAAATCATTACTAAAAAAATCGCATCTTGAATTCACTGTACCAAACAGATTTATTTCAATCCATTTGAATTTATTTGCTTGTCGAATATAAAAAAACAGTTAATGCTATTTGTAGGTATTGCTAATGAATTTCCAATTGACTTACTCTGAAATACTAGCAGCCAATTCGTATGCAAGACTGGAAAATAATCTACCCTTTAAGGATATTTTATATGGCATTCATAGTTGATAGCTTCCGATCATTGTTACATCACATTGAAAACGAAACTTTTGATTCAATCAAAATCTCTTAAAGTCAGTTCATTCAGGGCCATAATCTCTGACATCCATTCCGAGCAATAACTATAATCGCTTGGGATACTGAAAAAACTTTCAAACTTTCCCGAAAGTACACTTAACTTTAATGACCTGGCCATTGTCTCTGTCACGATTTCAAGCGGTATCTATTCCTTGCCTTTTATCTTTGTATCAAAGAACTCGGCAAATTGTCGGCTATAAAAAATTGAATGTCAATTAAAAAACTCCAATGGCCATCAATTTTTTTTTCCTTTTTTCTTATCCGATCTACCTTGTTTCTTGCAAGGAGCTGTACCACCATCGTTGTAGCAATCATAATCTTTAGACGTTTACAGAGCAGAGTCCTTTTTACGGCCGTTCATTTTTATTTTATGGGCTCACACAAAAGCTCAGCTGCTCAATTGTTTGTTCGGAAAAGGGAGGTTAGGGTGGTGAGTGATAAGAATTTCGAAGAGATTAGACAATGGTAATTGAATGAGGACAACCGATTTCCGATAGGAGGATTATGGCAGCTTCGTAAAATTTTAATTGATAAGATGAACAGTCCTTATCTTCGATTTGTGGGTTTATACTCGTAAGATAATGCATTCTAAATTGTGTTCGATGTGCTTCCTACATCAGACCTACTTAAAAGTTAAAGCCTATTTTATAGGTTCGGGTGTCCTTAGTTTAATCAAAGTATTATTAATATTTAGGGTATTGTAAAATCATTTTACAATACCCTACTAAAACCGCGTCCTGTCTGTCCGTCCGTTCGTCCGTCCGTCCGTGTGTCAAACCACTTTTTCTCGCAAACTACACAAGCTAGAAACATAAGATTTTGTAAGTAGGTGCGAAGTGACGCCCTCTTCAAAGTTTCAACACAAAAAGAAATTTATAAGGTCTTTAAGAGGGGGTCTCCCCATATAGGGGAGTTGCCCCTGAAAAAAGTTTTCATCGCATGTAGGCAATATGGGTATCAAATGGAAGGTCTTAATGAGAACTTTTCAAAACAGGTCTTGAAATAACAAATTTTGCTTTGAGGGGTGCAGGGGAAGGGGAAATGTACGGCAATTTGATCCGAAAAATCTGAAAAAAATCATGAATGTAGGGCTTTATGAATACAACAACAACAAATACATGAGAAGTCGAAATTGACGCAACTTTGTTAGTAATAGTATAATTTATTGATTTTATGTTTTCTTGAAAAAAATCTTAACGGTGCCCTTAAATTTAATAAAATGTAGTACACAGATGACTATTTATAAGTTAATCCCTCCTGAAAGTTTCATAAAGATCGAATTGTATTTAATGAAGTTATAGCGGTTTGAATTTTCCTGTATTCCTATGGAACAATATGCGCTGTATTACTATGGAAACATATGGCTATGGAACAATATGCGCTTTTCCGACTCAGATACTACAGCTTCGCCAGGATTTGCATGAAAATTTCAGGAATGATGGGTATTATGAATTTGTTTCAGAATTGGCTCAGCTAGCGGTATTAGTAATCGTAAAGCAAAATAGTGGCTGTTTTAAATGCGAAGATTGAATAATTTTGAGTTATTTTGCCCCAACTTCAACGTTTAAGGCGCATGCTTTAACACTTGGTTCAATTTAAAGAATGACTGAAGAAGAGTTCCTACAATTAATACTCATAGGTGAAACAAGTCGAGGAGGCAGGAGAGAGCTCCTAGCAAATGGGCTTTGCCCATTTGCTAGGAGCTCTAATGAAGTTATAGCGGTTTGAATTTTCCTGTATTCCTATGGAACAATATGCGCTGTATTACTATGGAAACATATGGCTATGGAACAATATGCGCTTTTCCGACTCAGATACTACAGCTTCGCCAGGATTTGCATGAAAATTTCAGGAATGATGGGTATTATGAATTTGTTTCAGAATTGGCTCAGCTAGCGGTATTAGTAATCGTAAAGCAAAATAGTGGCTGTTTTAAATGCGAAGATTGAATAATTTTGAGTTATTTTGCCCCAACTTCAACGTTTAAGGCGCATGCTTTAACACTTGGTTCAATTTAAAGAATGACTGAAGAAGAGTTCCTACAATTAATACTCATAGGTGAAACAAGTCGAGGAGGCAGGAGAGAGCTCCTAGCAAATGGGCTTTGTAACCATTCTAGGATTCAAAAAAATAGGCCATGAATCGATGATTACAGTACAGGGGAGTGGCCGCTGGAAAAAAAATTTCATCAAAGGTAGCCGATATGAATATCAAATGAAAGTGCTTTATAAGAGCTTTTCAAAACAGTACTCAAACTGACAATTTTTCCTTCACAAGGGCAACAAATACGTTAGAAGTCGAAAGTCGATCAACTTTGTTAATAATAGTACATTTTATAAATTTTGCTTTTTTGTCTATAAAATCAAGATGGGACCCTTAAATTTCGCTAAATCTATAATTTAAGTTTTCTGAAAGTAATTGTATATGGTTCAAAAATTTCACAATAATTGAACCATAAATAGCTTTGTTACAGCCGATTGAATATTTAACAATTACAACAACATTAACACGTGATACTAGGGAGATTCACGCTTGCAACGGACCAAGACACTACAAATATGTAGAAATTTTGATAAAAAATTTAGAAATGGTTTGTTATATTGATGTGTTATCATGACTAATCAAGCGACGGGGTCAAAACACTTGAAACAAAAAGGTGGCGAGTTTAAAATCATAATAACCACAATAATTTTTCGAACTTAATTTATGGAATCTGTATATTAGTCAAGTTTTGATATGCAGAATATGTTGTTTGATTTACTAATTGGTTTACAATACCCTTCTGGCAGGGCATCCTCCTGCTACTTCAACTTGTTTTTATATAACGACTCGCTAACAACGGAATCAACGCTCTGAAAACAAAATGGAGGTGAATTGTGATATAAAATAAACATATTTTGGTTTTTGCAACTCGATTCATGCAATTCATATATGGCTGCAGTTTTGAAATTCACAAGGCATTTGATATACTAATTGTTTAAAAAACCCTTTCTAGCTTAAGCACTCTCCTGCTATTTTGATTTGTTTCACATGAAGACAAGACATGTTTAAAAAAGATTATAGGAGGATAAGAGGTTCTAAACCTGGTTTTCATTCATCACATCGCAGAGAAACTTATTTTGCAACCGTTGGCTATTGCTGGCTGGATCAATATACATACATATATACGTTTGAATAGAACTATTTTTTTAATCTTTCAATTTACAAAACATCCTTCGTATTTTAAATTAACAGCTATATTGTCAAAAACTTGATGGCATATGTAAATTCATCTTTACCAGAAAGATTTGATGTATCTTAATTTTTCATTAAATCCAGTATGTACAATCATACAACATAATCAAATTGGAAAACATTAGTAGAGGTTGACTGATAAAATACCAAAGGTGTTATTTTTTATATTTCAAATTTATAGGTAACCCGAATCAATCAAGCGAAAGAATCCTAGCTTCATTTCAGACGGTATAATGTAGAAGCCATAAAAGGGAATCAGTTTAAGATAATGTTGATTAACAGCCACTATTTTTAAGGGCAACTTCATCATTCGAGGAGAACCTCATTGAAAATTTTTTGAAATGCTTGATAAGACCTAAACTTTTGAAAGAGCACCATTTCTGACCTTTTCCCAAAGCTTGAGCTTTCTAGCTGTTATAGTTTCTTAGAAAACTTATGTGACGTACGGACAGATAGGACGCAAAACTACAAGTAGTACGTCTTTGTAAAATGACATTTGCAAAGCCCCGAAAATTAAAAGAGAGATATTTAAAAAAAACGGACTTTAATTTTGTTCCGAGAGGCGTTTTTTTGTCATTAAATCGAAATTTCTATCAAAACCAAAAATATTTTGACTGAGACGGTTATCTCTTATGAGCATAGGAACATCAATTCCTTTCGGGACCTCGCTTAGAGATAATTAGAGTATCTCATTATCTTGATCGTATGTATTGGCACGCGAGGAGTTGATACGGTCAGTTTCATGATTTGACCGTTCGTTCACCCAGCTGCGATGCGTTCCGATTTTAAACTACAATTAGTACGTATCATATCGAAATGGGATTAAAGACCGTCCAAAGAATCACTCAAAACAAATCTCCTTATCATCAACTGGGTTGAACTAGGACCCTCGACTTAGGGGATGAGTACTCTGACCACTACACTCCAAGTACTACTTTGGTTTCCTTCCTTCCTTAAATGTCCATATCAAAGTAGCAAGAAAGAAAAAATCATAGAGATTTCTGTTTCCTTTTATAAGAGGTTAATTGAAAATATTCTCTCACCATGATACAAAAATGCAATTCAACTACTGTCCAGAAAGAATGCAAATAAGTCAGATTGTCATTATCACCAATTATGACAATTTTATTGAATGCAGCTACGTTTCACTGGCAACTTTCCTATGACTTCAAACAATAAATCTCAAGCTTTATGTTCACTATTTGCTACATTCCCGAAACGTTGCTTATTGCTTTATCTAAAACGTATTTTTTAGAGGTATAGAACTTTAAGTTGGTAGCACGACGTATGGTGTGACAGCTGTCAAGCGTTTTATGATAGTTTGGTTTGCTATTTTATCATGAATAGGATGAAATGGAAGACAACATTCACCGCGTTATTGGTGAGATACGACCTCAATTATTGGTTAGAGTAATCGAAAATTTGACCTCTTGTTTGAATTTTCTCCCCGCTAGTCGTGCCACTAACAATGCCAAAATTATATTTAAATAAAAATGGCAAGAACTATCTTTCAAATAAAATCAATTTGAATCAAGACAATCTATCCGTATTTTATTTCATTTTAAAAGTTCTATACCATAAAAAACACCCTTTACTATATATAAAACAAGATTAAAAAAACTGCAGTTTTCCAATTACCAAAGAATGTTTACATATATTAAAGATGCAAAGGATAAGTAATTTTGACCAAAAACATTTTTAATAACCGGAAAATTTACTAAATTCTCACTAATTCACTTGACTATCTTCATTAACGGGGCATGCCTATGGCCTCAATGGCGGTCGCTAAGGCATGCCTAAACTTGTTCTGTCTAAGATTTGGTTGAGAAAACCCAAATAGGCCCTAATGCCTAAGCACAACTAGAGATGGGTCCTACTGTATCAGTCTGGTACTTTGTCACTGATACATTACTGTACCTGATACACAAAACTGATACAAGCGAAATGTATCAGGTACAAAAAGTATCAACTATCAGTATCTATCGATTGAATCATTAACATGCACATTTGCTTGCTGTTCTGGGTAGGTTGTTGATGTAGCTCTCGCTGCGTTAGCGCTTTGGGTGCATCTTGTGTCTTCGTTCATGTATCATGTTGTGTATATTATGAAGCCATGGAACTGATACCGTGCATTTGATGTGAATTGTGTTGGGGAATGGGATTATCAATTTTAATAATGCTATTTATTCTTGACGGAGTGTTTCAAGAGTTGCAGGATAATTATTTAATCGTTGAGTAGGCATGCTGGTAAAAGTGTTAACTTCTTTTTCTTGAGGCGAGTATAGACATAAACGCAATTAAAAAAGCCTAGCTAAAAGTTTGATATTTTTACTAGAAACAAACTCCTTTAAAGATTCTATTTATATGAAAATTTATCTTCTGAGTCTGACTCCAATAGATATTTTTTATTTAGGTACGAAATTAAGCCTTTCTTTCTGGTATTTTTGTCGCAGCTATGAAATAAGGTTTTTATGTTTTTTTTTTTAATTTGATTCGGTACACACAGCGGTGACATTCAAAGGTTTTGTAGAAGTTTGCTCTAATATTTCTTATTATATTTTAAGAAGTTTTTATTTGAAAACCAATATCGATTCACTGAAAGTAATAACTTTGCATTTAAAGCAAGTTAATATATATGAATTGATTCGATAACAAGGGTTTTGGTGAGCAAAAGGTAACGAAGGATGAAAAAATATATCTAGAGAGCTCTTGAAAGTTTGTATGTAACATCACAAGATAGACATGACTTTAATCTTAATTTTGGGCAAATTAAACATTAAAGTCGTCGTCGCTGTAGCACTACAGTCCCTCTCAGGCCTTGGAGACTTAAAGTGGTCAGAAATTTTTCATGAGGGACTGTCACATGCGCATAATCTTTTCTATTTAAAAAAAACCTGAAACTAGAAAATTCCAATCATTTATCGATTTCAACGATCCTGGTCATCTTAAGCAAAAGTGTGTTATTATAGTAAACAATAAATTATAGTAAATAAAGAACAACATAAATAGCTCAAAAAAAATTTTATAAAAGTGTGAATTTCTTACAAACATAATAACATTCAAATAAAACAAATTCTTATTTAAAAGAAAAACTAGTGTGACACAAGTAACTTAATAATCATAAATATTATGGAAGCACAGTTAGGTGTCATTGTATTTAAAAAAAAACTAACATTTTTACTTTGTCTGCCGATAATCTGGAACGACGCTCATTTAAATTATTTCCTGTTTTAGAGAAAACGCGCTCACAAGGAACAGAAGTGCTAATAGTACAAAATTTTTCCCGCACAATTTTACTTAAATTTGGAAAGTTATAGCTTCGCTCCTTCCACCATTTTAATGGGTCTTCGCGTTCTAATAAGAGTGGTTCTTCAAGATAACGTTGAACTTCAGTTATGGCTCTTGAATGAAATGTTCCAGTAGAGTTGTAGCTTAAGGCTCTCCTTTTGAAATTTGTTAGAAACGATGCGGTTGGGTTTCAAGCTGGCGGTGATGTGTTCACTATTGATTGTAGACTTTCATTATGACTCAAATAGTTTTTTTCGACTTGATCGCTTTCCTGTTCAATACGTTTGCAAACTAAATCAATTAAAACATCTTTTGTCCTCTCCATAGCTTCAATATAAGTGAAGGCTGCATTTTTGTATCTAGGATCCAAAAACGTAGAAATAGTGAGAAACGAATTCTTTTCCAGGTCTGCAAAACGGTTTAATAGGCCATCCTTCAGATTGTGCACCAATTGACGACAGATAACATTATTGTATAGGTCATTAACTTCCATTGCTTCATAAGTGGTAAGAAGCCCGTCAACATAAATTATGATCGAAGATGCAGACGTGTATTTTTCCCCACTGATTATATCGGTGGGTTCCATCATAGGCCTTAAAGTGTCCCTGATTTTCGGCAAAATGGACCACCTCTCCGCATTCAATGTCACCAATTCTTTGTTAAGGAGTGCAACAGTTGTCCTTACAGATGTTTCCAGCTCTAAAAATCGATTGAGCATATCATAAGATGAATTTCATCTTGTGGCAACATCCTGTATTAATTTTTTAGGCTCAAACCCATTTTGTTTTTGGACTTCAAATAGCTTTCTTGTCGACTGACTGCTATGTTTAAAATGTGACACAATTGCTTTGATTTTTTTCAAGAGTGTCACCATTGCAAGGTCTTTTTCAACTGCAGTTTTGACAACTAAATTGATGGTATGAGCAAAGCATCCAAAATACTCCCACTTTAAATGGTGTTTGACTGCTCTTGTAATATTTGCCGCGTTGTCTGAAATGCAAAGCAAAATTTTTTCTTGCAATCCCCATTCCAACGCTATCCTTTTAAGCTCGGTTGCCAGATTTTCACTGGTATGAGCAATTGGAAAAGAAGTGCATGCTAAGACATTCGACTTCAGCTCAAAGTTCGAGCTTATGTAATGTGATGTAACAGCCAGAAAACTTTCAACATTGATTGAAGTCCAACAGTCCGTCGTCAGTATTACGGATGATATCTCAGACTTATTGTTAATGTACAATTGCTTTAAATTATTTAAAGCTTCTTCATAAGCCGCAGGTATAAGTGTTTTGGAAATAGTTTTCCTAGTAGTTCAACACATGAAATGCCTCCCGTAGACCTTCATCCTCTACAACACTAAACGGTTGTAAATCCTTGTAAAATATTTTCAGCACAGAGCTGTCGATTTTTTTCTTCTGCGTTGCGGATATCTTAGGCCTTAAAAATGAAGAAGCCGTTGGTTGGTTATTTATCCTTGTAGTTGCTGTAGTTGACTCGTCACGCTGACATACATTTAAAATAGAATTATCTTCATTTGGAACCGTTCTAACTTTTGCCCCTGGCTGTGCAACTGTCTTCAGAAGTTGAACTTTGGGGAATGCTTTCTTTCCAAATGTTTTTTTCAAGTTTGTAGAAGAATGCTTATAACTAAGCTTACACTTACATAGGTTGCAAATCGCGAATTGACTGCCCACATCGACATTAAAAAATTCCAACCTTCGGACGTTTTCTTTTTCTCCATTTCAAATTTTTAATCACTTACACAATTTGTACCTAGTCTTTTTTTTCACTTACACAATTTGTAGTCTTTCTGAATCAATCAAACAGATGTTATCATAACACTAATTGCGTGCGGAGATGACACTTTTCTGAAAAGAACCAAATCCATCATCCACATAATCGCTAACATAAACATAAACCCACCTACTATGCTGTTGATGTTGAGTTGATTCACACTACAGTATAGACCAAAATAATGTATCAGATGCGAAAAGTATCAGGTACAAAAAGTATCAGATAAAAGTATTAGGTACAATCATGCATCAGTATCAGATTGTATCTGATACAGAAATTTGATGTAACAACCCATCTCTAAGCACAACGTCTATAGATACTGATGGAGCTTTCCACATTAGTTCCATAACAGGTCCCAAACAGAAAAAAATTTAAAGTAAAAACTCAAAAAACACTAAAAAATCTTAGTGAGAACGTATCATTTAACGAATCATCGTTAAAAGCGATGGTTTTGCGATACTTTTACGATAATTTTGCGATAGTTTTGTGAAAGCTTTGCGATGTGTATGATAGTTTGATGGTAGTTTAATGATACGCTTAGGATGGTTTTACGATAAGTAGATATGTTTTCCAATAGCTACTGTCAGTAATTGAAAAATTAAAATATGTTACCACACCATTAAAATTAATCGATTCATCGATGAATATGATCACCAGCCTGAATACAAAAACTGTAAGGTGGAAAAATTCAAAAGCGTAGCAGGATCAGGATCATATAGGAGCCCGAAGACTGCCCACTATTGGGGCAAGCATCAAACATTGTTTTAAGTGAAAAACTCCTCAAAAGAAAATGGAAAACGAAGCTAAAGCTGGCGAAAAAAATAAAACTATAAATAGTGACAAGCAATAAAGAATTGGGAAAAATAGTCAAAGAAACAAAAAGTGAACTAAAGCTGAGCATTCTTTCATTAGAAGAAATCCTGAAAAAGTTCGTTAACGATACCAACAAATCAAAGATATCAAAGCTGGAAGATAAAATTCATATGAACGATTTAACGTTGACGATCAAAGAAGTGAAAAAAAAACTTTTCCCGACACAGACCAAATAAGAAGCACTGGAGGTTTCAACAAGAGTGCAAATTATACACTGTCCTTGAAGTGATGACTGATGCAATGGATCATAAAAATTTGACCAACCAGATGGATTGCAAAGGTTCAAACAAAAATGATCCAGGTACATTATCTCTCAAAAATGAATCAGCACAAGGACTAAATAATTTGAATACATATTTTCTTCTTCTTCTTCTTAGCACTACAACCCCTCTCGGGCCTTCGCTTCCTGCAAATAGCACCTCCAACTGTCTCGGTTCATTGACTGCGTCCTCCAATTTCGAAATCCGAGCAGCGATGAGCTGTCTTCCTTGACCGATTCAGACCAGCGCTTCCTCGGTTTCCCCAATGGTCTCCAACCTTCAGTTCACCCAACGAATACCTCTTTGGGTATCCGTTGTGCGTCCATACGATTCATGTGCCCAGCCCATTGCAGCCTCCGCAGTCCTACAATCATTGAGATGTACTAGTCGTCAAAAATTTCATACAGCTCATGGTTGTATCGAGTTCGCCATTGGTCCCCGTCTAGCTTCGCTCTGATTATTTGCCTCAGGACCCGTCGCTCAAAGGCGTTCAATATATTTGCGGATGCTTGATTTAGAGTCCATATTTCACACCCATAGCATGATATCGGTTTTATCACACTTGGGGCTTTGTTCCACAGTGTATGCAGCTGGTCTTCAAGATCGCCAAAACTGAATAAAATAGCTGTATTCTTCGGCGAATTTCGTCTCTTTCATTACCCGTTTTCGTGATTTTGGCTCCTGAATACACAAATTCACTAACATTCTCAATACTGTATCTGCGAAGTGCGATATTTTGTGTATTTGGGGTATTTTTCCTCGGCTGCATCATGAGCTTTGTTTTATTTTCATTGATTTGTAGCCCTACTAGTTTTGCTTCGCTGTCAAGTTTCAGGAAAAGTTCTTTGGCAGTTGTTAATGACTTTGACAAAATGGTCATGTCATCCGCATAGGCTACTACTTGGCTCGGCTTGTATAGCAATGTACCTCGCGGATCGGCAGGTAGCTTCCTTATAACGTACTCCAGAGCCAAATTGAATAGCAATGGGGCTAGCTCATCTCCCTGCTTTAGTCCGGTATTTGTGTCAAAGGCATTGGTGAGTTGGTTATTGATGCAATCCTGGGAGGTCGTTGACGTCATTGTCATTTTGATAAGATGGCCTAATTTCCCTGGGATGTCAAAGCAAAACTGTATTTGGTACAGTACGTTACGATCAATACTGTCGTATGCTTGCTTAAAGTCAACGAAAATTTGGTGTACGTCTATAATGATCTCTCAGCATTTTTCAAGTACCTGCTTGACTGTGAAAAATTGGTCTGTTGTCGATCATCGTGCCCTAAAATCACCTTGATACTCCCCAATAATACTGCTGGCATATGATTCGGTTTTATTTTTTTCAGATTTTAAAAAATATTTTGTACGCCGTACAATGTAGTAATATGCCTCTATAATTTTCGCGCTGCAGCTTGTCAACATTTTTGTGGATAGGGATAATACTTTATTGGCTCCACTCTTTTGGCATATGTTCTTGTTGCCAAAATATACTGGATGACTTTGTGAATAGCTTTATGAGCACTACTGCCACCATATTTGATGAGCTCCACTGGAATCACACAAACTTCATCCAGAGTTTATGCGGCCAATGGAAACTCTCCGCCAACAACTTTTGACTCCGATGTTCTGGAGCTCTGTGAAGGATTAAGAAGGTTCTTAAAATATGATGCCCATCTTTCCTTGATCTTGATGTCATCACGACAGAGCGTGGTTTTGGGCTGATAACTACGTTTCAGGCTTTTCACTACTTTGTCTGCTTGTTTTGTGTTGATGCTCGCGAGGCTTACATCTATACTCGTTACTCTCTTCGTTCTGGTTTTACTACCTACGTTTCCTTTGTACGCCTGATTCTTTTTTCTAACGCATTCTGGCACTCATTGTCGATTGAATCTTTCTTCTTGCAACGGGCTTGATGTCCAATTGTCTGTTTTGCCACGGTCCTGATAGTAGCTTTCACTTCCATCCAGAGCTCGTTGCTTGTCTTTAACGGTGCGTTTGATAAGATGGGCGCCAGCTGGTTGTCGAGGGTGTCCGTGAAATTTTCGGCCACAGATGCCGTTTGGACCCTTCCGATGTCAAATTTTTGTAGCGGGCTGGTCTTCACCAAATATGCCTCTGACATACGACATCGATAGGTTCATTAGATCAAGTAATGATCTGTGTTACAATTGGCTCCTATGTATGTATAGATGTCAAGTACGCTCGAGGCCCAACTTTGTCGGATCAGAACATGATCGATCAGGTTTTGTGTGCTGCTATCCAGTGATACCCAGGTCATTTTATGAATGCGTCGATGTGGAAACCAAGTCGAACCTATGACTTGATTTCTGCTACATGCAAAGGCAATCAGGCGCTAGCCATTGTCATTTGTTTCATCATAGAGGCTTTATCCTCCATTCTTTCCCCGATGAGATAACACATTGCCAACTTCGGTGCTTAAATCACCTAGAATTATTTTTGTGTCGTTCGTAGGCAATGAGTCAAACAGCGTTTTCATGTGATTGTAGAATGTTTCCTTTGCTTCTGTCGGGGCTTGAACATTAATCAACCAGATTTTGAAGAATTTTGCTTTTATACGGATCGCACACATTTTATACGGATCGCACGTGCGATTTGAACTCCCTATCTACAATAAAGGCCACTGCGAATCCTCTTTTTCCAGTAGGCTTCCGACTTTTGAATATTATGTTCGTTTTCATATCTTAAATATCATAACCAGTCCAGTTCGTTCCGTGAATTGCCAGTATTTTTAATTTATAATTACTGGCCCGTTGTAAAAGGTCCCTAACAGCGCGAGGGTAATTGAGTGATATGACATTCCAGGACCCAATGCTATAATCCTTTTTTCGTTTGCGAGATCGTTGCCTTGAGTCCAATTTATTGCGAGGCCCAGCTGCAGGTTTCGAAACATTTTAGGGTTTTCCAGGGACGGGTAGTTTGCCCGTCGACCAACCTACCTTCCAACAGTATGGTTATTACGTCAATTCCGTTATCATTCGCCTTCACCCTCTTACGTTCCCACAAAGAAGCTGTCAGTAGGATTTCGAAGCAGAGCTGTATATATATTTACAGTTATTAGGATTTCTCGGCATTTAATGTCGCATTATTCGGGAACCAGTAAACCCAATGTGCGACCCCGAGAGCATTTACTACCATTTAATTAGGGGTTTGGGATGAGGAATCATGGAAACTATGGGTTGGGGAAACAAGGGGTTCCCTCCTCCTGTTTCAAAAGGGCTTGGAACCATCTACGGCAGAGCTAATACAAATCTAAAGATCAAAAATGCGAAGAAAATAGCAATCAGGGATCCTCAAGAAAAAAAAAAAATAGAAATCAGGCCTTTTTGTTGAAGGGTATGGACTCTGGAGGGGACATGGTCGGTCTCCATTAAGTGCTTAAAGAAGCTGCACTAGCAACTGAATTTGTTATAGTAAAGAATTTTACAAAAGAGATCGACTGTCGAGAAAATGAAGCTCCACATTATTTGATATCAATTTCTAATGAATGTAGTTTAAGTAAAAATCCATCCATTATTGCTCTACATCTATGAGACTATCAAAAGTGTAATCTCATGCTTCTCACTGGAACTTATTTCAATTCATGGAAGCCAATGAGGTTTTTAGGTTATGGTTTCGTAAGAAATAATAGAAAAAATAGTGATGGGGGAGGTGCGGCTTAGAGTAAGGAGACTTTATTGTTTTCAACACATTGATGAATGCGAGCTCAAAAACTTAGAATTCTTTTAAGTGTCGATTATCAAAATTCTACGGCAAGTTGGGGATATCCTCTTCATTATCTTAGCCTAGGCAGGAAGAGGAAACGTTCTCAGACTCAGGGAGCAGCTAACCTCCTTGTTTGAAATACTCGGATTGAACAGGCTGCATAATTATTCTATACTTACCGGTAATCTTGATGCTCGGCATACATCATGGCTGATCATCAAAAATAATCCAAGAAGTGTATTCCTGAAATCGTGGATAACAGAGAATCAAATTGAATACAGGTGAATCTATATGTAATATGGTTCCCATTATAACCTAAGACAAGTTCATACATGGACCTTTGCATTGCTGATGCAATACTTGAATTCGATTTAATAATCTGCAACGGATATTTTGGGTGCTTCCTTATGATAACAACCATTTTACCATTGTAATCAAAGTAAATCAGTACAGAGATGATGTTTTTATCATTCCAGTTTAAAACGAAAGTCATCGGCTTAATTTCACAAAAACAGATTAGAAAAAGTTTAACAAGAAGTTTAATCGATAATGCCAGACGCAATATCTACCTTCAGATAAAGGTTACTCTTGTCCAATAGTTCCTGATGAAAGGAATCTAACTAACGATGAAATAGTGTATTTGAATTTGCCAGAGCTAAAAAGCTGCCATTGGAAACCATTCAGTACGTAGTTCTCAAAGTTAAACATCGAAACAATGGGGAATCATATTAAACACAAGTCATCACACGATTGCATATTGTTCAATAACATGTTGAAAAATTGTTATTTCCCAAATGAGTGGAAAAAGTCCAAGGTATTTCTAATTTTGAAAAAGGAAAGGAATATTTGAGCCGTAAACGCTAACAACAAATCAAATTGCTGCCTAAAATTAGCAAGGCATTTGAAGTGATACTCTCGATATGAGCTAACACCGTTGCGAGTTTGGTTTTCGTGCCAGGCATTCGACCATATATGCGATAAAAAAAGTAACGTCGGACATCTGTTGGAAACTAACTAATTGAGAATGAAGTCAATTTTTTTTGATTTGATATCCGCATACTTTTTCTTTTTTTTCATGAAAAATCGTTAGACCTTGCTTTGTTGTGTGAGCAGACGCATTTGGACGCTAAAACGGAGCTGCTCACACAACAGGGTCATACACCGAGGATGACTCAAAGGAGTTGAAATGCGCCTGCTTATGCAACAAAACGAGGTCCGGTGGTTTTCAGGAAAAAAAATTGAGAATGTTTTGGAGCGTGTCTTATTGATTTGAAGTAAGCCTTCGATGTGGTTTGGTTAGATGGACTTATTATTAAGCTGTTTCAGGAAAAGCTTCCAAAGCACCTTCTCGCTCTGATGTGTGATATGTTATATGGAAAACTGTTTCTTGCAATTGATGGAAAGTCTTCAATGGTCTACAACGAGAGTAGTTACTGCACCTCTATTCTGCAGAATCATCCGCAAAGTACTGAACGGCTTTGAGTTTAACGTATCACCGATGCGATCGTTAGTGGCGTTTGCTGAGGACCCGATAATTTTTACGGCAGACCAAAAGGCATCAGTCGTTCAAAGGAACCTTCAGAAAATATTCAATGATGTGCAAGCCTACATAGACAATTAGCTAATGAAATAATTTTGTTTCGGATAACGCGGTGGTTGGCCAGTCAAGACCTGAAACGTTATTGAAACAATTTCTATATTATGGCTGGTGAAGGTAATTCAGAACAAGTTCCACATGAATCCTGTGTTTGATACCTCAGTGCTTACCTCGATGATTAATTGTGGATCATGGACATTTTAAAATGATGCTCGGTAAAACACGTTAAATGAGTGGTCTGTGTAGTCTAGTGGTTAGAGCATGAACGCATAAGCCGAAGGTCCCAGGTTCAAATCTCGTTGGGAGCAACGAGATTTATTTCAGGTGGTTTTTCGGACAGACTACGAGTGTTCACTTAGTGGTGTTATGTACTGATTTAATCAGATCATATCATAGCTGAGCAGGCACACGGGAGCATGATACTGACCAAACCAACTTCCGAAAAAGTCAATACGGTCATGAAAATGAGACACTCTAACTATCTCTAAGCGAAGGACCGAGAGGGGCTGCAGTGCTACAAAGAAGAACACGTAAAGTATTCATGTAAATTTGATGCCTCATTTATTCTAGAAACAATGATCAAAAGTCAAAATTATCTGTTACTAGGCTCTGATTATACCAATTTTGACAATTTGGTATAATCTGAGCGCTAGCATAATCAAAAAGCTACTCGTTTTCGAAGAAAATGTCTGGGGAGATTTTGTTGGTCTATACAGAAAGCCTGAGGTGGATTAGAAATACAATATTAAATATCGAATTATAAAATTTATCAAACTGCTAAAGTGATGAGAGTCGATAAATTCATCTTAAAGCTTGATCATAATAATATTGTAAAATCGGTAATTGTAAGTAACAGTCCAAGACAATCTACATGCAAGACACTGCAGTAGAATACTACAAAGAATATACACTAGCATATACAAAACGAACTTCAATTAGGGCCATAAAATATTAAGACATATTCAGAAAAAAAATTTACAGAAAACCCACTAACAGTGACAAAGGCTGACAAAGGATACACAACGGTGATACTGAAAATAACGGACTACGTACAAAAAAACAACAGACTTCATTAACACCAACGGATAGGAACTAACGAACATAGACCCCACTAATGAGTTCCAAGTTGACTTACGTTCTGCAATTATACTGTCTCCATTTATCCTTCATCTTAATGCTAAGCACCGCTTGTATATAAACCCGAATCCATCCGCATCACACCTTAAAACACAGCCTAAGCTTCACAAACCCAATATCCCTATCCAACCTGTTGTCAATTACCGCCAAGCTCCTATATACCAATTAGCACAGTACTTGGCAAATGTACTGGCTGATGGCATGCACCTTGATGGCAAATGCACATTAAAGAACAGCCGTGATCTAATGAACTCAACCACCTCTCTAACATTCACTGACACTTGTTGACTTTTATCACTAGACATCACCAACCACTAAACATCTATACCCGTCGGTAAAACAATGACCATGTTAAAAAAAAAACTAGCCACAACTGTTCATACCATACACACAACACAGGCCCCACTCCATCCCCCCCACCAAAAACTTCAATGAACTAAGCAACATTTACTATATAGCAAGTTATAACGGAAACAAACAATCTGACATTGACAAATTCATCACACAATACAAAAAAAAAACCGGAACGCCAACCAACTGAAACGCAGATGAACGAACAACAGTCAATCTCGCTAACATACGTAGTCAAATATATATACAAACTAACAAACTTCCTTAAGAAATATAAACTGAATTTAAAATTAACTAGTTGAAGTAGCAGAATGATGCTCCTGCCAGAAGGGTATTGTAAACCAATTAGTAAATCAAACAACATATTCTGCATATCAAAACTTGACTAATATACAGATTCCATAAATTAAGTTCGAAAAATTATTATGGTTATTATGATTTTAAACTCGCCACCTTTTTGTTTCAAGTGTTTTGACCCCGTCGCTTGGTTAGTCATGATAACACTTCAATATAACAAACCATTTCTAAATTTTTTATCAAAATTTCTACATATTTGTAGTGTCTTGGTCCGTTGCAAGCGTGTATCTCCCTAGTATCACATGTTAATGTTGTTGTAATTGTTAAATATTCAATCGGCTGTAACTTAGCTGTTTATGGTTCAATTATTGTGAAATTTTTGAACCATATACAATTACTTTCAGAAAACTTAAATTATAGATTTAGCGAAATTTAAGGGTCCCATCTTGATTTTATAGACAAAAAAGCAAAATTTATAAAATGTACTATTATTAACAAAGTTGATCAACTTTCGACTTCTAAGGTATTTGTTGCCCTTGTGAAGGAAAAATTGTCAGTTTGAGTACTGTTTTGAAAAGCTCTTATAAAGCACTTTCATTTGAGATTCATATCGGCTACCTTTGATGAAATTTTTTTTTTCAGCGGCCACTCCCATGTACTGTAATCATCGATTCATGGCTTATTTTTTCGAATCCTAGAATGGTTACAAGCCTCCTCGACTTGTTTCACCTATGAGTATTAATTGTAGGAACTCTTCTTCAGTCATTCTTGAATCAAGTGTTAAAAGCATGCGCTTTAAACGCTGAAGTTGGGGCAAAATAACTCAAAAATATTCAATCTTCGCATTTAAAACAGCCACTATTTGGCTTTACGATTACTAATACCGCTAGCTGAGCCAATTCTGAAACAAATTCATAATACCTAATATTCCTGAAATTTGCATGCAAATCCTAGCAAAGCTGTAGTATCTGAATCGTAAAAAGCGCATATTGTTTCATAGCCATATGTTTCCATAGTAATACAGCGTATATTATTCCATAGAAATACAGGAAAATTCAAACCGCTATAACTTCATTAAATACAATTCGATCTTTATGAAACTTTCAGGACGGATTAACTTATAAATAGTCATCTGCGTACTAAATTTTATTAAATTTATGTTTCTAGCTTGTGTAATTTGCGAGAAAAAGTGGTGTGACACACGGACGGACGGACGGACAGATTTTAGTAGAGTATTGCAAAATGATTTTACAATACCCTAAAAACATTGATAACAAACTCCTACCAAAACCGAATGACACATCAATATACGACAACAACGACATATGCAAATTGACATGTAAGGACGGCGGCATTGTATACATAGAAAGGATCACACGAAAACTAACGACAATATTCGAGTACAAAGAGCACTGGCGATCTTTCTATAGTCGCATAGGAAACGTTGACCCATCAACATCTCCCGCAATTTATAATTATAAATTCGAAAAATTGGTAGTGTAAGGAGTAGATAGTAAAGAATAGTGATACAGGAGAGAAGTAGAGGAAGGATATAGAGTATGGGAAGAAGGAGACAGCAGATAGGAAGAGAAGGAAGTAAAAGACAGAGGGAGATAGAAAATAGGAGATAGAGCATAGAGTGAGAAAGCAGATAGAGTGATAAAAGATGATAGAGTAAGAAAGAATATAGAGTGAATAAGAAGACAGAGTGATAAGGAAGATCGTGTGAGAAAGTAGATAGAGTGAGAAAGAAAATACAGTGAGACATGAGATAGAGAGAGGCTGAAGAAAGAGAGAAATAAAAAATAGAGTGAGACGGAAGACACAAAGAGATAAAGTGAGATAAAAGATAGAAGTTATAAAAAGAGAAGAATACAAGGGACTCCGGGTCACGTTCATTGGCAGCTGTTAACGACCACATCAAAATATTGGTATCCTCAGCAAAAGCTACCACTTGGATTGATTTGTGTGATAACATACTTTTTGTATCGACAGGTAGCTTTCTGATGGCATATACCGGACCCAAATTGAATACCTTTGGGTCAGCTCATTTCCCTGCTTTAGTCCGATATTTGTGTGAAACGCATTGGTGAGTTGGTTATTGATCCCGACTTGGTAGGTTATCGATATCACCCTTATTTTGGTAAGACGGACTAATGTGGCAAAGTGAAGCATTATTTGATGCAATACGTTACGAGGAATACTGCCTTATGCTTGCTTAAAGTCAATGAAAATTTGGTGCACGTCTAAGTTGAGCTCCCAACATTTTCCAAGTGCCTATTCGACTGTAAGTAATTATTCTATCATCGATCTACCAGCTCTAAAACCACCATGATACTCCGCAATAACTTTTTAAGATGATGATTTTTGTATGCCGTGGAAAGTAATGTTATGGCTTTATATTTTTCAGACTGTAGCTTGTCAAATTTTTGAATAGGGAATATAATTGATTGGCTTCACTCATTTGGTATATGTTCTAGTTGCCAAATGTGCTGGATGATTTTAGGGATGGCTTTTTAAACACCGCTGCCACCTTATTTGATGAGGTCCCCACTATTGGGTTTTGATAGTGGCTGTGTGGAGGATTAAGTAGGTTGTTGAAATGTGATACCCATCTTAACTTAATATTGGTCTCATCAGCGATGATGTTGCCGATGTCATCACGACAGATCGTGGTTTCGGGCTAATAACCACGCTTGTCTTGTGTTGCTGCTCGTTAGACTTATGTCGATACTTCTCGACCAGTTGATCATAGCATTTTCTTTTCTTATTTCTAATGATAATTTTCGTAACTCCTCTGAGATTTTCATATTGTTCTCTTTTTTTGCCCTGGTTTCCTGCCTGGTTATTGCTTGTAAGCCTGCTTCTTATTTTGAACGTATTTTGGCAATCATCATTGAACCAATCATTACCTTTGCGCCGGGTTTGATGTCCGATTGTTTGTTCTGCCAACTTCTCAATTGCTGCTTTCATTCTGCTCAAAGCTAGTCATGTATCCGGTAATTGAAAACCCTATAAAAAATAACATTTCTGTTGAAGATTTACTGCAAACGTTGCATTTACCTCATTCAGGAAAATGCAACGTGAAGATTTCGGAAACGACACATATCCGACCACAGACATAGCGTCAGCAAAAATCATATATTTAAACTTCTCGCATACATGACGTCGCCCCCAGTCAATCTATGTAATTTCCGTAAACGACGGTAACGCGAGTGAAATAATAAAGTAATAATTGTTTTCCTGTTAAAAGTGTGTTTCATTCAACTTCTGTGGAATTAATTATTTTTTTTTATGCTCGCCCACGCCTCGCTACGAAACTGGCGCAGTCGGTAAACGCGATTACGAAAAGATCCGTTATTATTGATTGAAAGTAATCGAAATAAGTGTAAATCACTGTATTGCAAAGCCCTAGGCAGAATCTTAAAGAGATTTGCCTCTGATCTCAATTGTGAGTCAGCTAATAATTATTATTAGCACGAAAGTTCCAAATCGTGAAATAATATAATAATTTTCTTTGTGGGATCAATTAAGCCTAAAACGATCCTTAAACCAATGAGGGAGGCTGCTCATGTTCCCAAAACTAAACCAAAATAATCAAAACTGAAATGAAAACAAGTGTTGAAAATAAGTGACGATAAACAAAACAGAATCTGAATTAAGTGCAAAAGAAGTGAAAAATAATCAAAATAATAAGTGACTTGAGTGAATGAACAATAAGAAAAGATTTCTGGTTTTCTGTGATCGACGTAACATCAAGATAGACGACATGGAAGAACAAGTGCAACAATTGCAACACGTCAACTAGCGGAGGCCTTGAGACGATTACAACTAGAAAAAGAAGCGGCAGACACAAAAATACGTGAAAATATAATGAAGGAAATCCGATACATGGCAAATTTCACTGGCACATCCGACGTTACAATAAAGAGTTTTATCGCCAGCAAAGAATATTACCTCGGAGGAATAGCTAATGAGGAAGCAAAAAAGCAGCCACACGGATAATCTTCTATGAAAAAATTCAGGGCGAAGCAAAGGAAGGAATAATCAACATGGAAGGAACGGACAATTGGGAGGAAATTAAACAAGCCTTAAAGCAGTTATATCGACCAGACACGGAACCCGCAGAGATCTACAGGAGGATTTGCAATCTTAAAGTCAATAATGTAAGTGATCTTGTTTACAATATACAAAAAATTAAAATCTAAGCAGATGAATTAAAATTATATCATAAAAATTCTTTACATGTAGATTTGAGTAGCGTAAATTCCTTGCTAGTAAATACAGTAAAGGAGATGACGCAAGGAATACTTTATGAAAAAATTTATGAGCATCAAAACATTAATACGCTATTAGATATAATGAGAGAAAGGAGATTCGAAGATTCCTACATTAGACCAGAATTTCGAATTAAATATTATAAAGATAGACAAAAATTTTCTAAATATGATCCTAATTTGCCTCTTCTTAATTCGAATGATCGCATGAACCACCGACATAATTCCGACGTACAAATTCACAATAAACCACTACCTGACAATACAAATAATTTTCAGAAACAACAACAGACAAAAACTCATTTCCAAGAACAACACAAAAATTACAATCGAAATTTTGAAAGTTCTAGCTGTCAACCCAAAGTAGTGAATCATTTTGATAGTAATTACCAAAATTCTGGTAGACGGAATTTTGAAAATCAATCAGCTGCCTCCAATAATTATAAACCACAAAATTATTCATCTGGAAGTGGACGAAATTTTCGCTCACAAAAACAACCTTATGTCGAACTCATGGAGGTAGAAAACATTCAGGGTTCTCAAAAATTTACCGGAGGAGAAAATTCTAATGAAAATATAAAAGGTGACTTTAACGAGAGTCCAGAGGTTAATTATATGGGAAAAAATGAAGCATTTTTTTCTCAACTAGCCTCGGAAAATTTACCCTTAATAAAAATTAGTATTAATAACCACCAATTTACAGCCTTAGTGGACACAGGATCCTCGTTTAGTCTTATCGAATAGTCCATAAAAATTTTTCCTAAAACAAAAATCAACCCAATCCCGTTTTTTACAGTCACGGGAAAAGACTTTTTTGAATTTGAAGTTCACACCCCACCACCATCTGAGTTTAAAGCTCCAAACAATGCTTTGAAGAGATGTAAAGTGAAACCTTTAAATCGGAGAAAATATGAATTTATCATTGGAATTGACCTCCTGAACAATTTAGGTACGCTTATCGACTTCGAAAAAAAAAACAATTACCCTTAATGAACAATGTATTAAATTTCTTTTCATGAAATTTCTTATCTGGAAACACCACTACCAGATTTCTTTAATCGATTAAAATTAGATCACCTAAATGCTGAAGAAAGCAGAGAACTATTCAAGGTTCTTAAAAAGTTTGAGGGCATATTTTTCAAGGATGGCGACAAATTAACGAGTACCCCTACAATTGAACACCAAATTAAGACAAGTACGGACCAGCAAATCAACGCGAAGTTGTACCGATACCCTCCTAAACATAAATATGAGGTCCACAAACAAATTGCGGAAATGGAAGAACAAGGTATCATCCAGAGAAGCAACTCTAGGTACTCCAGCCCATTGATTGTTGTTCCTAAAAAATTAGATAATTCTGGTGTGAAAAAATATCGATTAGTCGTAGACTACAGAAGATAAAATGAAATAACAGTTGACGACAAGTTTCCCTTGCCTAATATCGAATCAATTTTAGATAAATTAGGTATGGCCTAGTATTTGTCAACCATTGACCTAGCCAAGGTTTATCACCAAATACTGGTGAGTAAAGAAGACCGCCACAAAACAGTATTTGTAACCCCTCACGGCTTATATGAATTTGTAAGGATGCCGTTTGGGTTGAAAAATGCCCCGGCAACTTTTCAGCGAACAGTGAACGACGTCTTCCGTGACTTCATCAATAAAAGTTGCGTAGTGTATCTTGATGATGTACTCATATTTAGCACATCCCTTCAAGAACACATTAAATCATTAACTCAAATATTTAAAACTTTAGAAAAACACCAGTTAAAGGTTTAAGTCGACAAATACTCTTTTATGCAAAAAGAGACATAATTCTTGGGCCATATTATTACTCCTGACGGCGTTAAACCAAACCCTGAAAAAGTACGTACAATTCAAAATTTACATCTCCCAAAGTCAAAAAAGGAGCTAAAAAGTTTTTTGGGAGCAACTGGATATTATCGAAAATTTATCAGAGACTATACAAAAGTTGCACAGCCTCTAATGAAATACCTCAAGAAGGATGTTAGAGTCAACACTAAAGATCCCAATTAGATTGAAGCCTTCGAAAAACTGAAGACTTTAATCAGCTCGAACCCTGTGCTTTGGTTTCCTGAGTTTGACAAACAGTTCCAGCTAACAACAGATGCGTCCCAATACGCAATAGGTGCGGTCCTATTGCAGAATGGACACACGGTTTGTTTTGCTTCACGTACCTTAAACTGCCATGAACAAAACTACTCAGCGATTGATAAGGAATTTTTAGCTATCATGTGGTCCGTGAATTACTTCAGACCTTACTTATATGGGAACAAATTCATCATCTTTACAGACCATCAGCCTATAAAATATTTACAAACTAAATATAAAGGGAAGGATTTATCCCCACGCCATCAGCGATGGCTACTAAAATTGGGTGAATATCAATTCATCAGAGAACATTTAAAAGGAAAAGAAAACAGAGTTGCTGATTTCTTAAGTAGGATTAAACACCCTGAAACTGATGAGGTTGATTCACAAAAAGACAGTAACGAAGTTCATTCATATTCTGACTTAGGAATATTTAATATGGATAATGGTGAAAGTTCAGATTTGGCTACAATTCACTCTGCCGAAGAAGAAATTTTGGATCATATTCCTATAAAGAACGAGATCATAAATAAATATAAAACACAATTTATTCTAACAAATAATAAAACGGTTGAGCTGGAAACTATTCATGGCAAAAGAATAATATACCTATCTGAACACGATTTCGAAAATTTAAGTAATATCTTCAAATCATATGTGAAGGCGGGTAAAATAGGCATTTACACTGAGTTGGATGATCATAAATATAACTTTGTCCAACAAAAGATTCGAGAACTTTTCTCCAACGACAGCCAAATAAGATTTTTTAGATGTTCCTTGCGGGCAAAAGACATTGCCACAGAAACTGAAGCTATTAAACAAGTATCATTCTACCATGTAAGAGAAAGCCTTCACTCCGGAATACAAGAGTCATATTCAACCCTTAAGAAAAAAATTTATTTTCCAAAACTACTAGAAATAATAACCATCGTAATCGGCCAGTGCGAAATATGCCAACGGGTGAAGTACGACAGACGTCCTATTAAACCTAAATTCAAACTCACTGAGACTCCATCAAACATTAATGAGATTGTACATATGGATATATTTATAATAATGAAAAATAGCTTCTTGACAATTATTGATAAATTTTCTAAATTTGCGGCAGCCTATCACCTCCCAGATAGAAATCATGTCACAATCATAGAAAAATTGGAAGATCACTTTGCAAAAATTGGAAAGCCGAAGAAAATAATAGCTGGAAATGAATTCAGTGGAGTCCTAGTAAAAGACTTCTTACAATCTGAAGACATTACCTTGCATTTAACGAAGCCTAATAGCCATACGGGAATAGCTGATGTTGAAAGGCTATACAATAGTCTTTTAGAAAAATTTAGAACTCTAACGATCGACAAAACAAAAATTTCTCTCAAGAATACCATTCAACGAACAATAAAAAAATTATAACGAGAGATACCATTCAACTATAAAATGCACACCTAAAGAAGTACAGTTTGGACAGGTTAATGTGGAGAAAGTAAAAACAAATATCGAAGAAACGAAAAACAAATATTTAGATAAATTAAATGAAACAAGAGAAGATTATGAGGAAACTCGTTCGACAGGATTGATAAAAAATTAAGCTGCAAGACTTAAACATCTGCCTAAATACAGGAAAACAAAGTTAGACAACATCCACCCAACAAATATTTAAAAAGGAGCTTAAGTATTCGGATAAAAGTAAAGAAATAGATTTTGTTTGTAAACCTGCAGCCATAAAAAATCAAATAATACTGAAAAGGGTGAACGTTTTAATGAAGGCCAGGAATTAGTCCTAGAAAACGCAATTCAGAAAGGACCTAAAAATGAAGTTCTAGTTTCCAAATTCAATTTAAATATAACACGAGACGACATCCAAACACTGAAAGATTTAAACTGGTTAAACGATAACATAATAAATTTTTACCTCAGATTAATAGCCGAACGTAGTGAAATACACAGTTCTGGAAACATGCCAAAAATTTATGCTATGAACACATTCTTCCTACCCCGGTACTGGAAGCAGGGTATATTGCAGTCCGCAAATGGACAAGGCGAGTTAATCTATTCACTCTCGATATAATATTGGTTCCAGTACACTTTCAAAAGAACCACTGGTGCTTAGCTGCAATAAATATCAAAAATAATCCCATAAAATACTACGATTCACTGGGTAACCATAATCCCATTGCCCTAACTATCTTAGAAAATTATCTAATCGAAGAATCACTTGACAAATTAAATCAAACTTCAAATACGGGTGAATTTATAAAAGAACATGTAAAGAATATTCCAAAACAAACTAACGGAAGTGACTGTGGAGTGTTTAGTTGTATGTTTGCTATATTAGTAGAAACCAAGAATTTAACTTTTCGCAGGAAAAAATGCCTTATTTTAGACAGAAAATGATAATAGAAATAGTACAAGCAAAACTTCTTTAAATAAATTACAGATCCTAATCGCGGTATTCGTCTGTATTTTTGCATTTGTTCAGTCAACCACTGGGACACTTTTACTGAATCCATTAGTGACAAAAAACGGATACACAACGATAAATTTAGGACAAACTGAATTAATAATGACAAACAGGACGATTTTACATATCATCAACATTGACGAGATTAAGTCAACAATAAACACAGTTGAAGATAACTTGAAAAAACTAGGAATCATTAACGTCCCTTTCATTCAGAATGAAATAGAAAACCTACATGCAAAATTATCTGCTATAAATCCCACGAATAGACAAAGAAGAGGACTTATTAACTTAGTAGGGACAGCACAAAAATTTCTTTTCGGCACAATGAATGATGAAGATCGTCAAGTCATATTTGATCATTTAGAAACAATTAAAGGAAACCAGAAAGAAGAAATTACAAATTTAAACAAACAAATAAATTCTTTTCTTAATGATTCCATTACAACTTTAAAGCATATTATTGAATCAGATAGAAATAGGATAAATAAAACGTACCAAGAGACGACTGAAAATGAAAAGAATATTATTAAACATCAGGTAAAATTGGACCAAATTTTCAAAATTGAAATGTTAAAGGACAAATTAAATCAATTGATAGACAATGTAGGAGTGATCAGACATGGCATTATCCATCCTAGCTTATTGACTGCAAACGAAATTAAAGAAACAAAACTCGACTTTTACAAACTAAAACACGTACGAACTGGACTCTTGAAACATGACGATGATACGATTATTCTTGCGATGAAAATTCCAGACTCTTGTAAACTTATTGATTATAAAGTAATTATAGCAATGTCTAATGAAGACAATCTCGAAATCGTCCTTAAAGACCAATTTGTTATTGAAATGAATTCAACTAGATACCATTATGATGGAGAAACTTTGTATTTAGATGAACTTAAACCCTTAAATAATTGTATTACGGATAACAATTGTAAATTGACCAAAAATATAGAAACGGAAATAAGAAAAATAGACGAAAATACAATAATATGTAAAAACTTAAAAAGTGAAGTAATTATCAACTATTGCGATGATAGAAAAGTAACATTAAATGGAAATTACTTGTTAGTCATAAATAATTGTACTGTAAAAATTTTAAACAAAACGTTCAGTAACAATAATGAAAAATTTGTAGATAGATACTTTTACATGGATGATGAAACCTATAATTTTACAAAAAAATAAGCTTTGAAGACATAGTTTTGAAAAATATAGAAAATGTAAAACACATAAACCATTTGAAAATACATACGAATATAAATTATATCACTTTTGCAATCATTTCTATCATTTTAATAAATTTGGCTTTATGGATGTTTGTGAATTTCAAAAGAAACAAAAGCATGTTAAAATCATTTAAAAATGTAAAAGAAAAAATTGAAAACATTTATAGAATTCAGGAGGATTCTCATTCAAAGGGGGGAGAAGTCATGTATCCGGTAATTGAAAACCCTATAAAAAATAACATTTCTGTTGAAGATTTACTGCAAACGTTGCATTTACCTCATTCAGGAAAATGCAACGTGAAGATTTCGGAAACGACACATGTCTGACCGCAGACAAAGCGTCAGCAAAAATCATCTATTTAAAATTCTCGCATACATGACGTCGCCCCCAGTCAATCTATGTAATTTCCGTAAACGACGGTAACGCAAGTGAAATAATAAAGTAATAATTGTTTTCCTGTTAAAAGTGTGTCGTCATAATTTTTTTTTGATTTTGTGATTAGAAATCGCACTTTGACCATCAATCACTCACCGTATTCGTCTGATATGGTTCCCTGTGATTTCTCCCTATTCGGAAAATTGCATTTGGTCATGAAAGGAAAACGGTTTGCGTCCATAGAGGCATCCAAAAGGCTTGTACCGACATCCTGAAGGACATTCCGGTCAATGACCAGAAACACTCTTTCGAAAAGCTTTTGGATCGCGCAAAACAGTGTATCGAGGCGCGAGGAGAACATTTTGATTTAATAAACTTGAGTTTATCGTTTCTTTTCTAGCTCAGTCACGTTTATTTTGGAATGCACCATATATATATATATATATATATATATATATATATATATATATATATATATATATATATATATATATATATACACATATATATATATATATACATATATATATATATATATATATATATATATATATATATATATGTATGTATGTTTATATATATATACATATATATATATATATATATATATATATATATATATATATATATATATATATATATTGTCGCGTGTTTTGGTTCGCGGCCAATAATTTAATGTTCCGGGACAGTGAAAACGCAATGTCTTTTAAATTAAATTAAAAGAGTTTATTTAATTTGTCAAAAATGCGCAATCACTTCACTAACAATTTAACAACTTTAATTTTCACTATTATAATTCAACCTTCTATTTGTCCATAAATTTCTATCCCAATTGTCTACTTAAAATGACTTCACACTCAAACAATCAATATCGCCTGTACTTCGCGTATCGCAGTTTTCTATCGCGGTTGTAATGAATGATGATCCCCCCATTCATTCAGCTCGTCTTTATATAGGGTCTGTAGTCATTCAACCCAGTTCTCGTACATTGGCGAATTCGCGGGAACATTCGAGCGACTGCAAATGAATGGAGCAGTGACTCACTTTCAGATGTTGATGCTTGGTGGGTTCTCGTGGTTTCGAGTAAATTCGTGTTCTTCATTGTTGTGAAAACAATTGCGACAGTAGCTCGCAAAATTATTTGCACATGTAACAATATATACATATATATATATATATATATATATATATATATATATATATATATATATATATATATATATAGTATTTTTTTTTTCCGATTCGTAGAGAATCTGCTACAATTTGTATTTGATAAGAATAAGAAGAAGGAAATAACTTGTTTCCGAAACACGTGTCCGCCCGTGTTTTAATAAATATTGGCGTTTTACGGAAAACATTAGGGTTTTTATTTATTCATTTAACATTTGATATTGTTTGGCTAATTTTTAATTGAATATTGTTTAAATTTAGAGCACCATGTGAGCCATAAAGTTTTTTAAGTACTTTAATATTTGAAACTTGCTTGATATTTTTATAAAATTTATAACTATAACATCAATAAAGCGCATTTTAATTTGAATATAAAATCGTTTTATGATAATTTTACAATTATGTTTTGATTTTTTTATGAGAATTTTATGGTAGTTATATTATCGTTTTATGATTTTTTAATAAAAAGTCAGTTTGCTGGGCTACCATTTTCTTTATTTAACAAAAAATTCCAGTTAAGGCTGTGATTGGCTTGCCTAAACTGTTTCTAATTTAGGTAGTGGCAAGGCTGGCCTAAACAGTTCCCAATTTTTGGCAGTAAGGTGGCAGGCTTTAATGTTTTCTGATTTAGGTGGTGATAAATATAAATTTTTTTAAGTGAAAAAAAAACAAGCGAATTAACCTTACATTCTTGATAAGATTTTAAATATTTACAATTTTTTTCTTGAAAAGCCGTCGGGCCTTGCTGTATTGTGTGAGCAGACGCATTTCAACTTTTTTGAGTTATCTTCAGTGTCTGATTCAAAGGAGTCGAAACAGATCTACACACACAACAAAGCAAGGCCTGACGATTTTCCAAGAAAAAGGAGAGTTTGCCTGCGGATATCAAATAAATAAAATAATTGATTGAAATTAAAAATCAATTTAGGCGGTAATAGGGCGTGCTTAAGCAATTTCCAGTCCAGACTGTGGTAGGGCTTGCTCATAGTATACTCAACTAGTAACCACACTCCATCAACCCTCCGGAAAAATTCGAACACAAGCCGAACAGAGAGCCATAAATCTTCGGTAGCAGGTAGGTAGGTAAATGCTGATGCGAGGATTGGCGCGAATATAAACATATGCTTCGATGAGAGATTTCAGGATTACCATATCTCAAAAAATCAATAACTTTGCAGAAAAACAAATTCGTTCCATGCAATCTTTTAGTTTTTTATTAGGATGTGGCAGCACTCCCATGTTCTGAAATGCGTAAAAGAACACGTGGGTCGGAAATTTTATTTGCATTTTGCTTTGTTTCTTGAGCGCGCCAAACATGGGATCAGCTCTCATGCCCCGGATCAGCTGACGTGCCCCGTAGAAAATTCAAAAAGTGTGCAACACAGGGTAAATGAAAGGTGTGGGTACTAGTTGAGTATACTATGGGCTTGCCTAAAGAGTTAGCAGTTTAGGCAGTGATATGGCTTGTCTAAACTGTTGCTAAACAGATTTTTTTTTCTGGAAAAGTCATTGGATCTTGCTGGGAAAGTTTTAAATAAATAAATATAGAATACTCTTCTTACGAATTCCTACGCAATTTCCTCGGTACTAGACCACACTCTCCAACGGAAATAGAAGTGAGATAAACCAGAACAAACGGACATCCAACAATCAAAAAACCTAATATCCCTCTACATGACCTAATTTAGTATTTACCTGCTTAATCCATCTTACCCCTTCCATACATCCTTTAGAGTTCGGCCACATTGCGATTTTCTTGTCCTAACCAGCAATTTTTAGACGCAAATACGAACACACTGCGACAAGGTTTGCAAAGGAACTTCAGGCATGCGTAGAACTAATATACTCATTTGAAGGTATGTCTTTGCCAGGAACACATGCGCTAACTCATTTGTGCGCTATGCAAGAAACTTCCGTGATCGTCAGCGTCAAATATTCAAATGATGTGCGCCTGCGCGAGTATCACAAAAACTACCTACTAAACTGGTTTTAGGAAAAATTGCAAATTCCTGCGACTGCCGACCTGGACAAAATTGTCGAAAATCGCAGTGTGCGGGCTTACATTTCCATGTGTAACTTGCGACAGAAGTGCGACTATATAGGCGTAGTCTGATGCATCCCTAAGACACTGAAGATTACTTAAAGGAGTCGAACCACGTCTGCTTCATTAAAGAAACGAAGTTCTTCAAAAAAAGAGAATTGGTCTGCGGATATAAAACAAACAAATGAAAATTTTTTGTTGTAAAATCGATAAAAATAAAATTTGTTGGTATAAAATGGCTATTATATGTAGAAGACTAGAAGACGAGACTTTAAAGCTTTGAATACTTTCGAATCCGCATATGATGAGGTATTGATCACAGTTTCTGAAGTCAGGCATGTTTAATGCGGGAGTAATGGGCCCTTAATGCGGCATGCCTAAATTGAGTCCAAATATTTCACTACACATTATTTGTGCCAGGGTGATGTTGTTGAGTTTGTACATCCGCATATGTATATGAAGATGACTCAAAGGAGTCGAAACGTGTCTGCTTACACAACATAGCAAGGCCCGACGATTTTTCAGAAAAAAAAGAGAATTGGCCTGCGGATGTCCAATAAACGAAATAATTGACTTATACATGTGTACATATATGTTTATCGAGTATGTGGATATTCTAGAAAAATATGAAAGCTGGTGGTATTTTGTAAGGTGAAAAGAATGTTAAGTATTATCAACAAATTTGTACCTTTTGTGTCGATTTCGCAAAGGGAATGTTTGGTGTCTAGCAGCTGTTTGGGTAAGCATCACCTCCACCTAAAGTAGGAAGCGTTTAGGCAAACCCTACCGCTGCCTAAATTAGGAACCATTTAGGCAGGCTCCATCACTGCATAAATTAGGAAGTGTAGAGGCAACCACCATCGCCTTCTAAAGTAGAGCTTTTTAGGCAAGCCCCATCACTGCCGAAATTAAGCCCCATCATTGTTTAAATTAGGAGCTGTTTAGGCAAGGCCCATAATTTCCTAATTTGGGCAGTGATGGGATAATGCGTTGCGTTTGGCATTATGGTTAATATGAAACCCACATTAGGGCCTAATCCCTGTTTAGGCATCCCTAATTAGGGCTTAATCACTGCCTAGATTGAATTTCTATTGGGGCATATGCCCTTCTCTTACATGTTAACAAGAAGGAGAATATTTGAATTAGAGCACATTATCTTTCTTTGAACTCTTCCAATAGGTCAAATATCCTTAGTTACGAACATTTTCTGTTTCTATGAGACATCCTCTCCAATCGTGACCATAAGAATATGCCTTTTTGATGTGCAAATTTCCTTTCGAAGAACATACGAGGTGTGACAATTAAGTAATGAGACTGCTTTTATTATTGTGGTAAACCTGTGACCTTGAAATCCTCTTCCCCTTACCCGGCATTCCCTCTCTATTGGTATATTTATCATAGCTCTAGCTTCTTGAGTTCGTCTGCTGTGTCGTGTTGAGTAGGCGTGTGTTGGTGGTGCTCGTCACGAAAATGGAGAAACAAAATCAAGAGCAACGCGCCGCGATAAAATTTTGCGCCAGATTGGGCGAAACAGCTTCGAAAACGTACGCGAAAATTGTAAAAGTGCATGGTGATAGTGCTCTTAGTCGTGCCCAGATGTTTCGATGGCATAAAGAGTTTAAGGAGGGGCGTGGAAGACGAGGCGCGGAGCGGGAGACAAGTTGAGGTGCGGACTGATGTGAATGCACAGCATGTGCGCGTCTTAATCCGTGAAGATTGGCGTTTAATAGTTCGAATGTTGGCCTCGAAACTGGATACAAGCCGCGAAATAGTCAGACAAATTTTATCCGACAATTTTGGGATGAAAAAGTTGTGCGCGAAGATGGTTCCAAAGAACTTTTCTGAGGATCCCTCAGCGTGTCCCAGTATTTGGCCTCTAAATGGATCGCCTTGTTGCAACAGGCACCTTATTTGCCCGATATGTCACCCGGTGATTTTTTTTTTGTTCCCTAGAAAAAAATCGGTGGTCTAAAGATCCCATTTTCCCATGAAAAGTTGGAAAGCAAAAAGACTAGCGAACAGCCTCAAACTAACTTTTGATGAAAGATGTCCTTCCAGACAACATTAAGGTGGGGCACATGTTCATGGGATGAAAAAATTTTCTTCCTCGTGGCATGCAATCTACAGTTAGGTTTCCCATTGAGGGCAAATTCTCAGCGGTGGCGTTGTGGGTATTCAAAATTCAGTATGATGTTGATGATAACTATTTGCATAGAATGAGAAAGTTAGTTAGTTTGTATTGTTGTTTCCATAAAAAATCAAGTCAATATTTGAAGTCAGTTATTATTTCCATAAATAATAATTGATATTACCAATTATCACTTGATCAATATAAGCATACCTTTTCTCTTTATATTTAAGAAATATCTAATGATTTTTCTCTTTATATCATTTCATTATTATATTATGGCTATTTTGTAAAAAAATGTCTCTTCTGCTGTTTTTAGATTATAAATTTGCTCTTTCTAGGACCCTCCCTCTTTGCGATTTAGTTTTTATCCTAAAGAAGGTGAAACTGATTTATCATCTCTGATAAATAGTACATTAACTTAATGGTATTTTGAAGTTTGTGTTTTTTTTTGCTGAAGGATTTTATATTGATTAGATTAATGTAAGAGAGAAAGAGCAAAAAGTTACTGAATGGAACGACAAATGTCCTAAAAATTGGAAGCTAATATAACTAATATAACTCTTATAATATAATATAACTCTTATAGTAACTAACCTTATAATGTATAGTTAATTCTGCAATAGAATGCAATCCTGATTATATAATTTAGTTCTACCAAACTTGAGAATATAATCATAACACTTTGTCGTATAAAAACTATTGTAATGCTTGAGGCTAATGTTATTATCATTAAGCTCAACACCTAAGAAGTTTTTCTTCAATAAATATATATATATATATATATATATATATATATATATACACACACATATATATATATATATATATATATATATATATATATATATATATAAATGTATATATATATATATATATATATATAAATGTATATATATATATATATATATATATATATATATATATATATAAATGTATATATATATATACATATATATATATATATATATATATATATATATATATATATATATATATATATATATATATATATAAATATATATATATATATATATATATATATATAAATATAAATATATATATATATATATATATATATATATATATATATATATATATATATATATATATATATATATATGTATGTATATATATATTAAAATCTTCCAATTCTATCCTTCGGCGTTGATTTCCAATATTCAATTTCCCCAATGGGGTTTTTATTAAATGCACTCCTATTCCCATTACCATCAAAATTTTTTTCGAACAAACATATTCGAATAAAAAGGCGATTATCTAGTTCCCCAAATTGCACTAAAGTGCATTGAGAAGTGACCAAAATGGCCAATTAGCAACTGCTAGGATCCATTAGACTTTCCCAGTGACTGATTACCTTATGGCCAAGCCTTGATCGCCAATTGTGTGGTTGCAATAGAATTAACCAAAAGCCGTTATGTAAATGTATGGAAATTGGCTACTTCAATTGGTTTTAGTGCTTGCATTGCACTCTTTTGGGGCTATGTAACTTATAATCTTGTAAAAATTATGGGGAATATTACTCTTTGTCACGAGACGGACGAGCGAACTATTGAAATAATAAGTGACTATCGTTCGTCACCTTCGTGATTTCATTATGAGCACTTTCTGCATGCAGGCAATGTTCGAAGCTCAAATCAGACGAAACCAACTAAATTTTCCTAGAATTTTCCACCTACTAATTTATAGCCAATTTCCAAAGTACTGAACATGGAGCAAAGGTTTGTACTGGAATTACAGAAATATTTTGGGTTGATTATGTTATTATTTTTTTAGGAACTAATTGATGTAATTACGAATGAAGCTTTGCAAGCCCAAGAGATTCTGAAAGAGCTTCACAAGGCAGCTATGAATTCGATTGTTAAATTAATACCTGCATTCGTTGAATATAACAGTTGACTTATTTGAAAAATATTACATGAAGAGATAGTGGAAATTGACATAAAAGTAAGACAATTAGGTTTCATGAATTCCCGAAAAATTGCAACATTTGTTGAAATTTTTTATACTTTTGCATGATTCTATTTAAGCCTATTTTGAAATGGCGTAAATACTATTGACAACAATCTGATACTGATGTTTTTAGCTTTAGCACTACAATACCTTCCAGGCCTTTGCTTAGAAATAGTTAAAGTATCTCATAATCTTCATCGAATATATTGGCACATGAGAAGGTGATATAGTGAGTATCACGCTTTGGCTGTGTGTCTGTCCACCCAGCTGCAATACGTTCTGATTTGAAACCAATACGTATCATAATTGAATGAGCTTATAGTCCGTCCAAGGTATCTCTCGAAACAAATCTCTTTGTCACCAACGGGATTCGATCTAGGGACCTTCGGCTTACGCAGCGAGTACTCTAACCACTACACAATGGGGAGTCCGACTACTACTAATACTGAAATATTTAGTACCTAAGGTTATGGGTGGAATAGAGAGGCATCAACACTAGCTCATCCCGAACACTACCATATCAGTCGTGTTATCCGTTAAAGAAGATAATACTATGCCGCACTCGATTAGGGTTTTGTTCAATAATTTTTAAATGTACTTGTAGTGATAATTTAAGAACTTGTTGTCATAATTTAAGCAAAATAACCCACACTGGTAGATAGTTAGACTGCCGTGAAAGTATATGATACATCAGATCCAGTAGTAACCGAGCAACAACATAATTTAAAAGAAATATCTTGAACCACTGGCAAGGAACATTTAGATCGTGAACAAGGAGTATATCAGCATACATTCAAATGCCACCGAGATTTCGTCTAACAAACGTACACCAGGGTTAAACATCGTTTTGAGGAAGAAAAAGTACTAACGAAAAGAATCGCGGAAATGTACGGATCGACTACGATATTGTGTATATGAACGAAACAACATCCGAAGCGAGACAACATCCGAAGCCAACCGAAATGCCCGCAGTGATAACGACCACAACGAAGGTAACTAATGTGAAAAGGATGAGAAAGCAGTAGGCCAACAAGTTCGTTATAGGTACACGCGAAAAGCAATGTTTCTTATAGCACTAATTAACTAGTTACACAATTTATAAAGAATATATAGCCTAACACACTGAAATAAGTTTGCAAAATATTAACGTTTACTAGATATGCTAGTAAACAACTTTATCAGACATTGCAAACTGTCAGAGAAGGCATTCCACCAATTTAGCTGTGATTGGGGTGATCGGAATAGAGTGGTGAAGGTGGAGTGTAAATCATGCCAAGTTTGAGTGGAGCCACTCCGCTAGAACAGGAAGAGCCACTCTGAAGAGGTGGCTGACCCGAGACAAAAATTTTGATCGGAGGGCGTAAAGTGGCCGTTGCAGGTGAAATTATTTAAGAGCGTGATGAATGACGCACTTCCTCTTTTTGGATCATAGGATCAAAAGGATGACGAGCTCTTTTTTGGATTATTCGGACTTGGTTGAATCAGGTGTGGCAAGTGCAAACCAGACGGAAGGTGGTGGTCGAGAAAGTGGTGGAGGAGTAGAAAAAAAAGATGAAGTTGAGAAGCGCAAGCGCATACAAAGGCATCAAGGAACAAGTCGTAGAATAAATGAAAATCAAAATCATCGACGGAAGTAGAGTAGTAAGTTTTTCGATTAGTTACTCCTTTTTCTTTTTGCTTAAGCTTACGTTTGCTATTTGCATGAAGGAATTTGAGGAAAAAAAAATGAGAAGACTAAAGTATCCAAAGAGTAAATTAAAAGTGAAAATTCAGCAAATATTAAATTTTCTTTCTGTAGTACTCTTGAATTAGACAAATATTAAGTTTCAGTTTGAAACCGGTGTGACTTTACAGTGAAGGTGCGAATAAAATTCAAAAAGGATTGTTAGTGTTGGGGGGAGCTGTGCGAAAGAGCACACGTAGAGTGTGACAAACTTTCGCGGTCTTAATTTTCCTGGATAAAGTTAAAGATGGTCGTATAATTTTCATGTTGTAGGTCTGCTTTCGTGCTGCCAGAAAGTGAAACCGACAGGCCGTGTTCTCTCTTGGCAGCTCATTGGAGCCTCGGTGTTCTTTTGTCATTAATATTTACAAATGGTATCGGGTTTGTGGCCGCCGTGGCCGGCGCGTACGTGGCGTCATCTTTAGGTGCAACTTTCATTAACTCTTTGCAGTAAATCAGGTTGTTTTTCGACAAAATCGTGTCGAAGGTTGGTTTCTAAGTATCCAATTGTTTCTAGTTTATCAGCGTAGACATTTGACCTTACATAGCCTCAAGGAAAATAATCTTACGGCATCAAAATCCACAAATGCGGTGGCCAGTTAACAGGATTGTTTTGTTAAATTAATCGTTTATCAAATGTATCTTTCAGTAAATTAAATAAATAGCTATAGTGGTTTCGGTAGGTCGACGATGCACACCATAACTTGCTCTAAGAGCACGAAAAATATTTCTCACAGAACGCTGATTTTCGTAATACAGGTGAACAATTTGGATACGTTATTGCGGTGTAAGTCTTTTCATGCTGATTTTTCATACAAAAAAAATATGGGTATATACATATAAGTACCTATATACATATATGTACACACACACACACACACACACACACACACACACACACACACACATATATATATATATATATACTCGTATATATATATATATATATATATGTATATATATATATATATATATATATATATATATATATATATATATATATATATAGATAGATATATATATATATATATATATATATATATATATATATATATATTCGTATATATATACATATGTATATACACACACATACACACACACACACACACACACACACACACACACACACACACATATATATATATATATACGTATATATATATATATATATATATATATATATATATATATATATATATATATATATATATACAAGAGGGTAACATGGTCACTACTTCGGGTCCCTAAAAATTTCCACAAAATATCAAGCAACTCATAAGGAGAAACAAAAAGGTCAAAAAAGAGGTAGATAAACCGGTGGTCCTATACTACAAAATCAAACAGTTAGCAAATGTAATTCGTAATGCATTCAGAAACGGCATGCATTCAGAAACATGTATTAAGAGAGGTTTTCGCAAAGCCTTGCCACTGGCTCTAACAAATTATCGAAAAATTTTTGACTTCAAAATAAGATTACTATACCATCAATCTATGGCACAACCGTAATACAATTGAATGGCATGAGCAAGGTTGAAACTTTTGCAGACACAGTCGAGATACTTTTCAAGGAAAACTTATTGGATCTGGACCAGTGTGAGCTTGGGGACGGTATATTGGGCTCAATTAACAGGCTCTTGAGAAGTTAAATACATAAAGCAAACACAATATAACCAACACATGGTGGTGCCGACTTCTACTTTACCCAGCTCATGAATGGACATGGCTGTTTTTAAGTCTTACTTGCAAAAGATTGGTAAGTCAATGTCCCCTGACTGTAGGTTTTGCACGGGATTGGAAGCCGATACCTGGCACATATTTGTAGAATGTAAAAGATTGGAGAGACTGTGCCTAAGTCTCTACAAAGAAACAAATAGCCTGATTGGGGAGATGCCGGTATCGGTTGACAAATGAAACTATGTGCCACATTATAGTCACGCAGCCCTAAAAGATAAAAAGAGCTCATAGCAGTTGAGAGCCTATAGGTTAGGGGACTATTTTTCCAGCCATACCTCTTCCGCCCTCCCTTCTTGCTAGGGGAGGTATCCTTCAACTTAAAGGTGGCTCAAGGTGAGACAAAACGAGGCTTGGATGGAGTAATGTGTCGGAATCTTAAATTAACCGGAGATGTTTCAAGTGGGTAATTTAAATGTCTCCTTCATCTTAGAGCCCCACAATCACAGCTTAGATACCTTTCACCTTGAAACCACAAAAACACCTTCCCGGTCAATTTGTAAACTTAGCCAGGAACCGCTTGATACATTACTTCAGGATAGGACTAGTTTTATCATGTCTGGAGATGCCATCGAGTCACCGGGATTCTCTTTCCAGTGGGAAGGGAGGAAGGTATAGGCAGTGCTTTATAGGAACCGTCTCCACCCTCGTTGTCTTCAAGTATTCTATTATAGCGTTAACGTGGATGTTAAAATGTCCGTAGAGGACTAAAATGGTGGTTCGCTGCCTCAGCGAGCAAATAATTGGCGCGACGCTAAAATTGACCTTGCCTGGTGACGCATTAGCATGCTCACAGCTAGCGTTGCGGTGGCATGGAGCGGGTTCTTTTCACCAGCACAAGGTCCAACTAAAAAATTTAATGCTTACGCTTCACGTGGGGGACCAGAGTCAAAAAAATGCTTCGCTCTTTAAGCGTCAAGGTCTAGGTAACCAACTGAAAATGACGACAATGAAAACGTCGCAGAAAATACCCATTTAACCACACGCGAGACATAAGGCGATTTCGTCTTTGCCAAGAACGGGCACGGGCTACAAATAAGAGTGGGCATCCAGGGGGTGGCAGTACTCGCACGCACCCCTCCCACCGAGTCAAGAATCCAGATATAACGCCTTGGCCTATATCAGGTGTGGAAGACCAAGCATCCAGGTGAGAGCCCTTGTAATACGGAAAAGAAGGAGAGCTTACCCAATGGTCAGCTCATAAGTGGAGGAGCCAGTCAACGTGACGGGTCCTACACCCGTTCGAAGTCCAAGTAAGAAGACCAAATTTAAATTTTTCTTGCTGTATTTTAATTACTTCTCCCACTTCATATTAACAAAAAACAAGTTGGGTAGACAGACCTATGCTCATGTCAGAAGTGTTTTGTACTCAACTTACAAAATGCCGTAACCAGCAACGAATAAAATTAAGAAACACCATGTTAGAGGATCATACTATTATTAACTAAGTTGAAAGAATCTTGAATTCTGAGGTATTTGTTAAAGTTATACCCATAAATATCTCCCTTGATAATTTTTTCAGATTTTTTTAGATCACGGGTGTCCATTCACGAGGGAGAAAACACATTTTTCATGTATTTCCACCCCCCCCTCCCCTCTGTGCCCCTACTGAAGCAAAAACTGTCAGTTTAAGAACTGTTTTGAAAAGCTCTCATAGAGAACTTTCATTTGATACTCATATCGGCTACCTTTCATGAAATTTTTTTCAGGGGCCACTCCTCTGTACTGTAAGCATCGATTCGTGGCCTTTTTTTCGAATCCTAGAATGGCTACAAAGCACTTTTGCTTGGAGCTCTCTCCTGCCTCTTCGACTTGTTTCAATTGTATGTAGTCATCCTCATGATATCTATCATTCCTGAAATTTTCATGCAAATCCTAGCAAAGCTGTAGTGTCTAAGTCGGTAAAAAGTGCATATGGCTCCATAGCCATATGTTTCCATAGAAATACAGGACACATTGTTCCACAGTAATACAGGAAAATTCAAATCGCTATAACTTCGTTAAATACTATTCGATCTTTATGAAACTTTCAGAAAAGATCAATCTTATAAATGGTCATCTGTTTGCTAAATTATATTGAATTTAAGGGTACCATTTAGATTTTATTCAAGAAAACATAAAATCGATAAATTATACTATTACTAACAAAGTTGAGTGAATTTCGACTTCTCATGTATTTGTTGTTGTTGTACTCATTAAGGCCTACATTCATGATTTTTTTCAGATTTTTCGGCTGGAAGGTGTCCAATCGCGAGGGGGGGGTACGCGAAAAGTTCGTACATTTCCCCTTCCCCTGCCCCCCTCGGTACTCATAAGGCAATTCTAAGACCTGCTTTGAAAAGATCTCATTGAGACCTTTCCAATGACACCCTACTCGACTACCAATGGTGAAAATTTTTTTTTGAGGGGTCAACTCCCTATATGGGGAGACCCCCCTTAAACCCCTTTGAAAAAATTTTTCACCCTTGAACTTTCAAGAGGTCTCCATTTCTGACCTTTCCACAAAGTTTCATGGCTGTAGCCTCTATAGTTTCGGAGAAAAAGTGCTGTGACATACAGACGGACGGACGGACGGACAGACGGACAGACGGACACAGGTCGTGATTGCAATAGGGTTTTGTATTTTAGTACAAAACCCTAAAAAGCATTTACAAACAAGTTGGGTAGACAGACCTATGCTCATGTCAGAAGGGTTTTGTACTCAACTTACAAAATGCCGTAACCAGCAACGAATAAAATTAAGAAACACCATGTTAGAGGATCATACTATTATTAATTAAGTTGAAAGAATCTTGAATTCTGAGGTATTTGTTAAAGTTATACCCATAAATATCTCCCTTGATAATTTTTTCAGACTTTTTTAGATCACGGGTGTCCATTCACGAGGGAGAAAACACATTTTTCATGTATTTCCACCCCCCCCTCCCCTCTGTGCCCCTACTGAAGCAAAAACTGTCAGTTTAAGAACTGTTTTGAAAAGCTCTCATAGAGAACTTTCATTTGATACTCATATCGGCTACCTTTCATGAAATTTTTTTCAGGGGCCACTCCTCTGTACTGTAAGCATCGATTCGTGGCCTTTTTTTCGAATCCTAGAATGGCTACAAAGCACTTTTGCTAGGAGCTCTCTCCTGCCTCTTCGACTTGTTTCAATTGTATGTAGTCATCCTCATGATATCTATCATTCCTGAAATTTTCATGCAAATCCTAGCAAAGCTGTAGTGTCTAAGTCGGTAAAAAGCGCATATGGCTCCATAGCCATATGTTTCCATAGAAATACAGGACACATTGTTCCACAGTAATACAGGAAAATTCAAATCGCTATAACTTCGTTAAATACTATTCGATCTTTATGAAACTTTCAGAAAAGATCAATCTTATAAATGGCCATCTGTTCGCTAAATTATATTGAATTTAAGGGTACCATTTAGATTTTATTCAAGAAAACATAAAATCGATAAATTATACTATTACTAACAAAGTTGAGTGAATTTCGACTTCTCATGTATTTGTTGTTGTTGTACTCATTAAGGCCTACATTCATGATTTTTTTCAGATTTTTCGGCTGGAAGGTGTCCAATCGCGAGGGGGGGGTACGCGAAAAGTTCGTACATTTCCCCTTCCCCTGCCCCCCTCGGTACTCATAAGGCAATTTTAAGACCTGCTTTGAAAAGATCTCATTGAGACCTTTCCAATGACACCCTACTCGACTACCAATGGTGAAAATTTTTTTTTGAGGGGTCAACTCCCTATATGGGGAGACCCCCCTTAAACCCCTTTGAAAAATTTTTTCACCCTTGAACTTTCAAGAGGTCACCACTTCTGACCTTTCCACAAAGTTTCATGGCTGTAGCCTCTATAGTTTCGGAGAAAAAGTGCTGTGACATACAGACGGACGGACGGACGGACGGACGGACGGACGGACGGACAGACGGACACAGGTCGTGATTGCAATAGGGTTTTGTATTTTAGTACAAAACCCTTAAAAAAGATAATGTGAAAACAAACATTAAATCAGCATTAACTTTTCAAATGATGAAAAAAAAAGAGACAAAAGGTAAGCACTGCATTTGGGAAATTCAAGAAAAAAGAATCGTTAGATACGTTGGCTGAATCACAATAGGAGTATAATGACGCAACGGGAAATGTATGCTGATAGAAAGGTTAGCAATTGTGTCTCGATCCTAGGGTAGTGCGAAGTTTCACCCTTGATTACTAATTTTCGTAAATGGCTGATTGGGTGCGATGATGTGAACTGGGAAGATCTGCAATATCATCATTAAAACATTTCATGAATGGTCTCGTCCTTCCTCCTTTTCTCACGGTCGCCTTCAATTGGGCTACCTGCCATTCTTTTGCTGCTGCTAGGACCAACTGATGCCTCTAGGGAGAGCGTTTCTTTTTGGTGCTTTTCAGTTGCAAGCCACCTCCACCTGTAGTGCGTTACTGACACTCTTGCCTATGTTTTTCTGCACTTCGCAGGCAGCTCTCAGTTGTTTGACGATAGTCCCCGCTTTCCGAGTAAGCCGCTCCTCTTTGGCGTGGTCAAGGGCGATTGTGTTATTTGGCACCACCTCTTGGGAGAGACCCCCGTTTCCTAGCCCTTTTGCTTCTATCGCTTGGGTGACGTTTGAAGTGGCGTCGGCCGACGGCAAAACTTCTCCCTCCCCCAGTCTTACACTGGCCTCTGCTGGTGTCGCAGCTTGATCCGTGTGTACGTCTTGCACTGGACGCTTCGGGGTGCGCATAGTCCTTCTACTGCGCCCAAAGGCCGTAATGATGCCAGGTTGAACAACGCACTCTGCCTTCTTTCGTTCGTTAGTCCGTCTGTCGTCTGTCTCCGATGATTTAACCTGTGATGTTGACTTTGACAGTGTTTCTGGGGTTTGCTGCCTCCCCTCGCAATCGGTGACTTGTTTTATCGGTGTTCTTGCCAACAGCGGTTTTTGCCTGAAAGGGTTCTCCGTGCTAGCGTCCTGTTTGCTTGTAGTTATATCTGTTACAGAGGCCAAGTTCACCACTTCTATAACATTGCAGTCGCTGAATGACGACGGCCGGGAGCCTGCTCGCTGACTACCCTCTGCCGCCGGTACTGGGGATCCGACCCCCTGCACCGTAATTTGGTTTCCCTTGTGGAAGTGCATGGTTTGGATTTCTGTCTGGGTTTCCGTTCCCATAGCATTTTACATACTGCCAGGATATATGGATAATTGATGACGCCATATATTTCGTCATGTCACAGTGAAGAACATTGAAACTCAGGTATTTGTCCTGAGACTCTCCCTTCACTGCCAACCATTGTCTGCGGCTGCTTATTGGTTATTCGCAGCGAACTTTTCGAGAAAGGTCTGCCCCTATCCGTAACCCTGGGGACCCGTTTGGTTCCCCGATCTGAGGGCACTATCGATAAATTCGATAACCAAACGAAGTTGTTACTCCAGGCGAAGAGTTTCATGTGGTACGAAACAAGGCAGCAAAAAAAGCAGCCAAAAAGCTACTCCTAGAAAAAACAGACAAAGAGCTCAACCACGAAAAGAACAAAGAACCCCCCGATATACCCCAGAAAACAAAAAGCAAACCGCGGCGCAAACCCTTGCGAGAGGCACTGCTTATTAAACCCACTAAGGGCCGAACCTACGCAGATTTCCTCCGTCAAATTAAAGGAGCAGTCAAGCCAGACGACACCAAAACTGCCATCAAAGCAGTTCGACCAACCCGGACCGGTGGCCTGCTGGTGGAATTCGGGCCAGAGGCCACAAACAAAGATGCATTCCGTGACGCGGTTCAAAAGGTCCCTGTAGCCCGGTGGCGCCTAAACGCGTAGAGAAATGAGGCTTAGCCCGAAGTAATGTGTCAAACGGTTCCAGGCTAGGTTCTCAGATTGACAGGGGTGGTGTTTAGTGGGTAGTCCAAGGGTATCCTCCATGGGAGTCCCACACTGCCAGACTCGGCGGGCGTAAATGCCTTCACCTCCCTACCAAAAAAAAAAAAACATTTCATGAATGATGCAAATATTATCTTTATCGTGAGAGGAGTGAATGGCTATGAAAGTGCTCATCAACATGTGTGGTGGAAGTGTTTTTGCTTGGATGTGCAAAGGTTTCTTCCCCCCCCCCCCCCCACCCCCGTTTAACTATCTGTAAAACTGCTAGTCTTTAGTTTCCACAAATAATCAGGTCCCCAAAGAAGAACGAAAAATACGGAAACAACTGTAACGACATTCCAAAGTTCAAGCTTCTTAGTTATCTGATGGGCTCAAGTCTAGTAGGAGTTGCCAGCATCGCAATATTTTGCTTAAGAGGAAAAGTCGAGGACGTGGAAATGCCGGATTGGATTGAGAAAGTGATATCATTATATCTGAACGAACAGGATACTGTTCATTTTACTAACCAATGTTGGATACGGGGTGTTTGCAAGAGATAAGTGGCAAAACAAGAAATGAGATGATGTTTCCAGATAGTTAAACTTCGTTTGTAATTGATGTTGAAAATTTCATTAAATAATCAGTTTGGGGTGTACGAAAATAAAATGCCGTCACGCTGTTTTTCGTTTTCCGGTCTGACGTCGAGTGTACATTTCTGCTGGTTTCTTTTCTTTGTTCTTTCACGTAAGCCAGCAACTTTCGTAGATTACGTGTTAGATGGAGCAAACGAGGAGGCAGCAAAAATGGACGATACCGTCAAATGTAAAGAATGATCTAACCTTGCTAAATAGAAACTTTCCGACGGCCAGATGTGGTTTTTGTTCATAAAAGGGCAAATATGTTCCAAGAAAAGAAGAACAATTGAATGACGAGATTGAAAAATTGGACAATTTAAACATCGAGCTAAAGGAGTTAAGGGAAAAAAATTTTGATCCGATGATTTGGTATTCGAAAAGTAGCCACAACGAAACCACTTGCGGATGAGGTTGACTCATACAAGCTTGTCTCGACATCATATCTTATTAAGGAAGTTGTCTTATGTCCAGTGCAAGAGTCTCATTTGGAATTTACCGCACCATTTTTAGGGTTTTGTACTATAATACAAAACCCTATTGCAATCACGACCTGTGTCCGTCCGTCCGTCCGTCCGTCCGTCCGTCCGTCCGTCCGTCCGTCTGTATGTCACAGCACTTTTTCTCCGAAACTATAGAGGCTACAGCCATGAAACTTTGTGGAAAGGTCAGAAGTGGTGACCTCTTGAAAGTTCAAGGGTGAAAAAATTTTTCAAAGGGGTTTAAGGGGGGTCTCCCCATATAGGGAGTTGCCCCCTCAAAAAAAAAATTTTCACCATTGGTAGTCGAGTAGGGTGTCATTGGAAAGGTCTCAATGAGATCTTTTCAAAGCAGGTCTTAGAATTGCCTTATGAGTACCGAGGGGAGCAGGGGAAGGGGAAATGTACGAACTTTTCGCGTACCCCCCTCGCGATTGGACACCTTCCAGCCGAAAAATCTGAAAAAAATCATGAATGTAGGCTTTAATGAGTACAACAACAACAAATACATGAGAAGTCGAAATTCACTCAACTTTGTTAGTAATAGTATAATTTATCGATTTTATGTTTTCTTGAATAAAATCTAAATGGTACCCTTAAATTCAATATAATTTAGCAAACAGATGGCCATTTATAAGATTGATCTTTTCTGAAAGTTTCATAAAGATCGAATAGTATTTAACGAAGTTATAGCGATTTGAATTTTCCTGTATTACTGTGGAACAATGTGTCCTGTATTTCTATGGAAACATATGGCTATGGAGCCATATGCGCTTTTTACCGACTTAGACACTACAGCTTTGCTAGGATTTGCATGAAAATTTCAGGAATGATAGATATCATGAGGATGACTACATACAATTGAAACAAGTCGAAGAGGCAGGAGAGAGCTCCTAGCAAAAGTGCTTTGTAGCCATTCTAGAATTCGAAAAAAAGGCCACGAATCGATGCTTACAGTACAGAGGAGTGGCCCCTGAAAAAAATTTCATGAAAGGTAGCCGATATGAGTATCAAATGAAAGTTCTCTATGAGAGCTTTTCAAAACAGTTCTTAAACTGACAGTTTTTGCTTCAGTAGGGGCACAGAGGGGAGGGGGGGGTGGAAATACATGAAAAATGTGTTTTCTCCCTCGTGAATGGACACCCGTGATCTAAAAAAATCTGAAAAAATTATCAAGGGAGATATTTATGGGTATAACTTTAACAAATACCTCAGAATTCAAGATTCTTTCAACTTAGTTAATAATAGTATGATCCTCTAACATGGTGTTTCTTAATTTTATTCGTTGCTGGTTACGGCATTTTGTAAGTTGAGTACAAAACCCTTCTGACATGAGCATAGGTCTGTCTACCCAACTTGTTGTTAATTGTAAAGTTTCAGGTAAAACTAACATCACCAGCGGGCATCCGGCGAAGATGTGGGTAAGTAAACTTTTTGGTTATTAGTTAAAAAGTAGTCAAAGTAAATAAATTGTTGATATCTTGAGATATTTTAAGAATGGTAAATGGATATTTGTGAATAACGCGATCGAACGGGGATTGAATCAATCAGCTTTGATAAATCAAATTGAATTTATTAATTCTTTCGATTCATTTTTGTTTGAACGCCTCAAATGTACTTTATTTTCAATTGATATGGTATCGTTTTGGAGTTACTATTGTAAGACAATAATGTGATGAACCTGCACTTAATCCTAAGCTGTTGAATTGAAGCTTTCCAACACCACAAATTTTTTTAATTAACGTATCATCCTACAATCCTATTATAACTATACATGAATTTTATACGCCAAATACTTTGTTTTGAACAGATACATCCATATACATATGTATATCTAACTTGAATATATTTATTCTAATGATTGATCGTTTCGTAAATATTATGGATATCAATGATTGATATGCGCCTAGAATTTGTTCGTTTCCTTTTCTCTATGGGAAAATCAAATATTTTAAAAATATAATAAAAGAAAAATTGCATTTGCGACTTTCCGTACACGACAGTAAAAATAAAGTTACAATGGATTGTCAAAACTTGAAGATTCGGTCTTTCCTTTTGGTGAAACCTGCCCAGGTATGGGACCCGCAACGATGGCAGGCCACTCCACTAAAATGAGCTAGCCTTCGGGCAAATACACTACTATGCTGAGATTTTCCAGTCTCCATAGCAATTGGATTTCAAAAATTTTTTTGGTTAATACTTAGAAAGTCAAGTCTTTGAATTTCACAGTCATAAATGAAAATCAAATTTTTAAGAGCTCCATATGCGATAGCCATTAGTCCCTAAAGTTGTCTACTCTCAATAGACAACGATCCGATTGCATCGGAAAATTTGCAAAAATTTTGAATAGACCGAACACTGGTTCCAGGTGTTTTTCCATCCTAAATAAAGCTAAGTTATATTTTAAAACATCATTGTTTACTTTCAAATATTTCGATAAATGCTAAAGATTGAAAACCCAAAAAGTTTCATCACTAACCTATAGCATACTAATGAAACTTGGCCAGCGATAATATGAGTGACTCACTTTACTTATATCGGATTTACGTGAAAAAGCACAGGCATGTACTTTCTCTTTGATAGCAGCGTTTAGCCAAACTAAGCCCTATGTATCTTAAATATTTCAAGTTATTTATTTCCAATAAACATAAAGTCATGCTCTTGTCAAATTTAAATTATTTTATTCAAGCAAAGAGATGAAAATGAAAAAACAAGTAGCAATTACACTTTCTTTTTGATTATTTCTGCAAATAAAAAGAGCTATCAATATTCACAATAAAAGCGAAAGCGAATTCAATTCAATATACTTCCGGACCATGCCATTAAACCTGAAACTAAAATCCCTCTTTATCTTCAGAATCTTTACGATTTTATTCTAAACATTCACCAACCACATGATTTAACCATAAATAGTAACGGGGGAATAAGAAGATAACGCAAAGGGAATGTCTTTATTGCAGTCGTAATGTTATAGCCATTGGGTTTTACATTAAAGGGTAAATGTATAACGTTCTGAAAAGGATTCAAAGTAAAATATCGCCACCTCCAGGCCCTATTTTCAATGATCATAAAGATGTTTACAAAATCATCTTCAAGTGGGTCAAGTGTAAGGTGAAGGACTCAATCATTGGTTCAATGCCATTTTATGGTTCTCAGAGTACTCAAAAGGACATATGTTAAATTTATTGTTTTACTGAAGTGTTTTGATAATATCGCTATAATGCATATATCACAGAAGGGATTTCTTTAAGAAGGCTGTTTAATTCAAGATATCTCAGTCTTCATATGACATATAAACAACAATGGCTCACCGGTAGTATAAATCTGCACATTTGGGTATAACGTTCGGCACTACAATACCACTCGAAAACTTACCCCTTAAAGATAATTATTAGCGTAGCCTTTGTTATTTCATAGAGAATTTTTTTCGGTAATCATTTGAGCTACATGCAGTTGCATTGATTTTAGGACATTCCCCCATAAAAGGCCATCTTTGAATATCAGCTCCTTTTCATCTAGGCTCAAACACTGTTTAGGAAATCCACAATATTTAAGTGTTTATATTTTCTTCCAGAATTGTTATGAATAAAAGGAGATTTGAATAAGCGGAATGATTTCATTTCATTTCATTGTTAAACAAGTTGAAGTAGCAAGAGAGTGCTCCTGCCAGAAGGGTATTGTAAAACAATTAGTAAATCAAACAATACATTCTGCATATCAAAACTTGACTAATATCTATACAAATTGAGTTCGAAAAATTATAATGGTTATTATGATTTTAAACTCGCCACCATTTTGTTTCAAGTGTTTTGATCGCGTCGCTTGATTAGTCATTATTACATATCAATATTACAAACCATTTCTAAAATTTTTATCAAAATTCCTACATATTTGCAGTGTTTAGGTCCGTTACAAACGAACACTGTGACAAAAAAGAACCCGGAAATCGCAAATGAAACGCAAAATATTTAATTATTCATCAATATTTATTTTATCACCTTCAAATTAATCCCCATCAGATGCACTACACTTACGCCAACGATGTTTTCAGTCCTCGAAACACTTTTCATAAGCACTTTTTGGGATGGCCTTCAGCTCCTTCAGCGAGTTTGTGACAAAAAAATACCTGGAAATTGCAAATAAAACGCAAAATATTAAAAATAATCAAAATCACACCGAGCCAAATCTACTCGTAGTGAATACGGTTGTTGTTCGATGGAATTTATTGCATTTTTGGCTTCGAATTCAGTCACCAAAAAAACACAAATATCGCAACGCACTACTGAGGTGTACCGACTTAAGCAGCTGCTGTAAACAAACTGGTTGACAGACCGCGCTCATATTTGGCATAGTAATTAAGGACAGTCCTACCAACTTAACAAAATACATTTTATTGAAATATCGTTTACCCTGGGGAATCTAAATAACAATTTCCGGATACTTCGTTGTCACCGTGTATATCTTCCTAGTATAACGTGTTAATGTTGTTGTAATTGTTAAATATTCAATCGGCTCTAACTTAGCTGTTTATTGTTTAATTATCGTGAAATTTTCGGGGCACATACAATTACTTTAAAAAAATTTAAATTGTAAGTTTTGGGAAATTTAAGGGTCCCATCTTGATTTTATACGCAAAAATGTAAAGCTGATCGAATTTCGGCTTCTGAGGTATTTGTTGCCCTTGTACTCCCAAAGTCACACCTCTGTGATTTTTTTTTCAGATTTTTCGGGTCAAAGGTGTCCAATCGCGAGGGGGGACTCAAAATTTTTGTACGTTTCCCCTTCCCCTGCACTTCTCAAAGCAAGGTTGGCTTAAGACCTGTTTTGAAAAATTCTTATTAAGACCTTTCATTCGATACCCATATTGCCTACATGCGATGGACATTTTTTGTTCGGCAACTCGCCTATATGGGGAGACCCCCCCTTAAAGACCTTATCCATTTTTTCCGGGGTGAAACTTTGAAGAGGGCGTCATTTCGCACTTACTTACGAAATCTTATGTTTCTAGCTTATGTAGTTTGCGAGAAAAAGTGGTGTGACACACGGACGGATGGACGGATGGACAGATAAACGGACGGACAGGCGGACAGACAGGACGCGATTTTAGTAGGGTATTGTAAAATGATTTTAACAATACCCTAAGAAAGTATTTTAAAATTCATTCACCTTAAGCTTATCTATCTTGTGAGTATGTAAAAACAACAACTGCTAGAAGGTACAGATAAATACTTACAACAAAAATAATCCTGCGTAGCATCATTTCTCTATAGTAGTCGATTCAAAAAATTAAGCCAAAGTTAATTTAAAGGTTTCAAATAAAAACAAATTGAGTAGACAGAAGTCTGTTCCAGGCAGAAAGGTTTAGTACGCAATCTACAAAATATGGACACTTTTTTGTGCAATAAGATAGATGATTTGAAGAAAAATGACCTTCCTTAATTTTAGGCGGCCGTCATTTATTTGCGATACTGCTAATATAATTGACTAAACATAATCTTAGATATGGTCATGTTACTCCTCCTGAAATTTTTAAGACGATCTGGTAAATGCTGTAGTGCCTGGATTGATAAAAACAAATAACGCAGAATTCTACGTGTTGTTCTGGTAACTAATAACAAGTTGGGTAGACAGACCTTCGCTCATGTCAGAAGGGTTTTGTACTTAACCTAAAAATTGCAGTCACCAGCAACGAATAAAATCAAGAAACATGTTAAAGACGGTTTTATTGGAGAAAATATGACATTCGAAGATCATAGAGGGTGATTCATAACAAGTGTACACATTTTTGTCGAAAATAAAGTATAATTTTTGTGAAGATTGAGCTGTAATGTTTATTTATTGTAAAAAATTTATCCCTGACAATTAAATATAAAACATTACTTTGGGCATATGTGCACCTCGCGCTGCTTTACAGACTATCAAACGATGATTGTAATTTTCGATGACATTTTCGCACATTTCCGGCGTTATTAGGCATATGTTGACTCGAATATTATTTTTTAATGTTCAGTAGTCTGGGGAACGTCAGCATAAACACGATCCTTCAGAAATCCCCAAAGGAAGAAGTCACAAGGAGTCAAATCACACGATCTCGCCGGCCAATTTATGGGTCCATTTCGTGAAATTATTCGATTTCACGTAGAGCGCGAAATGTTTGCACTGGCGATTCATTATCTTTGCAAAAAGTTTTAACAATAATAAAATGTTTGGCTCATGTGTATGACGCCATGGTTAGAATTGTAAAAGACCAAACTGTCATAATCTGTCAATATATGGACCTGAAATTGGTGATAAATAAGAGTTAAGGCCCATTCACATGTATACACTTGTTATGAATCACCGTATACTATTCTTAACAAAGCTGAACGAGTTTTGACTTCTGAGGTATTTGTTGTTGTTATACTCATGAATATCTCCCTCGATAATTTTTTCAGATTTTTTAGATCACAGGTGTCCATTCACGAGGGAGGAAACACATTTTCATGTATTCCCCCCCCCCCCCCCCTACGCCCCCACTGAAGCAAAAACTGTCAGTTTACGAACTGTTTTAAAAAGCTGCCATAAAAAACTTTGATTTGATACTCCCCTGTACTTTAATCATCGATTCATGGCCAATTTTTTCGAATCCTAGAATGGTTACAAAGCCCTTTTGCTAGGATCTCTCTCCTACTTCCTCGAATTGTTTCACGTATGAGTATTAATTGTAGGTACTCATCTTCAGTTATTCATTAAATTGAATCAATTGTTCAAAGCATGCACCTTAAACGTTGAAATTGGGGAAAAATACCTCAAAATTATTCAATCTTTCCATTTAAAATAGCCACCATTTTGTTTTACGATTACTGAGCGAAAAGCTCGTGCATTTCCCCTTCCCCTGCCCCCTCGATACCGATAAGGCAATTCTAAGACTTGTTATGAAAGGATCTCATTAAGACCTTTACAATGACACCCTACTCGACTACCAATGGTGAAAATTTTTTTTGATGGGTCACCTCCCTATATGGAGAGACCCCCCTTTAACCACTTTGAAAAATTTTTCACCTTTGAATTTTCAAGAAGTCACCACTTCTGACCGTTCTACAAAGTTTCATGGCTGTAGCCTCTATAGTTTCGGAGAAAAAGTGCTGTGACATACAGACGGACCGACGGCCGGACAGACGGACCCAGGTCGTGATTGCAATAGGATTTTGTATTTTAGTACAGAACCCTAAAAACAATACATTGCCAATATTGTTGGATTTTCATGAAATTTACATTTTATAACGTAACATTTCATTTAAATAAAGGATACCTTAACGATTTCATAGTAAAAGTATGATATTTACTAATCATTGTTTTATTAACAAAGTTGACCAAAGTTGAATTGCAACTGCGCTATTTATCGATCTTCCGGATTGAATGTATCGAAGGGGACACAAACTTTTTGATATTTTGCCTGTCTCTACTTTTTGAACTGAGGGACGGACAGATGGCGATTTCAATACAGTTTTGTAAGTTAGTACAAAACCCTAAAAATTAAAGACTTAATATGTGATGGTGTGGAAGTACTCAATGAAAAATATTTTCTTCTTAATGTTGACAGTCAAACAAAAAGAGAAATACGTATGAAATACGTACATTTTAGAAGATATCATGAGCACTAATTAAAATAATGGTGAAATTTATGAAAACTATTTTAGAGATTTGTAAAGATTTGTTTTAAGGGGTTTTGTAAAATAATTTTACACAACCCTACTAAAATCGCGACATGTCTGCCCGTTCGTCCGTGTGTCCCAGCAGTTTTCCTCTCAAAGCACTTAAGCTAGCAACACCAAATTTCACATGTAGGTGTAAAGTGCTGCTCTCTTGAAAGTTCAATCACAAACAAAAAATGTATGGGGTATTTAAGGGGGATCTTGCCATGTAGGGGAGAGGCCCCCCAAAAAAAATTCATTAAAGGTAGTCAATATGGATATCAAATGAACGATCTTAATGAGAACTTTTCAAAACAGTTCTCAAACTGATAATTTTTGTTTCAAGGGGTACACAGGGAGGGGTAATATACGAAAAATTAGCGTCCCCCCGAGATTTAAGTAGTTTCTTAAAAGGGCCTTATACAAGTTTGATGAAAATCGAATCATATTCGCGGAAGTTATAGCGTTTTGAAGTATCCGCAATTACAACAACAATAACACACAGTTTTGGTATTTTATGGACTTCCAATCGGTTCAGACACTGTTATTTTGATTTAATCTTCTTAAAATTTCCAGATTAGATTTATAACAATGCATATGTTTGGAATTTATGATTTGAGTGATTTTTGTTAGTTTAGAACAAAATGGCAACCGTTGAAATGGAAAAACAATGGATTTTCCTTTATGCACATCTCTTTGACATGTTTCTTGACTTTATTTGTTGCTGGCGAGGGAGAAATTGGGTACAAAACCCTTCTGACATGAGCGTAGGTCTGTCCATCCGACTTGTTTTTTCTTGAAAAGCAGTAGGGCCTTGCACTGCACGTTTCGACTTCTTTGAGTCATTTTCAGTGCCTAAAGGATGGGTGGAAGGGAATGATATTATAAAGATGTAGGAAGGGTTAAGCAGATAGGCCCTAGGTTAGGCCAGGTAGAGCGATGTTAAGTTTTTTGTCTTTTGGATTGTTAGGTGTCCGTTTGTTTGGGTTCATCTCACTTCGGTTTTCATCGGAGGGAGTAGTTTAGTACCGAGGAAATTGTGTCAGAATTTATAATAAGTTGTTTGTTGATAATGTGACCATCTGTCTTTCTATGTTTATATATCTTTCTAGGATGTTTATATATCTTTCTAGGATGTCATGTCTTGGTCCTTTGCTTTCTTTCTGTAGCACTGTCATAAAGTTTGCCCTAGCGTCAGGCTTGTATGTGTGGTTTTGTAGGTGCGTCACATAATTGGAGTCTGCGTTGTTGTTTAAGAAGGATCGTAAGTGCTCTTTGTATCTTGTTGTTAGTTTCCGTGTTGTCCTTCCTATGTATACCATGTCACAGTCCTTGCATGTCAGTTTGTATATGTCGCTGTTCTCGTATATTGATATGTCATTCAGTTTTGGTTTCAGTTTGTTTTCAATGTTGTTATTAGTTCTGAATGCAGCTTATAATTTGTATTTCCTAAAGAAGTTTGAAAGTTTGTAGGTCTCTTTGCCCATGTACTATATGCTAATAAAATCCACTTTTGGACGTTTTTGTGCATCTCAGTGAGCTGGCATTTCTGCTTTTGTTTGTGTCGTCTGATAAGTTTGTCAATGCCACATTGTTTGTATCCCTTATTATTAGCTATTCTCTAAGCCTTGTTTAGTTCGTGGGAGTATTTACTGAGAGTCAGAGGGATGGAGTGGAGTCTCTGCAGCATTGATCTGTATGCTGCTAGTTTATATTGTGCGGGGTGATTAGATATTATGTGTATGGTATGATCAGTTGTGGTTGGTTTTCGGCTGTTATTGAATAAACGTCTTTCTTTTAGCATTTTCAGCTTTTCATCGATGGATTTAGTTGCGTAGAGGTAGGTGATGTCTCATCATAAATGTAGATAAGGTTTTTGTAAATGAAAAACTAATCAAAAGTGTGGAAAGTTTGTGTCTCAACATTCAATTGTGATCTGAACATGTGAGTTCTCTTAACAAATCGGTACATTAAGAAAGTTCTATTTTTGCCAAGAAGAATTTACCAAGATTCCAATTATTATTAGAAAAACTAGGTAGCTCCTATAAGCACTAGCTTGGTACCAATTAGACTGCATAAGGGTGTGAGTGTCACAAAAATACTTCACCTCTTATGGTCGAATTTCAAATCATTATTTATTCAACTTCATGCAACATGAAAAAATGCCTTGAGAATATATTTGATTTTCACAAAATGTCAAATATATGGTGATAGTATCTACAAAATATATGTTCGCATGTAATTTTAAAGTTACTTTGTTTTTCAACGTTTAGATCTTTCAAATGTCTCAAAATGACTTGCTTTTGCTATTCCATTATTACATTATATCACGTGACAATATCCTTGAATTTATTATTAAGCATAAGCCTGGCATCATGTTTCTCATTGAAACCCACCTTAATTCATGACAATCAACGGCGTTCAAGGATAGAGCAAACGGTGATGTTAGAGGTACCGGCATATTAATAAGAAGATCCTATTATTTCCAAAATATTAATAAATTTGAATTCGAAACTTTTGAATTTCTTGAAGAGTTCTTCATTAAAATTTCTTTGCCAGGTGAACATAACTTCTTCGCTATTTCGGCCCATAACAATGGGAAGAAACCTATTTTAAATTCTAGAAGGAGCTCAATTCCTTGTTTGATATACTTGAATTAAATAGGTGGCTTAATTATTATACTTGCCGGCAACGTTAATGCTCTGAACGGCAACAATAATCCAATAGGTGTGTTTTTAAAACCGTGGATAATAGAGAATCAAATTGAATACAAATGCAATCTCTATGGGCTGGAGTCCCAACATACTCTAAGACAAATTCATGTTTGGACCCTTGCATTGCTGATGGAAGACTTGAATTCATATTTAACAATCCTCAAGGGAATTTGCAGGTGCTTTCTTATGATAGCTACAATGTTGCCATTTTAGTGGAAATAAATCCTCAAAAGGATGACATCTTTCTCATTCAAGTTCAAAATGAAAGTCATCGGCTTAATTTCAAAAAACAGAGTGAGAAAGGTTTTGCAAGAAGTTTAGCTGGGTTTTGTATTAATCGAGTAGTTTCTCAAGCCAACTGCTCGAAAACCTCCCTATCCTCTACTTCTAATTTTATGTGGTGGATTCAGAAAAGTAATTTATTAATTTCAGTTCATAATCGTCATTTGGGAAATAGTTTTCTTTTTCACTATTATTGTTAAAAGTACTTTTTTTCAATTCCCTTCATATTAAATGTAATTTTATATCAATTATCCTTATTATTAAATTTAAACGTGTTCCTTTAGTTTTATTTTTCATGAAATATAATTTTTATTACTATTTTTAAAAATTCTATTCATTTTTCTTAACTTCGTTCGAATTGAATTCATCTAGTACAATTTAAATCCGCCGCTTAAAATAAACAGTGTAGGAACGTTGATCGGGTGTGCTGAACGGGTGTACTAAAAGTCGGAAGCAGTGGAGGGACGTCAAAAAGGCAGCACGAGAAAAGTGAGGGAAATGGCCGCTGATCGATAATCTTTCCTCAACCGGTGATGACGAAATGTGCGTGTTTTCAGTTTTTATTTTCTCGGTCTTTTCATTTTCTTATTGTTTGCTTTCGTTGTGAACGTACTACTGTGTGGAAGGCGTTTTGCAGCGTTGAACACGAGACGCAAATTTAGTCGAGCGCTAAATTCGGCAGTCGGCACTCCGTGTCCAAATTACGCACGGCCTAAGGGAAAGGCGCAATATTTGACACTTTCGGCTAGGTTGTATTCACCACTGGTGGTGCATTGTTCGGAAACCCAGGTAGGTACATATTGGAATATTTTTGGGCACTGTATACCAATTTATTTCAACCCAGCAGCAAATTCATCGGTGCTGGTGCCACCACAACAGGAGTCGCTGGTTCTGGTGCTGGCATCGGAAGAGTATTCGGTTCCTTGATCACCAGCTACGCAAGGAATCCATCCCTCAAGCGACAGTTGTTCTCATACGCAATCTTGGGTTTCGCTTTGTCGGAAACTATGGGACGGTTCTGTCATATGATGGCCCTCCTGTTGCGCTCCGCTTTCTAGAAGCCGCAACGCAGGAATTGGAACATCCACACGTGCATGGTAACAAGGAGGATTTCAGGACGATGCATTTTAAATTAAAATTACACATTGTCTCAAAGGAAAAGTTGAATAATCTCCCCACTTTGAAATATTGGGAAAATGCTTGTTAAAGTAAAAGAAGAATAAGTTCTGCCCGGATTTTTAGTAGACCTAAATCCTCAAATCGGTTTTTGTGATAGTATTGATAACAAGTATGAATTAACAGATGCATTTAGTAAGGGAAGCAAGGAGATATAAAATGTAAACGAAATACTGCACATACCTACACACGCATATGTAGAGGTATTTTATAGATATTCTTACCATGAGTAATTTTTCTTGGTACACCATATCTAAGACTACTGATCGGACTGTATTAGCGATAACGTTCAAGCAGCTAGCTCATTATTTTGGAGTTATGAACGTTAATATCTTTTTCCTTCTTTTTTTTTCTTTTTTTTTAATTTAATCAATTAAATCCTACATGAACGTACATCTTTTATGATCTGCTTTTCGCGCCAACCAATCCGGTTCGGTAGCAATATGTTGAATAGGCGCTTTTAATACTTTCAAATTAATAATAGGAAAGTCAAATCAATCAAAACTAAAAGAAAATTGTGTTGAAGCATAACTATTGTTCACACCGAGTGCACTTTTCTGATATTAGATAATTATACACACAAAAAAAACCTTTATTTTAGACTAACAATGTTAAGTTTCATGTGAAATCGAGCAAAAAATAAGGGAGTTGATAGTAGGGATAATTTTTTTTGTGAAAATGCATACATTTCAATAGAAACTTTAAAAATAATGTAATCATCATGTTAAGCAAGGTGTAAACTCTTGATATCGATTTGTTTGTTTTCTATTCATTTCAATCTGGTGCAAACATTTGTAAATATGTATAATTTTTTGGTTAATAACGGCCGAAAGGAATATCGCTGTTCCTTGGTTAATCAAATTGTGATAGTTTGAATTTACGTAAAATGGGAAGACATCGAAGACTTAATGTGCACAAGAATACAAGCATAATTAATACGATAGAATGTATTTACTATAAAATAAATTTACATTTGAACAGTAATCGAAAATCAATATTTGAAAAATCTATAAAGTATAAATAATTTTGCACCAGATGTGAAAAGTAAAATTCAAAAGGGATTATTTTTTGATGGTCCATCGTGTCGCAAAATGCTAACTAATCAAAACGAGATTTGATAAAAAGCCATTAGATGTACAATTAATCGTTTTGTTATATAGGAAAACAAATGAGAAAAAACAATCAAGAGACTGAATGAAGTGGCTAAATAGAGATTCAAACATTTACTCATATCGTTCTACAACACGATTGACCGTAGTAAACAATGCAACCAAAAATGAAAACTCGTATTTAAATGAGCTAGCAAGAATTGCTGCATTTTTTCTTGAAGGTGTTAAAAGAAAGTTCCTAGCTAAGTTATCTCTTATTTTGTATTGGTTATTGTATTTCCTTCTCAATGGATCATCATGTACAGTCATAGTTAAAAATGAATACAATGAATTGTTAAGCGACACGACTCGGTCTTTCTATTCCGTCGAATCTGACCGGGTATAGGACCCGCCACGTGGGAAGGCTTTTTCGCTACAATGGGCTAGCCATCGGGCGCGCTCCACCTGTTCTTGGTTTAAGGGGCTCTTGCCGGGTTCAGTAGCCTTCCACTCACGTGCCCGTTCTATGACATAAAGTTCTGGACCAGATCACATAAGTCTGTAAAATAAATCGGTCACATCCATATTTCCCGTTGATGGTAGGGCTCATACAGAGGAGGTTGGTATGAGTTTTCCGCTCAAACGGGAGGTGTACAGCCATATCAACGTTAGGATCTTGATCCGGATGGGCGGGTGCCAGGGGGCATCACATCCATCCGGTTGCCCCACTCTTATTTGTGGGCCATAAGGATCGTCGGGTAACGATGAAGTCTCCCCAAGTCCGTCTGTTTTGGCTCGTTTCGATTTGTTCTCTGAGCAAGCAATTTTCTCCTTCGTGAGTTACCTACATTTTCCGATTTCGGTCGACCTTTCTTTTGAGACTCAAGAATTCGTCAATGCAAAATTCTTTTGCAGTGGATCCTTGTGCTGGGGGAATGAACCCGCCCCACGACATCGCAACGCTAGCCTGCCAGCGCATTCACGCATCCCCAGACAAGGCCAATCTCGGCTGATATTACCATCCTCTTTCGCCAAGGCAGCAGACCATCGCTGCAGTCCTTTACGGATATTTACACCCGATTTTCACCACAATTTCCTGAAGTAATATCCACTTTTTGATGTCGGGCACTTTGATTTAATGATTCCCCATGACAGAATCCAACTAACAACGAAAAATTTCGGGAGCTGATATTGGAAATCATTGAGAATGTAGCACTTAAGACTTAATATCGAAAGAAATAGCATGATATGCAACACCAACGTTTGCATAATTGAAAAGCCTTCTTTTTATATGCTTAAACAATTTGTTGGCAATTTCTATATTTAACCATCCTTCATTGGTCTTGTTGAAGTTACACCTGAAGAATGTCTAGAACTTAACCCTTCATACTAAAGGAGTGAAGCTAAAAGCCAATGGGTGGAGAAACTAAGGGGTATTAGCCCACAGGAACTAGATGGCGTGCTGATGAAAATGGATAGTACATATTGTAAGAAGTTTCGAGTGAATGTTTCAAATCTTAAAGTCACTAGTAGTGAGATGGCTCTGCTGCACATTGTTCTGCATGGGCAAACACTCTGTTTTTCACTTTATGTCCATAAGCCAGCAAATAGCATTGTGTGCTTTCATCAAGTGATAAGTGCCATTATCAAGTCATAAGTCAGCCAATAGCATCATGTGATTACATCAGGCGCAGAAAGTATGACTCGAATATATTAGATCCTACCACCTGGGCCATTCTTGTTACAATGTTAGTATACCCTATGTATATTGGCACGAATTGATATGATGTTTATCCAATATATACGTCAAGACTACTGGGGCAAGAGATATCTCTCGGGGTGAAACTTACATGCTACTACATTCATCTCAACTAGAACAGCAAAGAGAAGCTTTCGTTTCTTCTTCTTCTTCATAGCACTATGGCTTCTCTCGGGCCTTCGCTTCCTTCAAATAGCGTCTCCGGCTGTCTCGGTCCATTGACCACGTCCTCCAATTTCAAAATCCGAGCAGCGGTGAACTGCCTTCTTCGACCCAATCAGACTAGCGTAACCTCAGTTTCCCCACTCGCCTCTATCCTCAAGTTCTCCCAACGAATAACTTTTGGGTATCCATGGATGGACCATACGAATCATGTTGCCAGTCTTTTGCAGTTTACGCAGTCTTACAATCGTTGACCCCTATGGCTCGTCAAACATTCCATACCGGTCATGGTTGTATCGAATTCAGCATTATTCGCCTCAGGAACCGTCTTTTCAGACCTATGGCTCATCAAAAATTTCATATAACTTGTGATTGTATCGAATTCACCATTATTTACCTCAGGGCCCGTCTTTTGAAGGCGTTCAATATGTTTGCGGATGCTTGGGTTGGGGTCCTAGTTTCACTTCCCTAGCAAAACAAAGGACTTATCACAGATTCGTTTACTTGGAGCTTTCCTGTGTTTGCAGCAGGTTTTCAAGATTCTAAGAAGAGAATAAAATATTTTATTTGCAGTCTGTATCCTTCAGTGAACTTCATCCCTTTTATCTCCACCGTAGATCGTCCCAAGTCCGTTTGAGGAAGGAGGAGGGAGCCCCTTTTTTCAACACTTGGCTTCCATGATTCCTCATCCTGAACACCACGATTAAATGGTAGTAAATGTCCTCGAGATCGCATATTGAGTTTAATGGTGCCCCAATAATGTAACATTGAATGCGGAGAAGTGCCAATAATTTTAAATACATCTATAGCTCTGCTACGAAATCCTTCTTCCACCTCCTTTGTGGGGACGTAGGAGGATGAAGGCAAATCTTCCGCGCCTAGTAACGGAATTTTTTGCGAACTATATTTTTCTGCGTACTTTGTCTATTTGATGGCTATTCTGTATTATTTTGGCACGTAAATGCACACGTTTGCCAGTATTTTTTATATTTTTACTTTTTTCCGTAGCACTACAGCCTCTTTCGGCATTCGCTTAGAGATAGTTAGAGTATCTTATTGTCATAACCTAATGCATCGGCCCTCCACAAGGTGATATGATCATTATCACGCTTTGGCCGTGTGTCCATCCACCGAGCTGCGATACGTTCTGATTTTAAACCAGCACGTATCATAACTAAACAGGCTCATAGTTCGTCCGAAGAACAACTCGAACTAAATCTCGACAAACTACTGATGTCAACATGGGCTACTTCTTCGTGCGACTTGTAAAGTACGAGTAATATATCCCTTTCATCGACGATCTTATGACATATCTTAGAGCCAAATTAAATAACGATGGAGATTGCCCATCTTTTTGCTCCAGTCCAGTGTTTGTGTCAAAAGCGAAGGTGAGTTGGTTATCCATCCAGAATCAGAAGGCTGTTTATGTCATTATTACTTTGCTGATCTGGCTCGATCAACGAAGACAGTTTATTGCTGCTTGGATTTCCCAATAGGAGGGCCCGGTCAATGGGCCGAGACGGTTGGAAGCGCTTGTTGCAGGAAGGGAAGGCCCGAGAGGAACTGTAGTAGATTAGATTAGTGATGTTTCTGATTAGATAGCCATAAAACTCTCTAATGAGTAATAGCACAATGTCGCCTTTTAAATACATCCTTGTTTGTTGAAATCAACACATTTGAGTATATCAAATAATGACGGGGCAAAATTGACACTTAAACCTCGTAGATACAGATGACACGAACGTTCCGCACAATTTTTTTTTTGCAATACCCGGTACCTATCTTTCTGGCAGTCCGTTAGTGCGTCATAGCAGGTCTTCTCAAGAACTAGAGAGCTAGGGTCATTGAATCTTGTGAACAGCTCAGAAGTTTCTGGTCAATGAACGTTTCATAGCCAAAGGATTTTAGGGGGGAGTCTCCCCATATAAGGATGTGAACCCTCAAAACCTTTTTTCACTGGGCATAGCTAAGCAGGGTATCAAATGAAAGGACTTGCTGCGATCTTTTTGCATCCGTTGTTAAAAGTACAATATCTATAAAGGGGTAAACAGTGAAAAACGGAAGAACATGTAAAGATTCGGCGAAAAGTCATAGCAGTTGGTGATTATGACTATAACAATAAAAAATACTTTAGAAATTGAAATTCATTTTTTTTGTCAGTAAAGATTTGTAAATGTAACATACTTCATATTGCATTCTATGGGTGCCTTTAATTTCACTGAAATTTGGTATTTCAGCATCCAATAGAAGGTTCTTATGCTCTGCTTGTTTCAATAAAATGTAAGTAAATTTATGAAAGTTGAAGCCGTTTAAAATTTATCCTGTTGCAAGAAAAACAATGAGCAGCTTTTCTACCATTTGGGATTTCCATCGAAGCAGACACTACACTTTTGATTGGATCTTCTCCAAATTTTCAGATAAGATGAAACACAAAAATCTCTTTAAGACTCGATTTGGTAAATGATATTAGCAATATTGCAATAAAATGGCGGCAGTTCAAAATCTAGCATTAGTGGTTTTTCCCTTAAAGCAAGTATTTATTTGTTGTAGATGCCGTTAAAGTTCTAATTGAGTTTATTCGTTATTAGTACATGCATATCGAAGGTTGTGTAATGATTTTCCTCACGATTGTCTAAGATTTCCTGAACAAAATCCAAACCGACCTCTCATCGGTTAAAGACGTGAATTCTTGATACGTGCCAATAGACAACAGGTCAACTAGTCTACTCCAAGGTAATTGCTTGCAGAGTAGCTACTTCAAAGAGGAGTTTCGGTCACAGGTCTTATGCGAGTACGTTAAGTCCGGATACAATTTCTCAGCCAACGAGTTAAATACCCATCTAAAACACGTTCAACAATTTCCCGAAGAAGAATTTTGTCATTACTTTAACCGTGCCTTTAGCGAGGATGTCAATCAATCAACAACGAGTTCGTGCGTTTTCAATGTAGGTGTCGACACGAAACCAGTCATAAGCTACTTTAATTCCAGTTGAAATATTCTACGCCAATCAAAAATGTCAATAACAAATTATGGAGCCGACATATCATTCACGGATTTATAATAAAACCCCTTCTTCAGCGCAAATCTACCTTCCGTTTCCATTTCCTTCTGAAACACTCGAACTATTGGAAAGGAAAGAATATGTTGATTTAGTAATTCATTTTATTTTCAAAAAATATGCAAAAAAAGACCCTGAAATTTTAGCTACCTTGTCTTCATTTGGTAATATTTCAGGTTTACTTTACTTTGCTGTTATATAAATAAATGCGTAGGTCGTAAAAAAAAACAAAGTACCCTTCAATAGTAAAGTAGAGAAAATATAATGAACTTTTATTAGCAATTATAATCTATGAATGCGAAAATTCTCAGTAGTTTACTTGCATCAGTAAATGGTAGGTAGAATCAATACTTAACATGCTAAAGTCAATTAGAGTATATATGTAATTAAGTTTAACATTCAAAAGACTATTTATACGTATTTGACATTTTTCAAAATAATCACAAATTATTTAAATATACTTTTTGCAAATAAAGTAAATTTGAAAAATAAAATAAAAAGCAAATTTTTGATGCACTTGTGCTTCAAAACTGTGCAGGAAGCGGGTCAAAAAAAAAGTGTTGCTTTCGAAATATTGTCACTAAAAAACAAATTCAACTTTTTATTGTTGCTTTTTAGGGTTTTGTACTAAAATACAAAACCCTATTGCAATCACGACCTGTGTCCGTCCGTCCGTCTGTCCGTCCGTCCGTCTGTATGTCACAGCACTTTTTCTCCGAAACTATAGAGGCTACAGCCATGAAACTTTGTGGAAAGGTCAGAAGTGGTGACCTCTTGAAAGTTCAAGGGTGAAAAAATTTTTCAAAGGGGTTTAAGGGGGGTCTCCCCATATAGGGAGTTGACCCCTCAAAAAAAAATTTTCACCATTGGTAGTCGAGTAGGGTGTCATTGGAAAGGTCTCAATGAGATCTTTTCAAAGCAGGTCTTAGAATTGCCTTATGAGTACCGAGGGGGGCAGGGGAAGGGGAAATGTACGAACTTTTCGCGTACCCCCCCCTCGCGATTGGACACCTTCCAGCCGAAAAATCTGAAAAAAATCATGAATGTAGGCCTTAATGAGTACAACAACAACAAATACATGAGAAGTCGAAATTCACTCAACTTTGTTAGTAATAGTATAATTTATCGATTTTATGTTTTCTTGAATAAAATCTAAATGGTACCCTTAAATTCAATAAAATTTAGCAAACAGATGGCCATTTATAAGATTGATCTTTTCTGAAAGTTTCATAAAGATCGAATAGTATTTAACGAAGTTATAGCGATTTGAATTTTCCTGTATTACTGTGGAACAATGTGTCCTGTATTTCTATGGAAACATATGGCTATGGAGCCATATGCGCTTTTTACCGGCATAGACACTACAGCTTTGCTAGGATTTGCATGAAAATTTCAGGAATGATAGATATCATGAGGATGACTACATACAATTGAAACAAGTCGAAGAGGCAGGAGAGAGCTCCTAGCAAAAGTGCTTTGTAGCCATTCTAGGATTCGAAAAAAAGGCCACGAATCGATGCTTACAGTACAGAGGAGTGGCCCCTGAAAAAAATTTCATGAAAGGTAGCCGATATGAGTATCAAATGAAAGTTCTCTATGAGAGCTTTTCAAAACAGTTCTTAAACTGACAGTTTTTGCTTCAGTAGGGGCACAGAGGGGAGGGGGGGGTGGAAATACATGAAAAATGTGTTTTCTCCCTCGTGAATGGACACCCGTGATCTAAAAAAATCTGAAAAAATTATCAAGGGAGATATTTATGGGTATAACTTTAACAAGTACCTCAGAATTCAAGATTCTTTCAACTTAGTTAATAATAGTCTGATCCTCTAACATGGTGTTTCTTAATTTTATTCGTTGCTGGTTACGGCATTTTGTAAGTTGAGTACAAAACCCTTCTGACATGAGCATAGGTCTGTCTACCCAACTTGTTTTATTTTCGCAAAGTAGAAGTTCATTGAGATGAGAAAAGTGTAATTACTGTACATTGTTAAATGTGTTCTCGCTTCTATCTGAGCGTTCTTTTATGATATTATCAGTCAAAAAAGTATATTATTTATGGCATGTTTCGTATAGATTTATCTTCTCGGCCTGGCAGAATGCAAAGTTCATTACTCTATTAAGGATAAAATTATGATTATCATATGAAATATGCAAAACTTGAACGAGAATATTTATGCGCTAGAAGAATTTGGCTTACAAACTTATTAATAAAACTAAATTTATTTGCTGTGCATACATGAGCTCGTTATAATCGTTATATCAAAATTAATAGGTGGTGGGTGAAGTGAGTATGCATTAAACATCGCAAACTGTAGTTGAAGTCAGTTCTTCTTTGCCAAATGGAAGTTCCTTTTTATATTTACATGGCACAGAAGTCTCGTGAGATTCAGATGGACCATACCTGTTTTGAAGTATTTGTATGGGGAGATTCTTTTCATTCTATGTATCAAATACTACTTTCAAATTGCTATTATGCTCATTTTAATTTTAGCAAAGTGTGCAGGAATAAGAATACTATTCAACAATTCTCTAAATTGAAACAATAAAGAGCATAATTCAAAATGTCTAAACAACAGAATAATATTCTGACCAACTATATACACACGTCGCTCAACAATAATACCGCTTTGAAGCATCCGTAAAGTGAGTCAAGGCAATCACGCTCGTTTTATGTCAGTTGTTGCGGTTCAATGTATGGTTCATATGCGAATCCACGCACACGAAAACTTTACTGTTATATTTATAAGCTGAAATTTCACTTAATTCGCAATATCATGTGCTTTCAAATAAGTAGCATAAGATCACTGGAGTTAGCGTACTCAAAAAACGAAGTGTGATTTGACGTGAATTCTCCTCCCGATTGAACAACCAGAAAATCGCGAACGCTTTGAAGGTAACAGTAACAGGAAAGCACGGTGATGATATAAACTAGAAAAAATCCATCCAAATAGTTGTCTACTACAGTGACCAAAAAATACGGTGACATTTGAAATTAAACTGCGCGCGTCGAAGGATTTGGAGAATAATTTTTTTTAGGTTGGTAGTACTGTCAGTGACATCTACGTCAAATTTACATTTCAAAATATTCATGAGTGTGTGAGATACGCGTCGTTTTGCGAGCTGCTAAAAGTGAGTTTTTTGCGATGTCGGATGGTCCATAAAGCCTTTGGTGATGAGGCAATGTCTTACAAAAAATGTTTACAAGAGGTATAGTGAGTTCTAAGTTCGTCGAAGATGAAGAATGTCCTGGGCGACCATCAACCTCTTCTCTTCTTCGAATGTCTTGGTGTTGTGCATCATAAATTCCTTCCACCGGGCCAAACAGTCAACAAGGAATATTATTTGAACGTTGTGCTTCGTTTGCGTAACGCTATCCGCCTAAAAGGGCCGGAATTGTGGAAAGACAATTCTTGGTTTTTACACTACGATAATGCACCATCCCATACTGCACTCGTAATTCGTGATCATTTCGCAACCACCGTATTCACCTGATCTGGCACTGTGTGACTTTGACCTGTTCAGCAAGCTCAAAAGACCGTTTCGGGGACACCGTTTTGATACGACAGAGGAGATTCAAGCCACAGCGAAGACGGAACTGAACGCCATCCCGGAAACGACGCGCATCTCAAACACTAATGAATATTTTGACATGTAAATTTGACATAGATGTCACTGACAGTACTGCCAACCCTTAAAAAAATATTCTCAAAATCCTTCGACGCGCGCAGTTTAAATTCAAATGTCACCTTATTTTTTGGTCACAGTACGATTGAGGCTGCTATAGTGCCAAACGCCATATTCCTCTCCAAGACCAAGTCAGCAAGTTATTACAGTTGTGTTGAAAACCCTTGTAACATAAGCGTAGTTCTGTCTACCCAACTTTTTCGTGGAGCTTAGTGCACCGGTTTGTTGCAATGCGATGGTACGCACATTCTACATTTTTTAAGAGAGCTGAATTGATTCAAACGGTGTAGCGTCTATGCCGAAACGCTTATCATGTAAAAGGTTATGACTCATCGGCCCGACATATCGGAATGTCAAAAAAATCGTTTCTTTAGATGTGTTACATACAGTGGAAGGTGCGCATTAGCCAGTTCCGACCGTAAAGTCTAGTACGACCACCATAAAGGAAATCCGTTTGAAATTGTTTAGAAAATTTCGTACGTGCCATACCAAAGCAGTGCGTTTCAGGACAAACTAACTTTTATGACGTCAATTGTTCGTTACTATTATCCAAATGAAACAGGATTAAACATTTGACTAATGTTCAAAAATAAGGGACAGTTTCATGCAAAGTATTAGGAATACATTTTTTTTTATATTTTACTTTGCATTGAATACATTATGAGCACTGGTTATTACATAAACCTCACTTCTCCTGCCTACCCTGTCATCGATATTGCAATTTAACAACGGACATTAAAGATTTTGGTGAAAAAAATGAATAGAGTATCAAATGAAAGTTCTTAATGAGATCTTCTAATATCCGTTGTTGAATTGCAATATCGATGACAGGTAGGCAGGGGAAGTGGGAGAACATGAAAAAATTGTGTTCTCTGCCTTGAAATTTGACATTTGTAGACTGAAACATCTGGAAGAAATCACGAGGGTAGTTCTCTATGAGCACAACAACGATAAATACCTCAAAAGGTAAAATTCAATCAACTTTGTTAACATTAATAGATTTTATGAGTTTCTCCTTTACGTCCATCAGGGCAGATATGTAACCTTAAATTCAATGTAATTTAGTATCTGGGTATATTCTAGTACGGCTGCCTGTCAATTTTTAAGAATCTAACCATATTCAGTACAGTTACATGTCTCACAACATCAACAATGCGTGGTTCTCCTACCTCTAGGATTTTGATCCACGCAGATGGTATATTATTGATCAGATATTCTTGAAAACTTCTGGAAAGCTGAATATCTTAAATATCTTTGAAACTCTGAATACTAAATGACAATTGCTATAATTTAACGGAAATGGCGGCCACCTAAATCAGAGTCAAAGATAATTATCTTTAAGCCTATGATAAAATATGCGTATCATAGACGTGTATCATAAGCTTGTACATTAATCACGTAATGCAAATTGTTGCATTTCACAGGTTTAGTACGAAACTCATCCAAGGGGATTGTGCTCCTGTTTAATCGATTTGTTATGCATTACTTTCGTATTAAATATTCTGAGGTCGAAAATACATACTCATATATTGAAATTTGTTGAAAATTTAATTTGAGGTTTCACTAAACGTTTATCTTGCTATATATAACCAGCATTGTATCATGGTCCATCGGCTTACATTTGGGCTATTTTTCAGGGTTATTTTTCATTCAGTTATTGGTTTTGGGAAGAAAAATTTCTAGATCATTCAAGCCAACCTGATCTCAATCATTATACTCAAATATCCCCGCTGAGATATGAAAGTTACTTCTACCAACATGCCTTGCAACAGTTTTACTCCAAGTTATTTAGCTCTTAGCCAATATACGATGATACGATGAAAATAAATTTTTGAAAAAATTACTTATTTATATGAATGAATACGATTTTGTCTTGAACGGGAATAAAATAATGTTCTAGCTCTATGAGTTGCTACTTAATGCTAAGAAAAAAAAGCCACTTAACGTTTAATATCAAACTAGCCGTTTGAATGCACTATTGATTCCACCGACAGTTGTTTTATGCTTTCGAAAAAAGAAATTATTACAAAAAATAAATTTCTGCTCTGTGGATTATTTTCAATTTTTATAATTCATCTGTTTGTTACATATTGGAGCAGTTCTAACCTAAAACTAAACAAAGAAAGATATTAGTGCCATGTTCATTCCGGTTAGTCAAGCTTAAGTTTGTCGACATAATCGATACAGTCTTGTGAATGAAACTAATACTGACCGTCACACATATTTCGTTTATCAAATGTTTACCTCTAAACAGCAAAGTTAAAACACACGTGCACGACGCTTAGTCCTCATATTTTAAATTACTTACTCTACCATACAAGTACATGTTGTACTTTCTCTCAGCAATTTTTAAATAAACTTGAAGGAGACCGAACACGTTCTTATCCGAAGCATTTCGTATTCGACGACAAGCTGTTATTGTTCCACTCGCTTTCAAGATACATTTATAGCTTGTCGGATTAACGCACGACTTTACAACAGTTTTCCTGTCGACAATTCTACCTCATAAAGATTGGCTTCTACGAGTTGCTACCAACTTGCTTTTAGCTTCCACTTTTGTCCACTACGGCTGCATTGAAATTTATGTACTACTTCAGTTGCAGTCATGAATAGTTTCATACATGTATGTATGAACTTTCCTGCTTTTGTGCCACCCGAGCTAAGTTTCATTGCAATTCCAACTCAATGCTTGCACAATGCTGTAATCGAAGATTGTTGGTTCCTTAAAGTAAAACAGGCGAATTATAGTCTTTAGTTCCAAGACACAAGTTACAAGCATAACATAGAACTCTTCAGAAATTTCCTTCTTTAATTGAATTCGAAAATGTTAAGCCCTTTGCAGATCACGAAACTAGTTGAGTTGTACGTTAAGATATTGTCTCTGTAGCTTATATTTCAAATAAATTATGTAGTAACTGCTTATTAGTTTTAAATTTTCAGTGCCAATGAACAGCAAAAAAGCAACATCCTATCTGTACAAGCCAACTATAGTAAACAACGAGAGCAAGTAGTAAGACAATCACATAAAAATTGTTATATAAAAAAATTACTGGACATTTTCTAGGGATTTGTACAAATTTACAAACACATATTGAATCCGTAACAGTTGGTCCATCAGTTCGTCCGTTTGTCTGTGCATAGCAGTAGTTCTCCAAAACTATAGTAGCAACAACATCAAACATGGTGGTAATTACTTTTGAGTATTTGAGTATATAACCATTCAATGCTTTGCAAGGGCAGTCTTAAAAAAATTTAACGAAAGTTACGTCTACCACGTTTACCACCTCACAAGAACTGTCGTCAAAAGGATTCATTATCAAATGAAATTTTTTCATGAGAGCTTTACAAAATAGGTGTGAAGACCGCTGCTTATTCATCAAGAATTCAAAGGAAAGAGAGTGTACTAACGATTAATGTCTGCATCTCTCACGCTTGGATACTCTTCTTCTTTTTTTGTAGCACTAAAGCCCCCCTCGGGCCTTCACTTCCTTCAACAAGTGCCTCTACCTGGCTGAGTCCATGGACCGCATCCTCCAATTTCGAAATCGCAGCAACAATGAACTGTCTTCGTCGACCGAGCCAGACCAGCATTTCCTCGGGTTCCCCACTGGTCCCCAGCCTTCAGTTCTCCCAACGAATACCTTTTTGGGCATCCGTTGTCCATCCATACGATTCACGCGGCCAGCCTTTTGCAGGCTCTGCAGTCTTACAATCGTTAAAACCTCCGACTCCTCAAAAATTTCATACAGCTCCATGGTTGAATCGAATTTGCTATTGGTCCCCGTCTGGCTTCACACAGGCATTCAATATATCTGCGGGTACTTGGATAAGGGTCTCTGTCTCACACCCATAGCATAACACAGGTTTTCTCACGAAATTGTATACTTGGAGCTTTGTTTTCCTGTGTGTGCATCTCGTCTTCAAGATTGTCAAAATTGAATAAAATATTTTATTTACGAGCGTATTTTGTCTCTTTCATTAGCGGTTCTCGTTATTTTGGCGCATAAATACTCGAATTCGCTCATATTTTTGATATTGTATTCACCAAGTGCGGTATTTTGGGCATTTAAGGTATTTGTAGCCCTACTAGTTTTGCTTCGCTGTCGAGTTTCAGGAAGTGTTCTTTGACAGTTGCTAGTGACCGTGACAGAATGCTGACGTCGTCCGCATAGGCATACCACTTTGTTCGACTTGTATAGCAATGGACCTCATGCATCGACAGGTAGCTTCCTTATGACGTACTCCAGAACCAAATTGGGGTCAGTTCACCTCCCTGCTTCAGTCCGATATTTGTGTGAAAGGCATCGGTGAGTTGGTTGTTGGTACGGACTTAGGAGGTCGTTGTCATTTTGGTGAGACGGATTAATTTGGCTGGGATGTCAAAGCAAAGCATTATTTGGTACATATATTACAATCAATACTGTCGTATGCTTGCTTAAAGTCAACGAAAATTTAGTGTATTTCTATGTAGAACTCCCAGCATTCCTCAAGTACCTGCTTGATAGTGAACAATTGGACTATCGTAGATTTATTTGCTCTAAAATCACCTGGATACTCCCTAAAAATACTGTTGGCATATGATCCGATGTTATTTTCTAAGATCTTTGATAAGATTTTGTATGCTGTACAAATTGGTGATATGCCTCTATAATTTTCGCACTGTAGCTTGTCACCTTTTTTGTGGATAGTGAATATAATTGATTGGCTAAATATGTTTGGCATATGCTCTTGTTATCAAATGTGCTGAATGATTTTATGGATGGCTTTATGAAAACTGCTTCACCATATTTAATGAGCTCCACTTAAATCTCATCGATGCCCGGTGCTGTATTATTCTTTTGGACTTTGATGGTGGAACAGACTTCATTCAGAGTTTGTGGGGCCAATAGAAGCTCTCTAGAGACATTTATATGCTCCGATGTTCTGGAGAGAGTTGTGCGGAGGATTAAGGAGGTTTCTGAAAAACGATTCCCATCTTTCCTTAATCTCGACTGAATCAATGACGATATTGCCCATGTCATCGACACAGAGCATGGTTCTGGGCTAATAACAACATTTCAGGCTTTGCTCTGCTTTGTATGCTAAACTTGTGTTGTTGCTCACTTGACTTACATATATACTACTCAATTGATCGTCATAGTATTTTCTTTTCTTAATTCGAATCGTCCTATTTGCTATTCTTCTGAGATTTTCATAATGTTCTCTCTTTTTCCTGGTTTTTCTTTGCACGTAGTCTTTGTACTCCTGATTCATTTTGTCTAATGCATTCTGGCACCCATCATCGAACCAATCATTTCTCTTGTGCCGGGCTTGATATCCGATCGTCTGTTCTACCACCATCTTAATAGCCACTTTTGCTTGTATCCAGAGCTCTTTGCTTGTTTTCAGCGATAAACCTGATAAGATGGGAGCCATCTGTTTGTCGAGGGTATCCGTGAATTTTTTTGCCACAGACGCCGTTTGGAGCCTTCGATTGCAAATTTGATATGCAACATCGCCTTTGATATGCAACATCGATAGGTTAGTTTGATCAAGTAATGATCTGAGTTTCAATTGGCTTCTCGGTATGTACGGATGTCAAGTATGCTCGAGGCTTAATGTTGTTGGATCAGAGCATGATCCATCTGGTTTTGTGTGTTGCCATCTGGTGAAACCCAGGTAAATTCTCGTTTTACAGTGGACTTCCCACTTTTGAATATTGTGTGCAATCTCATGTCTCGTATATCATTTTGACCACCGCGTTTCTTGCATTGAAAGTATTTTTAATTTATATTTACTTGCCTGGTGTCAAGGGTCTTTAACACCGCGAGAATAATTGAGTGATCTGACATTCCAGGATCCAATGACATAGTCCTTTTTCTGGTTGCGAGGACATTGCCGTGAATCCAATCCATTCCGAGGCCCTTGTATGGTTTTTCAGGGACGCGGAGTTAGCCCGTCGCCCAATTTCCATCCCGGTGGCATGGTTATCACTTCGTTTTCATTATCAGGCGCATAAGATTCGCCTTCACTCTCTTAAGCGCCCACGAACGGGGTATAAGCAGGATTTAGGAGGAAAACTGTAGATGTCTTTACAATTATAAGCATTTCTCGGCATTTAACTTCCCGTTATTGGGGAACCAGTAAACCCAATATGCGATCCCGAGAGCATTTACTACCATTTAATCGGAGAGTTTAGGATAGGGAACCACGGAAGCTGTTCGTTAGGATAACAAAGGGTTCCTTCCTCCTTTCTCAAACGGGTTTAGGACCGTCTACGGCGAAGTGCTTGGACACTTGCAAACTGACTATTCTTAAAATGTCATGGAAAGAGTTCTTCATGAGCACATTAATGTAAATTATTTAAGAACTAGATTTCCACTCAAGTTGGATAATAGAAGCAAGATTTATCAATGGAAAATGCGAACCCCAAAAATCTACACAGATAGCTTTTTTCATTGACGGTTCTTATATTTTATAAGCTTCAAAAAATGTATTCATATTTTTGAGTGATTGCAACAACAATACATGTTTTTTCGACATTTTACTGCTGAGGCAGAAACTCCTCAAAATTATATATAAGGTGAATGATTTGAAAGTCTTAAAGATTCTTCTCAGCCAATAGAAATAGTTAGAGCATCTCATTGTCATGATCGAATGTATCGGCACTCCACAAGGTGATTTGATCATTATCAAGCTTTGCCCATGTGTCTGTCCACCCAGCTGCGATACGTTCTGATTTTAAAACCGCACGTATTATAGCTGAACAAGCTTATAGTACATCCAAAGAATCACTCGAACTAAATCTCGTTGACGCCAACAAAGCTCGAACCAGAGACCTTCGGCTTACGGGCTTAGTGCTCTAACCACTACACCACGCGGACTACCTAAGCCAATAATACTCGTATGCATGAGTGACACTGTAACCAAATAGCAGCTGCTTAAAGTGGAGTAATTATGGAGTTTCTTAAACGGATTTTTCGAAGGATATGTCATTATTGTTTCTTCAAGTTTTTTCCTTATTGGTGCCTGCATATATTAAGTTGAGTACAGATTTTAGAAACAGGAGCAAAACTTCTCAACCTATTTGGAACTATATATGTAAAAAATAAATAAACTACTCTATTCCTTGCATTCACTTTTAAATTTTCGATATTAGCGTCGGCTGACACAACTATTAAGCCTAATAATTGCTCCAAATCTTAGACTTTACACAGATTGCGATTAAATAAAACAAAGTGATTTTCAAAGCTATAGTCTCCTATGATCAAATTTTATTGAGCTGGAGTGTTTTTCTTTATTTGAGTCATAAATTTGGTTTTAGTTTGATTAATTGCAGATTCAACGCTCAGAAATGCTCCTTTGGCGTCTAAAATTGATCTACACTAATCTTGACGTCATTAGCATATATTACCAAATATGTGGACTTGAACATAATTGTACCAGAGGTTTGAGTTTGTCTTTCTAATACCGTATTGCAGTGCACTATTGAAGAGCATTGGAGCAATCCACTCCCCTTTTTTTAAAAGCCTGATTCGTTAGTAGGTTACTTCGCCATTTACCTCAACCTAGAACTCTATGTTTAGCATATCGAAACTGACGTCAAAGTCAAGTATTATTTTATGTAAGGCATTTTTGTCGACACTGCCGTATGGTTGTTTGAATTTTGAAAGAGTTGGTACATGTTTATGTCACCTTTTCAGTACTTTCCAAGCATCACTTAGCTGAGAATATTTGGAATATTAGAGACCATCCACTTTGAAAGTCTTTTTGATACTTTCCTTTAATATTCTCATAGGACGGCTTTAGTTTTCTTTCTATGATTTTGAAGAGCACTTTAATCGGCGTAGTAGTTAAACCATGCCTCTATGATTTTCACACCTTAATTTATCTCCCTTTTGTGTACAGGACATATTATAATTTTTCGTTGGTCCTCTGGTAATTACTCTTCTTACCATATACTCGATGGAAAATTTTACTAAGATGGGGATCCCCCACTCTAGAGTAGTTCTGCTCCTGTCCCATCTATTTCAGGAGCCTTATTTTTTCAGAGGTCACGTTCTCCTCCTTGTGTTTCGTCTCTAGTTAGTGGTAAAACTGGGACCTTTTATTCTGCTTCTGGTATGTTCACCACTACAATCGTTGTTGGGGTGCTGTGAATAGCTTCTGGAAATATTGCAGCCATCTGTTTTTAATTTGGTCTGTGTTACTTATGATTGCTCCTTGTGGACTTATGCAAAGACTTGTTTGTGGGTTGAAGCTATCTCTTAGTTACTTAGTAGATAAATACACCAATCTGACTTCATTTAGGGTCATGTTTTCGTTGAATTGTAGGATCTTGGTGTTGATAGTCACTAGATTCTTTCTTCGGACACTTTTTTAGGTTGACATTGAAGAGTTTTATGTAGTTCTTCTTTGGCCCGTGTTAATTGCTGGATATATTTCTTGCATACTTTGTTTTTTAGGGTGTGGTAAAATCATTTTACGATTCCCTACTAAAATCGCGTCCTGTCTGTCCGTCTGTCCGTCCGTCCGTGTGTCACACCACTTTTTCTCTCAAACTACATAAGCTAGAAACACAAGATTTTGTAAGTAGAAGTAAAGTGATGTCTTCTTCAAAGTTTCACCACGAAAGCGTATTTAAGGGGGGTTCCCCCATATAGGGGAGTGGTCCCCGAAAAAAAAAGTTTCACCGCGTGTAGGCGATATGGGTATCAAATGAAAGGTCTTGATGAGAACTTTTAAAAACAAGTCTTAAAATGACAAGTTTTGCTTTGAGGGTTCAGGGGAAAGGGGAAACGCACGAACATTTTGTGTCCCTCCCCTCGCGATTGGACAGCTTTGACCCGAAAAATCTGGGGTGAATCACAGGGGTATGACTGTAAGAGTACAAGGGCGACGACTACCTCAGAAGACGTAATTCCATCAACTTTGTCAATAACAGTACATTTGATAAATATTACATTTTTGCCTAAAAAATCAAGATGGAACCTTTAAACTTCCTAAAACCTACAATTTAAGTTTTTTGAAAGTAGTTGTATGTGTCCTGAAAATTTCACAATAGTTGTACAATAAACAGCCAAGTTACAGTCGATTGAATATTTAACAATTACAACAACCTTAATACGTGATACTAGGGAGCTACACGGTTGCAACGGACCTAGACACTACAAATATGTAGGAATTTTGCTCAAAATTTTTGAAATGGTTTGTAATATTGATGTGTTACAATGACTAATCAAGCGACACGATCAAAACACTTGAAACAAAATGGTGGCGAGTTTAAAATCATAATAACCATAATAATTTTACGAACTCAATTTATGGAATCTGTACATTAGTCAAGTTTTGATATGCTGAATATATTGTATGATTTACTAATTGTTTTACAATACCCTTCTGGCAGGAGCACCTTCCGGCTATTTCAACTTGTTTATTCTGGGATTCAATACATAGTGCAATGAATCTCTGCACCGAATTCTTTAAATTGGAGCATTACATTGGTCAGAACAGTTATCACGAATTATCGTCTGAAATAGCTGCCATTTTATTTTCACCTGGCTTATACAGCTGTTTCACGAACTTACTCGGGATATTTACTCAACACAGCTATTCTGAAAATTTGTGAAAATTGGAGCGACACTGCATATATATATATATATATATATATATATATATATATATATATATATATATATATATATATATATATATAATATCTATATATCTATATATATTTATATATTATATATATATATATATATAAATATATATATGTATATAAATATATATACACATATATATATATATATATATATATATATATATATATATATATATATATTGTCGCGTGTTATTGGTTCGCGGCCAATAATTTTAATGTTCCGGGAAAGTGAAACGCAATGTCTTTTAATTTAAGTTAAAAGTGTTTATTTAATTCAAGAAAATGCACAATAATCAGTTTAACACTTTCACTAATTTTAATTTTCACTATTAAAATAAAATCTAACACTTGTCCATAAATTTCTTATCACAATTGTCTTCTAAATCACTTCACTATTACGAAACGCACTTCCACACACTTTCGCAGTTCTTATCGCGGTCGAATGAATGATCCCCCCATTCATTCAGCTCGCCTTTATATAGGGTCTCTACCTATTCACCCATTTCTCGCACATGGGCGAATGTTCGACCGAGAGGTACCTGGTAGGTTCGAGCAAATTCATGAATGGAGTGACGTCACTTGCAGATGTTGATCATGCTTGTTGTGTACTCGTGGTTTCGAGTGAATTCGTGTTCTTCATTGTTGTGAAAACAATTGCGACAGTAGCTCGCAGAATTATTTGTACATGTAACACTGCCCCCACCTCAGTTCTTTTCACCCCGAAAAGATGTGTCGCCAGTTGTAGTCAATTCTCCCTGGATGTAATATGGGGCAAGACAGTCTAGATGCACGATTTTCATTTTGGCTCTCGGTTTACGGTGTTCCTGTATGCGATATACGACGTCGTTGATTCGCTTTGTGACTCGGTATGGTGCCTCCCAGTTATGTTGCAACTTTGGAGACCTACCCTTTCGCCGTTGCGGGTTATATAGCCACACCAAGTCATCCTGCTGGAAGCCAGTAGAATTAGCCTTTAGATCATACCTGGTCTTCATGCGGCCAGTAGCCGATTCGAGGTATTTTCGCACTGTCCGATGTATCTGGTTCAACCGTTGTCTTAGATCACTTGCGTACTCCGAGATCGTTTGGGGTTTCTCGGGGGGTGTTCCAAACTTTATATCAGCTGGCAGACGAATAGTCTTTCCAAAAATGACTTTGGCTGGGGCTTGGCCCGTCGATGCATGTTCGGCAGCTCTGTACGCCATCAAAAATAGTGGGATATGTCGGTCCGAGTCCCTTTGGTTCTCGTCAACCATCTTGGCCAGGTGTTTATTGAGCGTGCCGTTGAAACGTTCGACCATTCCATCGGATTGGGGATGCAGCGGTGTTGTCCTCGTTTTCCGTATTCCGAGCAGCTCGCACATTTCGCCAAAAACTAGTGACTCAAAGTTTCGGCCTTGATCCGAATGTAATTCGTAAGGCACGCCGTACCTACTGACCCAATTTAACACTAGCTGTTCAGCTACGGTAGTTGCTTCCTGGTTGGGAATGGGGTAGACCTCGGGCCACTTGCTGAAATAATCGGCTACAACCAGCGTATATCGATTTCCCCAATCGGATTCAGGAAAGGGTCCTGCGATGTCAACAGCAATCCTTTCGAATGGCACGCCTACGTTATAGGTTTGCATTTGTCCTCTCAGTCGTCGCTTTGGGCCTTTGACGGAAGCGCAAATTGTGCATCTGCGACACCAGTCCTCTACGTCTTCTCGAGCGTGAAGCCAGTAGAACCGTTCCCGCAATTTCGCTAAGGTCTTGTTAACACCAAGGTGGCCTCCCGAGGATCCTTCATGCATTTCCTTAACCACATCGTGGATTCGGCTTTTGGGAAGTATAGTTTGCATCCTATAGGAGCTACCATCCGCCGTTTCCCATTTCCGCTTGAGTACGCCACCCTCCACCTGAAGGGAGTTCCATTGTGCCCAATAGCTTTTCAGGGTTGCGCCATGCATTGAAACGTCTTTCCACTCAGGTCGCCCAGTCGTCTCCTTCCATACGAGCAATGGTCCGATGTCTTCATCGGATAACTGGGCGTTTCGAATCTCCTCCGATGACCAACCTTCATCGAATTCCGCCGTTATCAATCGCAGATCAACGAGCGGTTCCTTTTCCTCAATCCGTCGGCAATGCTTGCAGTTAGCGGGACATGGACGGCGGGATAGGGCGTCAGCATTTCCATGAACTCCACCCTTCCGATGAACAATTTCGTAGTCGTATGACTGCAATCTTTCGATCCATCTCGCAACTTGTCCCTCGGGGTTTTTGAAGTTGAGCAACCATCTCAGTGATGCATGGTCCGTGCGAAGAACAAATTTCTGGCCATATAGATACTTGTGGAACTGCTTGGTGGCCTCTATTATAGCCAATAGCTCCTTCCTGGTCACGCAGTAATTCCTCTCACTTTTTGAGAGAACTCGACTGTAATAAGAGAGGACTCTTTCTTCGCCATTGATCTGCTGGGAGAGTACAGCTCCAATACCGCCGTTGCTTGCATCGGTGTCAACCACAAACATTTTTCCGGGTTTCGGATACGCCAGCACGGGTGATTCACACAGCTTTTCCTTCAGGGTCTCAAAGGTTGTCTGGCATTGTTCATTTCAGACATACGGACGATTTTTCTCGGTTAGCTGATGGAGACACTTAGCTATTTTGGCAAAGTCTTTGACGAATCTTCGATAGTAGGTCGCCAGACCCAGAAAACTTCGTAGTTGGCGCTTGTTGTTTGGTGTTGGCCAGCTTTTCACGGCTTCAATTTTCTCAGGGTCTGTTTTGACCCCTTCTGCTGATACGACGTGTCCCAGGTATTTTACTTCATCTGCGAAAAGAGTACACTTCTCGGGACTAAGTTTCAAATTTGCCAGTCGTAATTGGGAGAAAACCTCTTCTAAGTTCCGCAAATGCTCTTCGAACGTTCTACCGATGACGATGATGTCATCTAGGTATACCAAGCAGGTTTTCCAGGTTAGACCACGTAGCACATATTCCATCAAGCGTTCGAAAGTGGCTGGAGCATTGCAAAGCCCAAACGGCATCACAACAAATTGCCACAATCCGGTCCCAACTGAAAATGCGGTCTTCTCTCGGTCCTTCTTGTCAATTTCTACCTGCCAGTAGCCACTCTTGAGATCGAGTGTAGAAAACCATTTTGCGTCGGCTAAAGTGTCCATGATGTCATCGATGCGTGGGAGTGGGTAACTATCTTTCTTGGTGACGTCGTTAAGCTGCCTATAGTCGACACAAAAACGCGTGCTACCATCCTTTTTCTTGACTAGAACTACTTGCGCGGCCCATGGACTGACAGAAGGTTCAATAACGCCTTGTTTTTCCATGTCCGAGATCAGCGCGCTCACTTCTCCTTGTTTGGCTATAGGGAGACGTCTCGGTGCTTGTCGAATCGGCTTGGCTTCCTGTGTATCTATGACGTGAGTGACCATACTCGTTCGGCCTTGGTCATCCGGGCTTGTTGAGAAGATGTCACTGTACTTGGTGACCAGATAAGAGGCTCGCTTGAATAGCTGCACCGGCAATTTGACTTGCTTCAATATTTCAGACGTGGGTTCCCGGGCTTTGTCTGTGTCTTGCCTCCTTTTCCAATGATGGTTGTGAGTAGCTTCCAAAGAGGTGATGGTGGAAACAGGCTGGCAGCTGCCGATGACTTCTCCCGCTTTGATGCTCGTGGTTGAGTCTGCGGTGTTAAGGACTCTAACCGCCACATATCCGTTCCTTAAAGATCTTACAAGGCTTCGTCCTACAATCAAACTGCGCAATGCGGATGTCTTCGTTGGCTCTATCAGATAAGATCGGTGGTCTCCAGAATCACCATCAAGCTTGGCCCATACAATGCTTTCGGAAGAATTCGGTACATCAGTGTCAGTATATACCACTACATTCATCTTGGGGATTTGGACGCTGGGATCCTTCATCAGTACTTCGACATTCTGCCATTTCAATACTCGTTTACCCAAATCCAACGTGATTCCATGTGGTCGCTGAAAATCCATTCCGAGAATGCAGTCATCCATAATATTCGCAACCAGAAAATTGTGTCGGAACACAAGGTCTCCCAACTGTATCCGGAGGTTGACCTCTCCATGAACAGGTGCAGTTTCTCCCGTAGCTGTCCGTAGTGAGAAAATTCTGCCCTTGTGAAGTTGTTGCTGTCTAACTAGGTCTGGTCGGATAATCGATCGGGTGGCACCAGTGTCGATTGTTATGGTGAAGTGTTCTCCGTCAACTTGACCCGGAAGGCATAAGTTCGCTTCTCCACGATGTAGTCTTGACACGGTGATGGTGGTGCTGGGGACGTCGATCCTCCTAGCCAACCTCTGCCCCACAAATTTGGCTCTTGCAGTTTGATGGTCCTCCATTCTAGGCTCCTGACACGGTCTGAATCTCCACCATCCTGGACAATAGCTCCATTTTCTTCGCTTCTTACAGTCTCTTTGCAGGTGCCCTTTTTCTCCGCAATCCCAGCATCTAGGCGCACTATTACCCTGCGGCTCTCGCTCATTTTCCACGCGCTTACACCTGCACTCGTCTGCCGCCACTTCACGGACCCGGGCAGTGGTACGAGTCGCATTTTTCGCTGCCTCATAGTTCAGACTATAAACCAATGCGTCCTTAACCGTTTGCTTTTGAGCTAAACGCACGGCTTGTTGCAATTCCGGGTCCTTTAGTGCGCTGATGAATGCCTCTGTCGCTGCATCATCTCGATGTTCTGGGTCGTAGGCTGGGTAAGCCAAAAGTGCTAGTCGCTCAATGTCTTGGGCTAACTGCTGTAGGGTTTCACCAGACTTCTGCACCCGATGCCTTAGCTGTGACCGATAAATCTGCTTTAGATGATCGTCTCCATAACGCATGTCGAGCGCATTCATTATAGCATTCGGGTTTGAGTGCAATTCATCGGGGATGGTCTGCAAAAGCTCGGCAGCTGGGCCTCTTAGAGCAAGAATCAATGCAGTTGCTCGTTCCTGGTCATTCCAGCGATTCGCCCTTGCGGCAGCTTCAAACTGGGTCTTGTAAATACTCCAGACCGTTTGCCCATCGAATATTGGTGCTTGGACATTTCTGGATGTGCTTTGCGCTGCGGTTATAAGCGGGGCTGGTGAGGTGGTTACTACTGCCTTCGCTGCTTCCAATTCTTTTTTCACTTTTTCCATCTCATGGTTGACCTGGCTAATCTCAAGGTTGATTCTCTCCTCGACCTGGTATACCTTCTCCTCGACGCATTTAATTTGGCTGTTGAGACTACTGAGCTCCGCTTTTATTTCGGTTGACTGTTTTTCCAGCTTCTGTGCGATGTCTGCCTTGATTTCGAACGCTTGTTGGTCTAGCTTCGCTGATTGTTCATTTAGCTTCACAGCTAAACTGGATGTCTGTTCATTTAGCTGCGCTGATTGCTCATTTAGCTTCGTTGATTGTTCATTAAGCTTCGTTGATTTTTCATCTAGCTTCGCAGTCAGACTCGATGACATCAGCATTAACATTTGCATTAGCGCATTTTCTGGCTCCTTTGATTTTGGTGTTTCTACTTCTCCACCTTCTGCGCCTTTTTCCGCACCTGAGAACTCCAGATTCCCGAAATTTACGCGTTTTAAAGAAAAGATATATAATGTCGTGTTAACTTAAAATAAAACTAAAATATATAATCCAGAATTAATAATATTTTATACTTAAATAGTTAAATATGAATAATTATATATATTATTTATGTACTAACTATTAATTATTTATATTTAATTAAAGTAAGTAACTTGATTATTTATATATAATTATTCATATTTATCTATTTAAGTATAAAATATTATTAATTCTGGATTATATATTTTAGTTTTATTTTAAGTTAACACGACATTATATATCTTTTCTTTAAAACGCGTAAATTTCTCAATACTTATATACCTGGAAATACTTGTCCCTACCCTATGCCCTTTTCTATTCATTGCCGGGACAGATGTTCTATAGTATTCAAGGCCACTCTCTCCACTTTGTATGAGTCAAGATTATTCGTTAGTTTGAAATTGTACCGTTGCAAATCAAGTTACTTACTTTAATTAAATATAAATAATTAATAGTTAGTACATAAATAATAGGCATTGTTTAATAATTATAATTTCCAAGTAAATAATTGACTTTGTAACGTACTGATAACCATAACTCACGCTTGACCTTGCATTAGGCCGTATATGACTGTACGATGTGCACTCTTCGCGCTCTACCTTCAAAACGGTTGGTCGTATGAAAAAAAAGTTTAAACAAAAGTTGTAGGGAATTTTATAGCCTACAACTTTTATAATAAATGCAAATCTCATTTAACCGATAGGAAGCCAGATATTCGCGAAAAACCGATTTTTGTGACCTTTGACCTTGAATATCTTGAGACGTGGACACGATAACGATTGTGACTTTT